>WOFM01001454.1:0-37682 GCA_011428145.1 Ericerus pela | reverse complement strand
TTATGTACTAAGGACTGCTCACATAATAAGGAGTGCCTACAAACTAAGGACTTCTTACATACTAAGGACTGCCTATGTACTAAGGACTGCCTACATACTAAGGACTGCTCACATACTAAGGACTGCTTACATTCTGAGGACTGCTTAAGTACTAAGGACTGCCTACGTACTAAGGACTGCCTACGTACTAAGGACTGCCAATGTACTAAGGACTGCTTACGTATAAAGGACTGCCTACGTACTAAGGACTGTTTACGTACTAAGGACTGCTTTTGTACTAAGGACTGACTATGTACTAAGAACTGCCCACGTACTAAGGACTCCTAATTAACTAAGGACTGCCTACATACTAAGGACTCTTTACGTACTAAGGACTGCTTATGTACTAAGGACTGCCTATGTACTAAGGACTGCCTACGTACTAAAGACTGCCTCTGTACTAAGTACTGCCTACGTACTAAAGCCTGCCTACATACGGACTGCTTAAGTACTAAGGACTGCTAAAGTACTAAGGAATGCTGATGTTCTAAGGACTGTGGACATACTTAGGACTACCTACGTACTAAGGACTGCTTATGTACTAAGGACTGCTGACATAGTAAGGACTGCTTACATACTAAGGACTGCCTACAAACTAAAAACTTCCTACATACTAAGAACTGCTTACGTACTAAGGACTGCTGACATACTAAGGGCTGCTTATATACTAAGGACTGCTTACGTATTAAGGACTGCCTATGTACTAAGGACTGATTATGTACTAAGGACTGCTTATGTACTAAGGACTGCCTACATACTAAGGACTACCTATGTACTAAAGTCTGCTTATGTACTAAGGACTTCTGACATACTAAGGAATGCCTATATACTAAGAACTGCTTATGTACTAAGAACTGCTTATGTACTTAGCACTGCTTACATACTAAGGACTGCCTACGTACTAAGGACTGCCTACATACTAAGGACTGCCTACGTACCAAGGACTGCTTAAGTACTAATGACTGCTTATGTACTAATGATCGCTTATGTATTAAAGACTGCTTATGTACTAAGGACTTCTTATGTACTAAGTACTACTTACGTACTAAGGACTGCTTAAGTACTAAGGACTGCTTATGTACTAAGGACTGCTCACATAATAAGGAGTGCCTACAAACTAAGGACTTCTTACATACTAAGGACTGCCTATGTACTAAGGACTGCCTACATACTAAAGACTGCTCACATACTAAGGACTGCCTACGTAATAAGGACTGCTTATGTACTAAGGACTGCCTACGTAATAAGGACTGCTTATGTACTAAGGACTGCCTACGTAATAAGGACTGCTTATGTACTAAGGACTGCTGACATAGTAAGGACTGCTACATACTAAGGACTGCCTACAAACTAAAAACTTCCTACATACTAAGAACTGCTTATGTACTAAGGACTGCTGACATACTAAGGCTGTTATATACTAAGGACTGCTCACGTACTAAGGATTGCCTACAGACCAAGGACTGGACTGCTGACATACTAAGGGCTGCTATGTACCAAGGACTGCCAACATACTAAGGACTGCCTACATACCAAGGACTGCCTATGTACTAAAGACTGCTTACGTACTAAGGAGTGCTTACATACTAAAAACTGCCTACGTACTAAGGACTGCTTATTGTACTAAGGACTGCTGACATAGTAAGGACTGCTTACATACTAAGGACTGCCTACAAACTAAAAACTTCCTACATACTAAGAACTGCTTATGTACAAGGACTGCTGACATACTAAGGGCTGCTTATATACTAAGGACTGCTTACGTACTAAGGATTGCCTACAGACCAAGGACTGCTGACATACTAAGGGCTGCCTATGTCCAAGGACTGCCAACATACTAAGGACTGCCTACATACCAAGGACTGCCTATGTACTAAGACTGCTTACGTACTAAGGAGTGCCTATGTACTAAGCACTGCTTAGGTACTAAGGACTGCCTATGTACTAAGGACTGCTTAAGTACTAAGGACTGCCAAAGTACTAATGACTGCTTTTGTACTAAGGACTGCCGACATACTAAGGACTGCTTACTTACTAAGGACTGCCTACATACTGACTGCCTACATACTAAGGACTGCTTATGAACTAAGGACTGCTGACATACTAAGGAATGCTTACGTACTAAGAACTGCTTATGTACTAAGGACTGCTTATGTACTAAGTACTGCTTATGTACTAAGGACTGCTTAAGTACTAAGGACTGCTTATGTACTAAGGACTGCTCACATAATAAGGAGTGCCTACAAACTAAGGACTTCTTACATACTAAGGACTGCCTATTGTACTAAGGACTGCCTACATACTAAGGACTGCTCACATACTAAGGACTGCTTACATTCTAAGGACTGCCTTAAGTACTAATTACTGCCTACGTACTAAGGACTGCCTAAGTACTAAGGACTGCCAATGTACTAAGGACTGCTTACGTATAAAGGACTGCCTTCGTACTAAGGACTGTTTACGTACTAAGGACTGCTTTTGTACTAAGGACTGACTATGTACTAAGAACTGCTAATTATAAGGACTGCTGACATACTAAGGACTGCTTACGTATTAAGGACTGCTTATGTACTAAGGACTGATTATGTACTAAGGACTGCTTATGTACTAAGGACTGCCTACATACTAAGGATGCCTATGTACTAAAGTCTGCTTATGTACTAAGGACTTCTGACCTACTAAGGACTGCCTACATACTAAGGACTGCTTATGTACTAAGAAACTGCTTATGTACTAAGGACTGCTTACATACTAAAAACTGCCTACGTACTAAGGACTGCCTACGTACTAAGGACTGCCTACGTACCAAGGACTGCTTAAGTACTAATGACTGCTTATGTACTAATGATCGCTTATGTATTAAAGACTGCTTATGTACTAAGGACTGCTTATGTACTAAGTACTGCTTACGTACTAAGGACTGCTTAAGTACTAAGGATGCTTATGTACTAAGGACTGCTCACATAATAAGGAGTGCCTACAAACTAAGGACTTCTTACATACTAAGGACTGCCTACATACTAAGGACTGCTCACATACTAAGGAATGCTTACATTCTAAGGACTGCTTAAGTACTAAGGACTGCCTACGTACTAAGGACTGCCTACGTACTAAGGACTGCCTACGTACTAAGGACTGCCAATGTACTAAGGACTGCTTACGTATAAAGGACTGCCTACGTACTAAGGACTGTTTACATACTAAGGACTGCTTTTGTACTAAGGACTTACTATGTACTAAGAACTGCCTACGTACTAAGGACTATTAATTAACTAAGGACTGCCTACATACTAAGGACTGTTTACGTACTAAGGACTGCTTACGTACTAAGGACTGCCTACGTACTAAGGACTGCCTACGTACTAAAGACTGCCTCTGTACTACGGACTGCCTACGTACTAAAGCCTGCCTACATACTAAGGACTGCTTGAGTACTAAGGACTGCCAAAGTACTAGGAATGCTGATGTTCTAAGGACTGTGGACATACTTAGGACTGCCTACGTACTAAGGACTGCTTACGTACTAAGGACTGCCAACATACTAAGGACTGCCTACGTACTAAGGACTGCCTACATACTAAGGACTGCCTACATACTACGGACTGCTGACATACTAAGGACTGCTTACATATTAAGGACTGCTTGAGTACTAAGGACTGCCAAAGTACTAAGGAATGCTGATGTTCTAAGGACTGTGGACATACTAAGGACTGTTTACGTACTAAACTGCCTATGTTCTAAGGACTGCTTATGTACTAAGGACTGCTTATGTACTAAGGACTGTCTACGTACTAAGGACTACCTACGTACCAAGGACTGCTTAAGTACTAATGACTGCTTATGTACTAATGACTGCTTATGTATTAAAGACTGATTATGTACTAAGGATGCTTATGTACTAAGTACTGCTTACGTTACTAAGGACTGCTTAACTACTACGGACTGCTTATGTACTAAGGACTGCTTATGTACTAAGGACTGCTCATAATAAGGAGTGCCTACAACTAAGGACTTCTTACATACTAAGGACTGCCATGTACTAAGGACTGCCTACATACTAAGGACTGCTCACATACTAAGGACTGCTTACATTCTAAGGACTGCTTAAGTACTAAGGACTGCCCACGTACTAAGGACTGCCTACGTACTAAGGACTGCCAATTACTAAGGACTGCTTACGTATAAAGGACTGCCTACGTACTAACGGACTTTACGTACTAAGGACTGCTTTGTACTAGGACTGACTATGTACTAAGAACTGCCTACTTACTAAGGACTCCTAATTAACTAAGGACTGCCTACATATAAGGACTCTTTACGTACTAAGACTGCTTACGTATAAGGACTGCCTATGTACTAAGGACTGCCTACGTACTAAAGACTGCCTCTGTACTAAGTACTGCCTACTACTAAACCTGCCTACATTACTAAGGACTGCTCCTTAAGTACTAAGGACTGCTGAAGTCCTAAGGAATGCTGATGTTCTAAGGACTGTGGACATACTTAGGACGACCTACGTACTAAGGACTGCTTACGTACTAAGGACTGCCAACATACTAAGGACTGCTTATGTACTAAGGGACTGCTGACATAGTAAGGACTGCTTACATACTAAGGACTGCCTACAAACTAAAAACTTCCTACTACTAAGAACTGCTTAGTACTAAGGACTGCTGACATACTAAGGGCTGCTTATATACTAAGGACTGCTTACGTATTAAGGACTGCCTATGTACTAAGGACTGCTTATGTACTAAGGACTGCCTACATACTAAGGACTACCTATGTATAAAGTCTGCTTATGTACTAAGGACTTCTGACATACTAAGGACTGCCTATATACTAAGGACTGCTTATGTACTAAGAACTGCTTATGTACTTAGGACTGCTTACATACTAAGGACTGCTACGTACTAAGGACTGCCTACATACTAAGGACTGCCTACGTACCAAGGACTGCTTAAGTACTAATGACTGCTTATGTACTAATGATCGCTTTGTATTAAAGACTGCTTATGTACTAGGACTGCTTATGTCTAAGTACTACTTACGTACTAAGGACTGCTTAAGTACTAAGGACTGCTTATGTACTAAGGACTGCTCACATAATAAGGAGTGCCTACAAAACTAAGGACTTCTTACATACTAAGGACTGCCTATGTACTAAGGACTGCCTACATACTAAAGACTGCTCACATACTAAGGACTGCTACGTAATAAGGACTGCTTATGTACTAAGGACTGCCTACGTAATAAGGACTGCTTATGTACTAAGGACTGCCTACGTAATAAGGACTGCTTATGTACTAAGGACTGCTGACTAGTACGGACTGCTTACATACTAAGTACTGCCTACAAAACTAAAAACTTCCTACATACTAAGAACTGCTTATGTACTAAGGACTGCTGACATTACTAAGGGCTGCTTATACTAACGGACTGCTTACGTACTAAGGATTGCCTACAGACCAAGGACTGCTGACATTACTAAGAGCTGCCTACGTACCAAGGACTGCCAACATACTAATGACTGCCTACATACCAAGGACTGCCTATGTACTAAAGACTGCTTACGTACTAAGGAGTGCCTATGTACTAAGGACTGCTTAGGTACTAAGGACTGCCTATTGTACTAAGGACTGCTTAAGTACTAAGGACTGCCAAGTACTAATGACTGCTTTGTACTAAGGACTGCCGACATACTAAGGACTGCTTACTTACTAAGGACTGCCTACAAACTGACTGCCTACATACTAAGGACTGCTTATGAACTAAGGACTGCTGACTACTAAGGAATGCTTACGTACTAAGAACTGCTTATGTACTAAAGACTGCTTGATTTACTAGGACTGTTTACGTACTAAGAGCTGCCTATGTTCTAAGGACTGCTTATGTACTAAGGACTGCTTACTTACTAAGGACTGCCTACATACTGACTGCCTACATTACTAAGGACTGCTTATGAACTAAGGACTGCTGACATACTAAGGAATGCTTACGTACTAAGAATGCTTATGTACTAAGGACTGCTTATGTACTAAGTACTGCTTATGTACTAAGGACTGCTTAAGTACTAAGGACTGCTTATGTACTAAGGACTGCTCACATAATAAGGAGTGCCTACAGACTAAGGACTTCTTACATACTAAGGACTGCCTATGTACTAAGGACTGCCTACATACTAGGACTGCTCACATACTAAGGACTGCTTACATTCTAATGACTGCTTAAGTACTAAGGACTGCCTACGTACTAAGGACTGCCTACGAACTAAGGACTGCCAATGTACTAAGGACTGCTTACGTATTAATAAGGACTGACTATGTACTAAGAACTGCCTACATACTAAGGACTGCTGACATACCGGACTGCTTACGTATTAAGGACTGCCTATGAACTAAGGATGATTATGTACTAAGGACTGCTTATGTACTAAGGACTGCCTACATACTAAGGACTGCCTATGTACTAAAGTCTGCTTATGTACTAAGGACTTCTGACATACTAAGGACTGCCTACATACTAAGGACTGCTTATGTACTAAGAACTGCTTATGTACTAAGGACTGCTTACATACTAAGGACTGCCTCGTACTAAGGACTGCCTACGTACTAAGGACTGCCTAGGTACCAAGGACTGCTTAAGTACTAATGACTGCTTATGTACTAATGATCGCTTATGTATTAAAGACTGCTTACGTACTAAGGACTGCTTAAGTACTAAGGACTGCTTATGTACTAAGGACTGCTCACATAATAAGGAGTGCCTACAAACTAAGGACTTCTTACATACTAAGGACTGCCTACATACTAAGGACTGCTCACATACTAAGGACTGCTTACATTCTAAGGACTGCTTAAGTACTAAGGACTGCCTACGTACTAAGGACTGCCTACGTACTAAGGACTGCCTACGTACTAAGGACTGCCTACGTACTAAGGACTGCCTACGTACTAAGGACTGCCAATGTACTAAGGACTGCTTACGTATAAAGGACTGCCTACGTACTAAGGACTGTTTACGTACTAAGGACTGCTTTTGTACTAAGGACTTACTATGTACTAAGAACTGCCTACATACTAAGGACTGCTGACATACTAAGGACTGCTTACGTATTAAGGACTGCTTATGTACTAAGGACTGATTATGTACTAAGGACTGCTTATGTACTAAGGACTGCCTACATACTAAGGACTGCCTATGTACTAAAGTCTGCTTATGTACTAAGGACTTCTGACATACTAAGGACTGCCTACATACTAAGGACTGCTTATGTACTAAGAACTGCTTATGTACTAAGGACTGCTTACATACTAAAAACTGCCTACGTACTAAGGACTGCCTACGTACTAAGGACTGCCTACGTACCAAGGACTGCTTAAGTACTAATGACTGCTTATGTACTAATGATCGCTTATGTATTAAAGACTGCTTGTGTACTAAGGACTGCTTATGTACTAAGTACTGCTTACGTACTAAGGACTTGCTTAAGTACTAAGGACTGCTTATGTACTAAGGACTGCTCACATAATAAGGAGTGCCTACAAACTAAGGACTTCTTACATACTAAGGACTGCCTACATACTAAGGACTGCTCACATACTAAGGACTGCTTACATTCTAAGGACTGCTTAAGTACTAAGGACTGCCTACGTACTAAGGACTGCCTACGTACTAAGGACTGCCTACGTACTAAGGACTGCCAATGTACTAAGGACTGCTTACGTATAAAGGACTGCCTACGTACTAAGGACTGTTTACATACTAAGGACTGCTTTTGTACTAAGGACTTACTATGTACTAAGAACTGCCTACGTACTAAGGACTCCTAATTAACTAAGGACTGCCTACATACTAAGGACTGTTTACGTACTAAGGACTGCTTACGTACTAAGGACTGCCTACGTACTAAGGACTGCCTACGTACTAAAGACTGCCTCTGTACTAAGGACTGCCTACGTACTAAAGCCTGCCTACATACTAAGGACTGCTTGAGTACTAAGGACTGCCAAAGTACTAAGGAATGCTGATGTTCTAAGGACTGTGGACATACTTAGGACTGCCTACGTACTAAGGACTGCTTACGTACTAAGGACTGCCAACATACTAAGGACTGCCTACGTACTAAGGACTGCCTACATACTAAGGACTGCCTACATACTAAGGACTGCTGACATACTAAGGACTGCTTACATATTAAGGACTGCCTATGTACTAAGGACTGATTATGTACTAAGGACTGCTTACGTACTAAGGACTGCCTACATACTAAGGACTGCCTATGTACTAAAGTCTGCTTATGTACTAAGGACTTCTGACATACTAAGGACTGCCTACATACTAAGGACTGCTTATGTACTAAGAACTGCTTATGTACTAAGGACTGCTTACATACTAAGGACTGCCTACAAACTAAAAACTTCCTACATACTAAGAACTGCTTACGTACTAGGACTGGCTGACATCCTAAGGGCTGCTTATATACTAAGGACTGCTTACGTACTAAGGGATTGCCTACAGACCAAGGGACTGCTGACATACTAAGGGCTTGCCTACGTACCAATGACTGCCAACATACTAAGGACTTGCCTGCTACATACCAATGACTGCCTATGTACTAAGAAAATACTGCTTACGTACTAATGAGTGCCTATGGTACTAGGACTGCTTGTAGGTTTCTAAGGACTGCCTATGATACTAAGGACCTGCTTAGTACTAAGGATGCCTACATACTAAGGACTGCCTATGTACTAAAGTCTGCTTATGTACTAAGGACTTCTGACATACTAAGGACTTGCCTAAATACTAAGGACTGCTTATGTACTAAGAACTGCTTATGTACTAGGACTGCTTACATACTAAAAAACTGCCTACGTACTAAGGACTGCCTACGTACTAAGGACTGCCTACGTACCAAGGACTGCTTAAGTACTATGACTGCTTATGTACTAATGATCGCTTATGTTTAAAGACTGCTTATGTACTAAGGACTGCTTATGTACTAAGTACTGCTTACGTACTAAGGACTGCTTAAGTACTAAGGACTGCTTATGTACTAAGGACTGCTCACATAATAAGGAGTGGCCTACAAACTAAGGACTTCTTACATACTAAGGACTGCCTACATACTAAGGACTGCTCACATACTAAGGAATGCTTACATTCTAAGGACTGCTTAAGTACTAAGGACTGCCTACGTACTAAGGACTGCCTACGTACTAAGGACTGCCTACGTACTAAGGACTGCCAATGTACTAAGGACTGCTTACGTATAAAGGACTGCCTACGTACTAAGGACTGTTTACATACTAAGGACTGCTTTTGTACTAAGGACTTACTATGTACTAAGAACTGCCTACGTACTAAGGACTATTAATTAACTAAGGACTGCCTACATACTAAGGACTGTTTACGTACTAAGGACTGCTTACGTACTAAGGACTGCCTACGTACTAAGGACTGCCTACGTACTAAAGACTGCCTCTGTACTAAGGACTGCCTACGTACTAAAGCCTGCCTACATACTAAGGACTGCTTGAGTACTAAGGACTGCCAAAGTACTAAGGAATGCTGATGTTCTAAGGACTGTGGACATACTTAGGACTGCCTACGTACTAAGGACTGCTTACGTACTAAGGACTGCCAACATACTAAGGACTGCCTACGTACTAAGGACTGCCTACATACTAAGGACTGCCTACATACTAAGGACTGCTGACATACTAAGGACTGCTTACATATTAAGGACTGCTTGAGTACTAAGGACTGCCAAAGTACTAAGGAATGCTGATGTTCTAAGGACTGTGGACATACTAAGGACTGTTTACGTACTAAGAACTGCCTATGTTCTAAGGACTGCTTATGTACTAAGGACTGCTTATGTACTAAGGACTGTCTACGTACTAAGGACTGCCTACGTACCAAGGACTGCTTAAGTACTAATGACTGCTTATGTACTAATGACTGCTTATGTATTAAAGACTGATTATGTACTAAGGACTGCTTATGTACTAAGTACTGCTTACGTACTAAGGACTGCTTAAGTACTAAGGACTGCTTATGTACTAAGGACTGCTTATGTACTAAGGACTGCTCACATAATAAGGAGTGCCTACAAACTAAGGACTTCTTACATACTAAGGACTGCCTATGTACTAAGGACTGCCTACATACTAAGGACTGCTCACATACTAAGGACTGCTTACATTCTAAGGACTGCTTAAGTACTAAGGACTGCCCACGTACTAAGGACTGCCTACGTACTAAGGACTGCCAATGTACTAAGGACTGCTTACGTATAAAGGACTGCCTACGTACTAAGGACTGTTTACGTACTAAGGACTGCTTTTGTACTAAGGACTGACTATGTACTAAGAACTGCCTACGTACTAAGGACTCCTAATTAACTAAGGACTGCCTACATACTAAGGACTCTTTACGTACTAAGGACTGCTTACGTACTAAGGACTGCCTATGTACTAAGGACTGCCTACGTACTAAGACTGCCTCTGTACTAAGTACTGCCTACGTACTAAAGCCTGCCTACATACTAAGGACTGCTTAAGTACTAAGGACTGCTGAGTACTAAGGAATGCTGATGTTCTAAGGACTGTGGACATACTTAGGACGACCTACGTACTAAGGACTGCTTACGTACTAAGGACTGCCAACATACTAAGGACTGCTTATGTACTAAGGACTGCTGACATAGTAAGGACTGCTTACATACTAAGGACTGCCTACAAACTAAAAACTTCCTACATACTAAGAACTGCTTATGTACTAAGGACTGCTGACATACTAAGGGCTGCTTATATACTAAGGACTGCTTACGTATTAAGGACTGCCTATGTACTAAGGACTGCTTATGTACTAAGGACTGCCTACATACTAAGGACTACCTATGTACTAAAGTCTGCTTATGTACTAAGGACTTCTGACATACTAAGGACTGCCTATATACTAAGGACTGCTTATGTACTAAGAACTGCTTATGTACTTAGGACTGCTTACATACTAAGGACTGCCTACGTACTAAGGACTGCCTACATACTAAGGACTGCCTACGTACCAAGGACTGCTTAAGTACTAATGACTGCTTATGTACTAATGATCGCTTTTGTATTAAAGACTGCTTATGTACTAAGGACTGCTTATGTACTAAGTACTACTTACGTACTAAGGACTGCTTAAGTACTAAGGACTGCTTATGTACTAAGGACTGCTCACATAATAAGGAGTGCCTACAAACTAAGGACTTCTTACATACTAAGGACTGCCTATGTACTAAGGACTGCCTACATACTAAAGACTGCTCACATACTAAGGACTGCCTACGTAATAAGGACTGCTTATGTACTAAGGACTGCCTACGTAATAAGGACTGCTTATGTACTAAGGACTGCCTACGTAATAAGGACTGCTTATGTACTAAGGACTGCTGACATAGTAAGGACTGCTTACATACTAAGTACTGCCTACAAACTAAAAACTTCCTACATACTAAGAACTGCTTATGTACTAAGGACTGCTGACATACTAAGGGCTGCTTATATACTAACGACTGCTTACGTACTAAGGATTGCCTACAGACCAAGGACTGCTGACATACTAAGAGCTGCCTACGTACCAAGGACTGCCAACATACTAATGACTGCCTACATACCAAGGACTGCCTATGTACTAAAGACTGCTTACGTACTAAGGAGTGCCTATGTACTAAGGACTGCTTAGGTACTAAGGACTGCCTATGTACTAAGGACTGCTTAAGTACTAAGGACTGCCAAGTACTAATGACTGCTTTTGTACTAAGGACTGCCGACATACTAAGGACTGCTTACTTACTAAGGACTGCCTACAAACTGACTGCCTACATACTAAGGACTGCTTATGAACTAAGGACTGCTGACATACTAAGGAATGCTTACGTACTAAGAACTGCTTATGTACTAAAGACTGCTGATATACTAAGGACTGTTTACGTACTAAGAGCTGCCTATGTTCTAAGGACTGCTTATGTACTAAGGACTGCTTACTTACTAAGGACTGCCTACATACTGACTGCCTACATACTAAGGACTGCTTATGAACTAAGGACTGCTGACATACTAAGGAATGCTTACGTACTAAGAACTGCTTATGTACTAAGGACTGCTTATGTACTAAGTACTGCTTATGTACTAAGGACTGCTTAAGTACTAAGGACTGCTTATGTACTAAGGACTGCTCACATAATAAGGAGTGCCTACAGACTAAGGACTTCTTACATACTAAGGACTGCCTATGTACTAAGGACTGCCTACATACTAAGGACTGCTCACATACTAAGGACTGCTTACATTCTAAGGACTGCTTAAGTACTAAGGACTGCCTACGTACTAAGGACTGCCTACGAACTAAGGACTGCCAATGTACTAAGGACTGCTTACGTATAAAGGACTGACTATGTACTAAGAACTGCCTACATACTAAGGACTGCTGACATACTAAGGACTGCTTACGTATTAAGGACTGCCTATGAACTAAGGACTGATTATGTACTAAGGACTGCTTATGTACTAAGGACTGCCTACATACTAAGGACTGCCTATGTACTAAAGTCTGCTTATGTACTAAGGACTTCTGACATACTAAGGACTGCCTACATACTAAGGACTGCTTATGTACTAAGAACTGCTTATGTACTAAGGACTGCTTACATACTAAGGACTGCCTACGTACTAAGGACTGCCTACGTACTAAGGACTGCCTAGGTACCAAGGACTGCTTAAGTACTAATGACTGCTTATGTACTAATGATCGCTTATGTATTAAAGACTGCTTACGTACTAAGGACTGCTTAAGTACTAAGGACTGCTTATGTACTAAGGACTGCTCACATAATAAGGAGTGCCTACAAACTAAGGACTTCTTACATACTAAGGACTGCCTACATACTAAGGACTGCTCACATACTAAGGACTGCTTACATTCTAAGGACTGCTTAAGTACTAAGGACTGCCTACGTACTAAGGACTGCCTACGTACTAAGGACTGCCTACGTACTAAGGACTGCCTACGTACTAAGGACTGCCTACGTACTAAGGACTGCCAATGTACAAGGACTGCTTACGTATAAAGGCTGCCTACGTACTAAGGACTGTTTACGTACTAAGGACTGCTTTTGTACTAAGGACTTACTATGTACTAAGAACTGCCTACATACTAAGGACTGCTGACATACTAAGGACTGCTTACGTATTAAGGACTGCTTATGTACTAAGGACTGATTATGTACTAAGGACTGC
This sequence comes from Ericerus pela, assembly GCA_011428145.1. Taxonomy (NCBI): domain Eukaryota; kingdom Metazoa; phylum Arthropoda; class Insecta; order Hemiptera; family Coccidae; genus Ericerus; species Ericerus pela. The sequence continues at coordinate 24,357 of WOFM01001454.1, read as the reverse complement.
TTATGTACTAAGGACTGCCTACATACTAAGGACTGCCTATGTACTAAAGTCTGCTTATGTACTAAGGACTTCTGACATACTAAGGACTGCCTACATACTAAGGACTGCTTATGTACTAAGAACTGCTTATGTACTAAGGACTGCTTACATACTAAAAACTGCCTACGTACTAAGGACTGCCTACGTACTAAGGACTGCCTACGTACCAAGGACTGCTTAAGTACTAATGACTGCTTATGTACTAATGATCGCTTATGTATTAAGACTGCTTGTGTACTAAGGACTGCTTATGTACTAAGTACTGCTTACGTACTAGGACTGCTTAAGTACTAAGGACTGCTTATGTACTAAGGACTGCTCACATAATAAGGAGTGCCTACAAACTAAGGACTTCTTACATACTAAGGACTGCCTACATACTAAGGACTGCTCACATACTAAGGACTGCTTACATTCTAAGGACTGCTTAAGTACTAAGGACTGCCTACGTACTAAGGACTGCCTACGTACTAAGGACTGCCTACGTACTAAGGACTGCCAATGTACTAAGGACTGCTTACGTATAAAGGACTGCCTACGTACTAAGGACTGTTTACATACTAAGGACTGCTTTTGTACTAAGGACTTACTATGTACTAAGAACTGCCTACGTACTAAGGACTCCTAATTAACTAAGGACTGCCTACATACTAAGGACTGTTTACGTACTAAGGACTGCTTACGTACTAAGGACTGCCTACGTACTAAGGACTGCCTACGTACTAAAGACTGCCTCTGTACTAAGGACTGCCTACGTACTAAAGCCTGCCTACATACTAAGGACTGCTTGAGTACTAAGGACTGCCAAAGTACTAAGGAATGCTGATGTTCTAAGGACTGTGGACATACTTAGGACTGCCTACGTACTAAGGACTGCTTACGTACTAAGGACTGCCAACATACTAAGGACTGCCTACGTACTAAGGACTGCCTACATACTAAGGACTGCCTACATACTAAGGACTGCTGACATACTAAGGACTGCTTACATATTAAGGACTGCCTATGTACTAAGGACTGATTATGTACTAAGGACTGCTTACGTACTAAGGACTGCCTACATACTAAGGACTGCCTATGTACTAAAGTCTGCTTATGTACTAAGGACTCTGACATACTAAGGACTGCCTACATACTAAGGACTGCTTATGTACTAAGAACTGCTTATGTACTAAGGACTGCTTACATACTAAGGACTGCCTACAAACTAAAACTTCCTACATACTAAGAACTGCTTACGTACTAAGGACTGCTGACATACTAAGGGCTGCTTATATACTAAGGACTGCTTACGTACTAAGGATTGCCTACAGACCAAGGACTGCTGACATACTAAGGGCTGCCTACGTACCAAGGACTGCCAACATACTAAGGACTGCCTACATACCAAGGACTGCCTATGTACTAAAGACTGCTTACGTACTAAGGAGTGCCTATGTACTAAGGACTGCTTAGGTACTAAGGACTGCCTATGTACTAAGGACTGCTTAAGTACTAAGGACTGCCAAAGTACTAATGACTGCTTTTGTACTAAGGACTGCCGCCATACTAAGGACTGCTTACTTACTAAGGACTGCCTACATACTAAGGACTGCTTATGTACTAAGGACTGCTGACATACTAAGGAATGCTTACGTACTAAGAACTGCTTATGTACTAAAGGCTGCTGATATACTAAGGACTGTTTACGTACTAAGAACTGCCTATGTTCTAAGGACTGCTTATGTACTAAGGACTGCTTATGTACTAAGGACTGCCTACGTACTAAGGACTGCCTACGTACCAAGGACTGCTTAAGTACTAATGACTGCTTATGTACTAATGACTGCTTATGTATTAAAGACTGATTATGTACTAAGGACTGCTTATGTACTAAGTACTGCTTACGTACTAAGGACTGCTTAAGTACTAAGGACTGCTTATGTACTAAGGACTGCTTATGTACTAAGGACTGCTCACATAATAAGGTGTGCCTACAAACTAAGGACTTCTTACATACTAAGGACTGCCTATGTACTAAGGACTGCCTACATACTAAGGACTGCTTACGTATAAAGGACTGCCTACGTACTAAGGACTGTTAACGTACTAAGGACTGCTTTTGTACTAAGGACTGACTATGTACTAAGAACTGCCTACGTACTAAGGACTCCTAATTAACTAAGGACTGCCTACATACTAAGGACTCTTTATGTACTAAGGACTGCTTGCGTACTAAGGACTGCCTATGTACTAAGGACTGCCTACGTACTAAAGACTGCCTCTGTACTAAGTACTGCCTACGTACTAAAGCCTGCCTACATACTAAGGACTGCTTAAGTACTAAGGACTGCTAAAGTACTAAGGAATGCTGATGTTCTAAGGACTGTGGACATACTTAGGACTACCTACGTACTAAGGACTGCTTACGTACTAAGGACTGCCAACATACTAAGGACTGCTTATGTACTAAGGACTGCTGACATAGTAAGGACTGCTTACATACTAAGGACTGCCTACAAACTAAAAACTTCCTACATACTAAGAACTGCTTATGTACTAAGGACTGCTGACATACTAAGGGCTGCTTATATACTAAGGACTGCTTACGTATTAAGGACTGCCTATGTACTAAGGACTGATTATGTACTAAGGACTGCTTATGTACTAAGGACTGCCTACATACTAAGGACTACCTATGTACTAAAGTCTGCTTATGTACTAAGGACTTTCTGACATACTAAGGACTGCCTATATACTAAGGACTGCTTATGTACTAAGAACTGCTTATGTACTTAGGACTGCTTACATACTAAGGACTGCCTACGTACTAAGGACTGCCTACATACTAAGGACTGCCTACGTACCAAGGACTGCTTAAGTACTAATGACTGCTTATGTACTAATGATCGCTTTTGTATTAAAGACTGCTTATGTACTAAGGGACTGCTTATGTACTAAGTACTACTTACGTACTAAGGACTGCTTAAGTACTAAGGACTGCTAATGTACTAAGGACTGCTCACATAATAAGGAGTGCCTACAAACTAAGGACTTCTTACATACTAAGGACTGCTATGTACTAAGGACTGCCTACATACTAAAGACTGCTCACATACTAAGGACTGCCTACGAACTAAGGACTGCCAATGTACTAAGGACTGCTTACGTATAAAGGACTGCCTACGTACTAAGGACTGTTTACGTACTAAGGACTGCTTTTGTACTAAGGACTGACTATGTACTAAGAACTGCCTACATACTAAGGACTGCTGACATACTAAGGACTGCTTACGTATTAAGGACTGCCTATGAACTAAGGACTGATTATGTACTAAGGACTGCTTATGTACTAAGGACTGCCTACATACTAAGGACTGCCTATGTACTAAAGTCTGCTTATGTACTAAGGACTTCTGACATACTAAGGACTGCCTACATACTAAGGACTGCTTATGTACTAAGAACTGCTTATGTACTAAGGACTGCTTACATTCTAAGGACTGCCTACGTACTAAGGACTGCCTACGTACTAAGGACTGCCTACGTACCAAGGACTGCTTAAGTACTAATGACTGCTTATGTACTAATGATCGCTTATGTATTAAAGACTGCTTATGTACTAAGGACTGCTTATGTACTAAGTACTGCTTACGTACTAAGGACTGCTTAAGTACTAAGGACTGCTTATGTACTAAGGACTGCTCACATAATAAGGAGTGCCTACAAACTAAGGACTTCTTACATACTAAGGACTGCCTACATACTAAGGACTGCTCACATACTAAGGACTGCTTACATTCTAAGGACTGCTTAAGTACTAAGGACTGCCTACGTACTAAGGACTGCCTACGTACTAAGGACTGCCTACGTACTAAGGACTGTCAATGTACTAAGGACTGCTTACGTATAAAGGACTGCCTACGTACTAAGGACTGTTTACATACTAAGGACTGCTTTTGTACTAAGGACTTACTATGTACTAAGAACTGCCTACGTACTAAGGACTCCTAATTAACTAAGGACTGCCTACATACTAAGGACTGTTTACGTACTAAGGACTGCTTACGTACTAAGGACTGCCTACGTACTAAGGACTGCCTACGTACTAAAGACTGCCTCTGTACTAAGGACTGCCTACGTACTAAAGCCTGCCTACATACTAAGGACTGCTTGAGTACTAAGGACTGCCAAAGTACTAAGGAATGCTGATGTTCTAAGGACTGTGGACATACTTAGGACTGCCTACGTACTAAGGACTGCTTACGTACTAAGGACTGCCAACATACTAAGGACTGCCTACGTACTAAGGACTGCCTACATACTAAGGACTGCCTACATACTAAGGACTGCTGACGTACTAAGGACTGCTTACATATTAAGGACTGCCTATGTACTAAGGACTGATTATGTACTAAGGACTGCTTACGTACTAAGGACTGCCTACATACTAAGGACTGCCTATGTACTAAAGTCTGCTTATGTACTAAGGACTTCTGACATACTAAGGACTGCCTACATACTAAGGACTGCTTATGTACTAAGAACTGCTTATGTACTAAGGACTGCTTACATACTAAGGACTGCCTACAAACTAAAAACTTCCTACATACTAAGAACTGCTTACGTACTAAGGACTGCTGACATACTAAGGGCTGCTTATATACTAAGGACTGCTTACGTACTAAGGATTGCCTACAGACCAAGGACTGCTGACATACTAAGGGCTGCCTACCTACCAAGGACTGCCAACATACTAAGGACTGCCTACATACCAAGGACTGCCTATGTACTAAAGACTGCTTACGTACTAAGGAGTGCCTATGTACTAAGGACTGCTTAGGTACTAAGGACTGCCTATGTACTAAGGACTGCTTAAGTACTAAGGACTGCCAAAGTACTAATGACTGCTTTTGTACTAAGCACTGCCGCCATACTAAGGACTGCTTACTTACTAAGGACTGCCTACATACTAAGGACTGCTTATGTACTAAGGACTGCTGACATACTAAGGAATGCTTACGTACTAAGAACTGCTTATGTACTAAAGGCTGCTGATATACTAAGGACTGTTTACGTACTAAGAACTGCCTATGTTCTAAGGACTGCTTATGTACTAAGGACTGCTTATGTACTAAGGACTGCCTACGTACTAAGGACTGCCTACGTACCAAGGACTGCTTAAGTACTAATGACTGCTTATGTACTAATGACTGCTTATGTATTAAAGACTGCTTATGTACTAAGGACTGCTTATGTACTAAGTACTGCTTATGTACTAAGGACTGCTTAAGTACTAAGGACTGCTTATGTACTAAGGACTGCTTATGTACTAAGGACTGCTCACATAATAAGGAGTGCCTACAAACTAAGGACTTCTTACATACTAAGGACTGCCTATGTACTAAGGACTGCCTACATACTAAGGACTGCTCACATACTAAGGACTGCTTACATTCTAAGGACTGCTTAAGTACTAAGGACTGCCCACGTACTAAGGACTGCCTACGTACTAAGGACTGCCAATGTACTAAGGACTGCTTACGTATAAAGGACTGCCTACGTACTAAGGACTGTTTACGTACTAAGGACTGCTTTTGTACTAAGGACTGACTATGTACTAAGAACTGCCTACGTACTAAGGACTCCTAATTAACTAAGGACTGCCTACATACTAAGGACTCTTTACGTACTAAGGACTGCTTACGTACTAAGGACTGCCTATGTACTAAGGACTGCCTACGTACTAAAGACTGCCTCTGTACTAAGTACTGCCTACGTACTAAAGCCTGCCTACATACTAGGACTGCTTAAGTACTAAGGACTGCTAAAGTACTAAGGAATGCTGATGTTCTAAGGACTGTGGACATACTTAGGGACTACCTACGTACTAAGGACTGCTTACGTACTAGGACTGCAACATACTAAGGACTGCTTATGTACTAAGGACTGCTGACATAGTAAGGACTGCTTACATACTAAGGACTGCCTACAAACTAAAAACTTCCTACATACTAAGAACTGCTTATGTACTAAGGACTGCTGACATACTAAGGGCTGCTTATATACTAAGGACTGCTTACGTATTAAGGACTGCCTATGTACTAAGGACTGATTATGTACTAAGGACTGCTTATGTACTAAGGACTGCCTACATACTAAGGACTACCTATGTACTAAAGTCTGCTTATGTACTAAGGACTTCTGACATACTAAGGACTGCCTATATACTAAGGACTGCTTATGTACTAAGAACTGCTTATGTACTTAGGACTGCTTACATACTAAGGACTGCCTACGTACTAAGGACTGCCTACATACTAAGGACTGCCTACGTACCAAGGACTGCTTAAGTACTAATGACTGCTTATGTACTAATGATCGCTTATGTATTAAAGACTGCTTATGTACTAGACTGCTTATGTACTAAGTACTACTTACGTACTAAGGACTGCTTAAGTACTAAGGACTGCTTATGTACTAAGGACTGCTCACATAATAAGGAGTGCCTACAAACTAAGGACTTCTTACATACTAAGGACTGCCTATGTACTAAGGACTGCCTACATACTAAAGACTGCTCACATACTAAGGACTGCCTACGTAATAAGGACTGCTTATGTACTAAGGACTGCCTACGTAATAAGGACTGCTTATGTACTAAGGACTGCCTACGTAATAAGGACTGCTTATGTACTAAGTACTGCTGACATAGTAAGGACTGCTTACATACTAAGGACTGCCTACAAACTAAAAACTTCCTACATACTAAGAACTGCTTATGTACTAAGGACTGCTGACATACTAAGGGCTGCTTATATACTAACGACTGCTTACGTACTAAGGATTGCCTACAGACCAAGGACTGCTGACATACTAAGGGCTGCCTACGTACCAAGGAATGCCAACATACTAATGACTGCCTACATACCAAGGACTGCCTATGTACTAAAGACTGCTTACGTACTAAGGAGTGCCTATGTACTAAGGACTGCTTAGGTACTAAGGACTGCCTATGTACTAAGGACTGCTTAAGTACTAAGGACTGCCAAAGTACTAATGACTGCTTTTGTACTAAGGACTGCCGACATACTAAGGACTGCTTACTTACTAAGGACTGCCTACATACTGACTGCCTACATACTAAGGACTGCTTATGAACTAAGGACTGCTGACATACTAAGGAATGCTTACGTACTAAGAACTGCTTATGTACTAAAGACTGCTGATATACTAAGGACTGTTTACGTACTAAGAGCTGCCTATGTTCTAAGGACTGCTTATGTACTAAGGACTGCTTACTTACTAAGGACTGCCTACATACTGACTGCCTACATACTAAGGACTGCTTATGAACTAAGGACTGCTGACATACTAAGGAATGCTTACGTACTAAGAACTGCTTATGTACTAAGGACTGCTTATGTACTAAGTACTGCTTATGTACTAAGGACTGCTTAAGTACTAAGGACTGCTTATGTACTAAGGACTGCTCACATAATAAGGAGTGCCTACAGACTAAGGACTTCTTACATACTAAGGACTGCCTATGTACTAAGGACTGCCTACATACTAAGGACTGCTCACATACTAAGGACTGCTTACATTCTAAGGACTGCTTAAGTACTAAGGACTGCCTACGTACTAAGGACTGCCTACGTACTAAGGACTGCCAATGTACTAAGGACTGCTTACGTATAAAGGACTGCCTACGTACTAAGAACTGTTTACGTACTAAGGACTGCTTTTGTACTAAGGACTGACTATGTACTAAGAACTGCCTACATACTAAGGACTGCTGACATACTAAGGACTGCTTACGTATTAAGGACTGCCTATGAACTAAGGACTGATTATGTACTAAGGACTGCTTATGTACTAAGGACTACCTACATACTAAGGACTGCCTATGTACTAAAGTCTGCTTATGTACTAAGGACTTCTGACATACTAAGGACTGCCTACATACTAAGGACTGCTTATGTACTAAGAACTGCTTATGTACTAAGGACTGCTTACATACTAAGGACTGCCTACGTACTAAGGACTGCCTACGTACTAAGGACTGCCTACGTACCAAGGACTGCTTAAGTACTAATGACTGCTTATGTACTAATGATCGCTTATGTATTAAAGACTGCTTATGTACTAAGGACTGCTTATGTACTAAGTACTGCTTACGTACTAAGAACTGCTTAAGTACTAAGGACTGCTTATGTACTAAGGACTGCTCACATAATAAGGAGTGCCTACAAACTAAGGACTTCTTACATACTAAGGACTGCCTACATACTAAGGACTGCTCACATACTAAGGACTGCTTACATTCTAAGGACTGCTTAAGTACTAAGGACTGCCTACGTACTAAGGACTGCCTACGTACTAAGGACTGCTTACGTACTAAGGACTGCCTACATACTAAGGACTGCCAATGTACTAAGGACTGCTTACGTATAAAGGACTGCCTACGTACTAAGGACTGTTTACGTACTAAGGACTGCTTTTGTACTAAGGACTTACTATGTACTAAGAACTGCCTACGTACTAAGGACTCCTAATTAACTAAGGACTGCCTACATACTAAGGACTGTTTACGTACTAAGGACTGCTTACGTACTAAGGACTGCTACGTACTAAGGACTGCCTACGTACTAAAGACTGCCTCTGTACTAAGGACTGCCTACGTACTAAAGCCTGCCTACATACTAAGGACTGCTTGAGTACTAAGGACTGCCAATGTACTAAGGAATGCTGATGTTCTAAGGACTGTGGACATACTTAGGACTGCCTACATACTAAGGACTGCTTACGTACTAAGGACTGCCTACATACTAAGGACTGCTGACATACTAAGGACTGCTTACATATTAAGGACTGCCTATGTACTAAGGACTGATTATGTACTAAGGACTGCTTACGTACTAAGGACTGCCTACATACTAAGGACTGCCTATGTACTAAAGTCTGCTTATGTACTAAGGACTTCTGACATACTAAGGACTGCCTACATACTAAGGACTGCTTATGTACTAAGAACTGCTTATGTACTAAGGACTGCTTACATACTAAGGACTGCCTACAAACTAAAACTTCCTACATACTAAGAACTGCTTACGTACTAAGGACTGCTGACATACTAAGGGCTGCTTATATACTAAGGACTGCTTACGTACTAAGGATTGCCTACAGACCAAGGACTGCTGACATACTAAGGGCTGCCTACGTACCAAGGACTGCCAACATACTAAGGACTGCCTACATACCAAGGACTGCCTATGTACTAAAGACTGCTTACGTACTAAGGAGTGCCTATGTACTAAGGACTGCTTAGGTACTAAGGACTGCCTATGTACTAAGGACTGCTTAAGTACTAAGGACTGCCAAAGTACTAATGACTGCTTTTGTACTAAGGACTGCCGCCAAACTAAGGACTGCTTACTTACTAAGGACTGCCTACAAACTAAGGACTGCTTATGTACTAAGGACTGCTGACATACTAAGGAATGCTTACGTACTAAGAACTGCTTATGTACTAAAGGCTGCTGATATACTAAGGACTGTTTACGTACTAAGAACTGCCTATGTTCTAAGGACTGCTTATGTACTAAGGACTGCTTATGTACTAAGGACTGCCTACGTACTAAGGACTGCCTACGTACCAAGGACTGCTTAAGTACTAATGACTGCTTATGTACTAATGACTGCTTATGTATTAAAGACTGCTTATGTACTAAGGACTGCTTATGTACTAAGTACTGCTTACGTACTAAGGACTGCTTAAGTACTAAGGACTGCTTATGTACTAAGGACTGCTCACATGATAAGGAGTGCCTACAAACTAAGGACTTCTTACATACTAAGGACTGCCTATGTACTAAGGACTGCCTACATACTAAGGACTGCTCACATACTAAGGACTGCTTACATTCTGAGGACTGCTTAAGTACTAAGGACTGCCTACGTACTAAGGACTGCCTACGTACTAAGGACTGCCAATGTACTAAGGACTGCTTACGTATCAAGGACTGCCTACGTACTAAGGACTGTTTACGTACTAAGGACTGCTTTTGTACTAAGGACTGACTATGTACTAAGAACTGCCCACGTACTAAGGACTCCTAATTAACTAAGGACTGCCTACATACTAAGGACTCTTTACGTACTAAGGACTGCTTACGTACTAAGGACTGCCTATGTACTAAGGACTGCCTACGTACTAAAGACTGCCTCTGTACTAAGTACTGCCTACGTACTAAAGCCTGCCTACATACTAAGGACTGCTTAAGTACTAAGGACTGCTAAAGTACTAAGGAATGCTGATGTTCTAAGGACTGTGGACATACTTAGGACTACCTACGTACTAAGGACTGCTTATGTACTAAGGACTGCTGACATAGTAAGGACTGCTTACATACTAAGGACTGCCTACAAACTAAAAACTTCCTACATACTAAGAACTGCTTATGTACTAAGGACTGCTGACATACTAAGGGCTGCTTATATACTAAGGACTGCTTACGTATTAAGGACTGCCTATGTACTAAGGACTGATTATGTACTAAGGACTGCTTATGTACTAAGGACTGCCTACATACTAAGGACTACCTATGTACTAAAGTCTGCTTATGTACAAAGGACTTCTGACATACTAAGGAATGCCTATATACTAAGAACTGCTTATGTACTAAGAACTGCTTATGTACTTAGCACTGCTTACATACTAAGGACTGCCTACGTACTAAGGACTGCCTACATACTAAGGACTGCCTACGTACCAAGGACTGCTTAAGTACTAATGACTGCTTATGTACTAATGATCGCTTATGTATTAAAGACTGCTTATGTACTAAGGACTGCTTAAGTACTAAGGACTGCTTATGTACTAAGGACTGCTCACATAATAAGGAGTGCCTACAAACTAAGGACTTCTTACATACTAAGGACTGCCTATGTACTAAGGACTGCCTACATACTAAAGACTGCTCACATACTAAGGACTGCCTACGTAATAAGGACTGCTTATGTACTAAGGACTGCCTACGTAATAAGGACTGCTTATGTACTAAGGACTGCCTACGTAATAAGGACTGCTTATGTACTAAGGACTGCTGACATAGTAAGGACTGCTTACATACTAAGGACTGCCTACAAACTAAAAACTTCCTACATACTAAGAACTGCTTATGTACTAAGGACTGCTGACATACTAAGGGCTGCTTATATACTAAGGACTGCTTACGTACTAAGGATTGCCTACAGACCAAGAACTGCTGACATACTAAGGGCTGCCTATGTACCAAGGACTGCCAACATACTAAGGACTGCCTACATACCAAGGACTGCCTATGTACTAAAGACTGCTTACGTACTAAGGAGTGCTTACATACTAAAAACTGCCTACGTACTAAGGACTGCTTATGTACTAAGGACTGCTGACATAGTAAGGACTGCTTACATACTAAGGACTGCCTACAAACTAAAAACTTCTTACATACTAAGAACTGCTTATGTACTAAGGACTGCTGACATACTAAGGGCTGCTTATATACTAAGGACTGCTTACGTACTAAGGATTGCCTAAAGACCAAGGACTGCTGACATACTAAGGGCTGCCTATGTACCAAGGACTGCCAACATACTAAGGACTGCCTACATACCAAGGACTGCCTATGTACTAAAGACTGCTTACGTACTAAGGAGTGCCTATGTACTAAGCACTGCTTAGGTACTAAGGACTGCCTATGTACTAAGGACTGCTTAAGTACTAAGGACTGCCAAAGTACTAATGACTGCTTTTGTACTAAGGACTGCCGACATACTAAGGACTGCTTACTTACTAAGGACTGCCTACATACTGACTGCCTACATACTAAGGACTGCTTATGAACTAAGGACTGCTGACATACTAAGGAATGCTTACGTACTAAGAACTGCTTATGTACTAAGGACTGCTTATGTACTAAGTACTGCTTATGTACTAAGGACTGCTTAAGTACTAAGGACTGCTTATGTACTAAGGACTGCTCACATAATAAGGAGTGCCTACAGACTAAGGACTTCTTACATACTAAGGACTGCCTATGTACTAAGGACTGTCTACATACTAAGGACTGCTCACATACTAAGGACTGCTTACATTCTAAGGACTGCTTAAGTACTAAGGACTGCCTACGTACTAAGGACTGCCTACGTACTAAGGACTGCCAATGTACTAAGGACTGCTTACGTATAAAGGACTGCCTACGTACTAAGAACTGTTTACATACTAAGGACTGCTTTTGTACTAAGGACTGACTATGTACTAAGAACTGCCTACATACTAAGGACTGCTGACATACTAAGGACTGCTTACGTATTAAGGACTGCTTATGTACTAAAGGCTGCTGATATACTAAGGACTGTTTACGTACTAAGAACTGCCTATGTTCTAAGGACTGCTTATGTACTAAGGACTGCTTATGTACTAAGGACTGCCTACGTACTAAGGACTGCCTACGTACCAAGGACTGCTTAAGTACTAATGACTGCTTATGTACTAATGACTGCTTATGTATTAAAGACTGCTTATGTACTAAGGACTGCTTATGTACTAAGTACTGCTTACGTACTAAGGACTGCTTAAGTACTAAGGACTGCTTATGTACTAAGGACTGCTCACATGATAAGGAGTGCCTACAAACTAAGGACTTCTTACATACTAAGGACTGCCTATGTACTAAGGACTGCCTACATACTAAGGACTGCTCACATACTAAGGACTGCTTACATTCTGAGGACTGCTTAAGTACTAAGGACTGCCTACGTACTAAGGACTGCCTACGTACTAAGGACTGCCAATGTACTAAGGACTGCTTACGTATAAAGGACTGCCTACGTACTAAGGACTGTTTACGTACTAAGGACTGCTTTTGTACTAAGGACTGACTATGTACTAAGAACTGCCCACGTACTAAGGACTCCTAATTAACTAAGGACTGCCTACATACTAAGGACTCTTTACGTACTAAGGACTGCTTACGTACTAAGGACTGCCTATGTACTAAGGACTGCCTACGTACTAAAGACTGCCTCTGTACTAAGTACTGCCTACGTACTAAAGCCTGCCTACATACTAAGGACTGCTTAAGTACTAAGGACTGCTAAAGTACTAAGGAATGCTGATGTTCTAAGGACTGTGGACATACTTAGGACTACCTACGTACTAAGGACTGCTTATGTACTAAGGACTGCTGACATAGTAAGGACTGCTTACATACTAAGGACTGCCTACAAACTAAAAACTTCCTACATACTAAGAACTGCTTATGTACTAAGGACTGCTGACATACTAAGGGCTGCTTATATACTAAGGACTGCTTACGTATTAAGGACTGCCTATGTACTAAGGACTGATTATGTACTAAGGACTGCTTATGTACTAAGGACTGCCTACATACTAAGGACTACCTATGTACTAAAGTCTGCTTATGTACTAAGGACTTCTGACATACTAAGGAATGCCTATATACTAAGAACTGCTTATGTACTAAGAACTGCTTATGTACTTAGCACTGCTTACATACTAAGGACTGCCTACGTACTAAGGACTGCCTACATACTAAGGACTGCCTACGTACCAAGGACTGCTTAAGTACTAATGACTGCTTATGTACTAATGATCGCTTATGTATTAAAGACTGCTTATGTACTAAGGACTGCTTAAGTACTAAGGACTGCTTATGTACTAAGGACTGCTCACATAATAAGGAGTGCCTACAAACTAAGGACTTCTTACATACTAAGGACTGCCTATGTACTAAGGACTGCCTACATACTAAAGACTGCTCACATACTAAGGACTGCCTACGTAATAAGGACTGCTTATGTACTAAGGACTGCCTACGTAATAAGGACTGCTTATGTACTAAGGACTGCCTACGTGTTAAGGACTGCTTATGTACTAAGGACTGCTGACATAGTAAGGACTGCTTACATACTAAGGACTGCCTACAAACTAAAAACTTCCTACATACTAAGAACTGCTTATGTACTAAGGACTGCTGACATACTAAGGAATGCTTACGTACTAAGAACTGCTTATGTACTAAGGACTGCTTATGTACTAAGTACTGCTTATGTACTAAGGACTGCTTAAGTACTAAGGACTGCTTATGTACTAAGGACTGCTCACATAATAAGGAGTGCCTACAGACTAAGGACTTCTTACATACTAAGGACTGCCTACGTACTAAGGACTGCCAATGTACTAAGGACTGCTTACGTATAAAGGACTGCCTACGTACTAAGGACTGTTTACGTACTAAGGACTGCTTTTGTACTAAGGACTGACTATGTACTAAGAACTGCCTACGTACTAAGGACTCCTAATTAACTAAGGACTGCCTACATACTAAGGACTCTTTACGTACTAAGGACTGCTTACGTACTAAGGACTGCCTATGTACTAAGGACTGCCTACGTACTAAAGACTGCCTCTGTACTAAGTACTGCCTACGTACTAAAGCCTGCCTACATACTAAGGACTGCTTAAGTACTAAGGACTGCCAAAGTACTAAGGAATGCTGATGTTCTAAGGACTGTGGACATACTTAGGACTACCTACGTACTAAGGACTGCTTACGTACTAAGGACTGCCAACATACTAAGGACTGCTTATGTACTAAGGACTGCCTACAAACTAAAAACTTCCTACATACTAAGAACTGCTTATGTACTATGGACTGCTGACATACTAAGGGCTGCTTATATACTAAGGACTGCTTACGTATTAAGGACTGCCTATGTACTAAGGACTGATTATGTACTAAGGACTGCTTATGTACTAAGGACTGCCTATATACTAAGGACTGCTTATGTACTAAGAACTGCTTATGTACTTAGGACTGCTTACATACTAAGGACTGCCTACGTACTAAGGACTGCCTACATACTAAGGACTGCCTACGTACCAAGGACTGCTTAAGTACTAATGACTGCTTATGTACTAATGATCACTTATGTATTAAGACTGCTTATGTACTAAGGACTGCTTATGTACTAAGTACTACTTACGTACTAAGGACTGCTTAAGTACTAAGGACTGCTTATGTACTAAGGACTGCTCACATAATAAGGAGTGCCTACAAACTAAGGACTTCTTACATACTAAGGACTGCCTATGTACTAAGGACTGCCTACATACTAAAGACTGCTCACATACTAAGGACTGCCTACGTAATAAGGACTGCTTATGTACTAAGGACTGCCTACGTAATAAGGACTGCTTATGTACTAAGGACTGCCTACGTAATAAGGACTGCTTATGTACTAAGGACTGCTGACATAGTAAGGACTGCTTACATACTAAGGACTGCCTACAAACTAAAAACTTCCTACATACTAAGAACTGCTTATGTACTAAGGACTGCCTACATACTAAGGACTGCTCACATACTAAGGACTGCTTACATTCTAAGGACTGCTTAAGTACTAAGGACTGCCTACGTACTAAGGACTGCCTAAGTACTAAGGACTTCCAATGTACTAAGGACTGCTTACGTATAAAGGACTGCCTTCGTACTAAGGACTGTTTACGTACTAAGGACTGCTTTTGTACTAAGGACTGACTATGTACTAAGAACTGCCTACATACTAAGGACTGCTGACATACTAAGGACTGCTTACGTATTAAGGACTGCTTATGTACTAAGGACTGATTATGTACTAAGGACTGCTTATGTACTAAGGACTGCCTACATACTAAGGACTGCCTATGTACTAAAGTCTGCTTATGTACTAAGGACTTCTGACATACTAAGGACTGCCTACATACTAAGGACTGCTTATGTACTAAGAACTGCTTATGTACTAAGGACTGCTTACATACTAAAAACTGCCTACGTACTAAGGACTGCCTACGTACTAAGGACTGCCTACGTACCAAGGACTGCTTAAGTACTAATGACTGCTTATGTACTAATGATCGCTTATGTATTAAAGACTGCTTGTGTACTAAGGACTGCTTATGTACTAAGTACTGCTTACGTACTAAGGACTGCTTAAGTACTAAGGACTGCTTATGTACTAAGGACTGCTCACATAATAAGGAGTGCCTACAAACTAAGGACTTCTTACATACTAAGGACTGCCTACATACTAAGGACTGCTCACATACTAAAGACTGCTTACATTCTAAGGACTGCTTAAGTACTAAGGACTGCCTACGTACTAAGGACTGCCTACGTACTAAGGACTGCCTACGTACTAAGGACTGTCAATGTACTAAGGACTGCTTACGTATAAAGGACTGCCTACGTACTAAGGACTGTTTACATACTAAGGACTGCTTTTGTACTAAGGACTTACTATGTACTAAGAACTGCCTACGTACTAAGGACTCCTAATTAACTAAGGACTGCCTACATACTAAGGACTGTTTACGTACTAAGGACTGCTTACGTACTAAGGACTGCCTACGTACTAAGGACTGCCTACGTACTAAAGACTGCCTCTGTACTAAGGACTGCCTACGTACTAAAGCCTGCCTACATACTAAGGACTGCCAAAGTACTAAGGAATGCTGATGTTCTAAGGACTGTGGACATACTTAGGACTGCCTACGTACTAAGGACTGCTTACGTACTAAGGACTGCCAACATACTAAGGACTGCCTACGTACTAAGGACTGCCTACATACTAAGGACTGCCTACATACTAAGGACTGCTGACATACTAAGGACTGCTTACATATTAAGGACTGCCTATGTACTAAGGACTGATTATGTACTAAGGACTGCTTACGTACTAAGGACTGCCTACATACTAAGGACTGCCTATGTACTAAAGTCTGCTTATGTACTAAGGACTTCTGACATACTAAGGACTGCCTACATACTAAGGACTGCTTATGTACTAAGAACTGCTTATGTACTAAGGACTGCTTACATACTAAGGACTGCCTACAAACTAAAAACTTCCTACATACTAAGAACTGCTTACGTACTAAGGACCGCTGACATACTAAGGGCTGCTTATATACTAAGGACTGCTTACGTACTAAGGATTGCCTACAGACCAAGGACTGCTGACATACTAAGGGCTGCCTACGTACCAAGGACTGCCAACATACTAAGGACTGCCTACATACCAAGGACTGCCTATGTACTAAAGACTGCTTACGTACTAAGGAGTGCCTATGTACTAAGGACTGCTTAGGTACTAAGGACTGCCTATGTACTAAGGACTGCTTAAGTACTAAGGACTGCCAAAGTACTAATGACTGCTTTTGTACTAAGCACTGCCGCCATACTAAGGACTGCTTACTTACTAAGGACTGCCTACATACTAAGGACTGCTTATGTACTAAGGACTGCTGACATACTAAGGAATGCTTACGTACTAAGAACTGCTTATGTACTAAAGGCTGCTGATATACTAAGGACTGTTTACGTACTAAGAACTGCCTATGTTCTAAGGACTGCTTATGTACTAAGGACTGCTTATGTACTAAGGACTGCCTACGTACTAAGGACTGCCTACGTACCAAGGACTGCTTAAGTACTAATGACTGCTTATGTACTAATGACTGCTTATGTATTAAAGACTGCTTACGTACTAAGGACTGCCAACATACTAAGGACTGCTTATGTACTAAGGACTGCTGACATAGTAAGGACTGCTTACATACTAAGGACTGCCTACAAACTAAAAACTTCCTACATACTAAGAACTGCTTATGTACTAAGGACTGCTGACATACTAAGGGCTGCTTATATACTAAGGACTGCTTACGTATTAAGGACTGCCTATGTACTAAGGACTGATTATGTACTAAGGACTGCTTATGTACTAAGGACTGCCTACATACTAAGGACTACCTATGTACTAAAGTCTGCTTATGTACTAAGGACTTCTGACATACTAAGGACTGCCTATATACTAAGGACTGCTTATGTACTAAGAACTGCTTATGTACTTAGGACTGCTTACATACTAAGGACTGCCTACGTACTAAGGACTGCCTACATACTAAGGACTGCCTACGTACCAAGGACTGCTTAAGTACTAATGACTGCTTATGTACTAATGATCGCTTATGTATTAAAGACTGCTTATGTACTAAGGACTGCTTATGTACTAAGTACTACTTACGTTACTAAGGACTGCTTAGTACTAAGGACTGCTTATGTACTAAGGACTGCTCACATAATAAGGAGTGCCTACAAACTAAGGACTTCTTACATACTAAGGACTGCCTATGTTACTAAGGGACTGCCTACATACTAAAGACTGCTCACATACTAAGGACTGCCTACGTAATAAGGACTGCTTATGTACTAAGGACTGCCTACGTACTAAGGAGTGCTTATATACTAAAGACTGCCTACGTACTAAGGACTGCTTATGTACTAAGTACTGCTGACATAGTAAGGACTGCTTACATACTAAGGACTGCCTACAAACTAAAAACTTCCTACATACTAAGAACTGCTTATGTACTAAGGACTGCTGACATACTAAGGGCTGCTATATACTAACGACTGCTTACGTACTACGGATTGCCTACAGACCAAGGACTGCTGACATACTAAGGGCTGCCTACGTACCAAGGAATGCCAACATACTAATGACTTCCTACATACCAAGGGACTGCCTATGTACTAAAGACTGCTTACGTACTAAGGAGTGCCTATGTACTAAGGACTGCTTAGGTACTAAGGACTGCCTATGTACTAAGGACTGCTTAAGTACTAAGGACTGCCAAAGTACTAATGACTGCTTTTGTACTAAGGACTGCCGACATACTAAGGACTGCTTACTTACTAAGGACTGCCTACATACTGACTGCCTACATACTAAGGACTGCTTATGAACTAAGGACTGCTGACATACTAAGAATGCTTACGTACTAAGAACTGCTTATGTACTAAAGACTGCTGATATACTAAGGACTGTTACGTACTAAGAGCTGCCTTATGTTCTAAGGACTGCTTATGTACTAAGACTGCTTACTTACTAAGGACTGCCTACATACTGACTGCCTACATACTAAGGACTGCTTATGAACTAAGGACTGCTGACATACTAAGAATGCTTACGTACTAAGAACTGCTTATGTACTAGGACTGCTTATGTACTAAGTACTGCTTATGTACTAAGGACTGCTTAAGTACTAAGGACTGCTTATGTACTAAGGACTGCTCACATAATAAGGAGTGCCTACAGACTAAGGACTGCTTACATTCTAAGGACTGCTAAGTTACTAAGGACTGCCTACGTACTAAGGACTGCCTACGTACTAAGGACTGCCCAATGTACTAAGGACTGCTTACGTATAAAGGACTGCCTACGTACTAAGAAACTGTTTACGTACTAAGGACTGCTTTTGTACTAAGGACTGACTATGTACTAAGAACTGCCTACATACTAAGGACTGCTGACATACTAAGGACTGCTTACGTATTAAGGACTGCCTATGAACTAAGGACTGATTATGTACTAAGGACTGCTTATGTACTAAGGACTGCCTACATACTAAGGACTGCCTATGTACTAAAGTCTGCTTATGTACTAAGGACTTCTGACATACTAAGGACTGCTACATACTAAGGACTGCTTATGTACTAAGAACTGCTTATGTACTAAGGACTGCTTACATACTAAGGACTGCCTACGTACTAAGGACTGCCTACGTACTAAGGACTGCCTACGTACCAAGGACTGCTTAAGTACTAATGACTGCTTATGTACTAATGATCGCTTATGTATTAAAGACTGCTTATGTACTAAGGACTGCTTATGTACTAAGTACTGCTTACGTACTAAGAACTGCTTAAGTACTAAGGACTGCTCATGTACTAAGGACTGCTCACATAATAAGGAGTGCCTACAAACTAAGGACTTCTTACATACTAAGGACTGCCTACATACTAAGGACTGCTCACATACTAAGGACTGCTTACATTCTAAGGACTGCTTAAGTACTAAGGACTGCCTACGTACTAAGGACTGCCTACGTACTAAGGACTGCTTACGTACTAAGGACTGCCTACATACTAAGGACTGCCAATGTACTAAGGACTGCTTACGTATAAAGGACTGCCTACGTACTAAGGACTGTTTACTTACTAAGGACTGCTTTTGTACTAAGGACTTACTATGTACTAAGAACTGCCTACGTACTAAGGACTCCTAATTAACTAAGGACTGCCTACATACTAAGGACTGTTTACGTACTAAGGACTGCTTACGTACTAAGGACTGCTTACGTACTAAGGACTGCCTACGTACTAAAGACTGCCTCTGTACTAAGGACTGCCTACGTACTAAAGCCTGCCTACATACTAAGGACTGCTTGAGTACTAAGGACTGCCATGTACTAAGGAATGCTGATGTTCTAAGGACTGTGGACATACTTAGGACTGCCTACATACTAAGGACTGCTTACGTACTAAGGACTGCCTACATACTAAGGACTGCTGACATACTAAGGACTGCTTACATATTAAGGACTGCCTATGTACTAAGGACTGATTATGTACTAAGGACTGTTTACGTACTAAGGACTGCTTTTGTACTAAGGACTTACTATGTACTAAGAACTGCCTACGTACTAAGGACTCCTAATTAACTAAGGACTGCTACATACTAAGGACTGTTACGTACTAAGGACTGCTTACGTACTAAGGACTGCTTCGTACTAAGGACTGCCTACGTACTAAAGACTACCTCTGTACTAAGGACTGCCTACGTACTAAAGCCTGCCTACATACTAAGGACTGCTTGAGTACTAAGGACTGCCAAATGTACTAAGGAATGCTGATGTTCTAAGGACTGTGGACATACTTAGGACTGCCTACATACTAAGGACTGCTTACGTCCTAAGGACTGCCTACATACTAAGGACTGCTGACATACTAAGGACCTGCTTACATATTAAGGACTGCCTATGTACTAAGGACTGATTATTTACTAAGGACTGCTTACGTACTAAGGACTGCCTACAAACTAAGGACTGCCAGTACTAAAGTCTGCTTATGTACTAAGGACTTCTGACATACTAAGGACTGCCTACATACTAAGGACTGCTTATGTACTAAGAACTGCTATGTACTAAGGACTGCTTACATTACTAAGGACTGCCTACAAACTAAAAACTTCCTACATACTAAGAACTGCTTACGTACTAAGGACTGCTGACATACTAAGGGCTGCCTTATATACTAAGGACTGCTTACGTACTAAGGATTGCCTACAGACCAAGGACTGCTGACATACTAAGGGCTGCCTACGTACCAAGGACTGCCAACATACTAAGGACTGCCTACATACCAAGGACTGCCTATGTACTAAAGACTGCTTACGTACTAAGGAGTGCCTATGTACTAAGGACTGCTTAGGTACTAAGGACTGCCTATGTACTAAGGACTGCTTAAGTACTAAGGACTGCCAAAGTACTAATGACTGCTTTGTACTAAGGACTGCCGCCAAACTAAGGACTGCTTACTTACTAAGGACTGCCTACAAACTAAGGACTGCTTATGTACTAAGGACTGCTGACATACTAAGGAATGCTTACGTACTAAGAACTGCTTATGTACTAAAGGCTGCTGATATACTAAGGACTGTTTACGTACTAAGAACTGCCTATGTTCTAAGGACTGCTTATGTACTAAGGACTGCTTATGTACTAAGGACTGCCTACATACTAAGGACTGCCTACGTACCAAGGACTGCTTAAGTACTAATGACTGCTTATGTACTAATGACTGCTTATGTATTAAAGACTGCTTATGTACTAAGGACTGCTTATGTACTAAGTACTGCTTACGTACTAAGGACTGCTTAAGTACTAAGGACTGCTTATGTACTAAGGACTGCTCACATGATAAGGAGTGCCTACAAACTAAGGACTTCTTACATACTAAGGACTGCCTATGTACTAAGGACTGCCTACATACTAAGGACTGCTCACATACTAAGGACTGCTACATTCTGAGGACTGCTTAAGTACTAAGGACTGCCTACGTACTAAGGACTGCCTACGTACTAAGGACTGCCAATGTACTAAGGACTGCTTACGTATAAAGGACTGCCTACGTACTAAGGACTGTTTACGTACTAAGGACTGCTTTTGTACTAAGGACTGACTATGTACTAAGAACTGCCCACGTACTAAGTACTCCTAATTAACTAAGGACTGCCTACATACTAAGGACTCTTTACGTACTAAGGACTGCTTACGTACTAAGGACTGCCTATGTACTAAGGACTGCCTACGTACTAAAGACTGCCTCTGTACTAAGTACTGCCTACGTACTAAAGCCTGCCTACATACTAAGGACTGCTTAATACTAAGGACTGCTAAAGTACTAAGGAATGCTGATGTTCTAAGGACGGTGGACATACTTAGGACTAACCTACGTACTAAGGACTGCTTATGTACTAAGGACTGCCTGACATAGTAAGGACTGCTTACATACTAAGGACTGGCCGTACAAACTAAAAACTGCCTACATACTAAGAACTGCTTATGTACTAAGGACTGCTGACATACTAAGGGCTGCTTATATACTAAGGACTGCTTACGTATTAAGGACTGCCTATGTACTAAGGACTGATTATGTACTAAGGACTGCTTATGTACTAAGGACTGCCTACAATAAAGGACTACCTATGTACTAAAGTCTGCTTATGTACCAAGGACTTCTGACATACTAAGGAATGCCTATATACTAAGAACTGCTTATGTACTAAGAACTGCTTATGTACTTAGCACTGCTTACATACTAAGGACTGCCTACGTACTAAGGACTGCCTACATACTAAGGACTGCCTACGTACCAAGGACTGCTTAAGTACTAATGACTGCTTATGTACTAATGAATCGCTTATGATTAAAGACTGCTTATGTACTAAGGACTGCTTAAGTACTACTAGGACTGCTTATGTACTAAGGACTGCTCACATAATAAGGAGTGCCTACAAACTAAGACTTCTTCATACTAAGGACTGCCTATGTACTAAGGACTGCCTACAGACTAAGACTGCTCACATACTAAGGACTGCTGACATAGTAAGGACTGCTTACATACTAAGGACTGCCTACAAACTAAAAACTTCCTAATACTAAGAACTGCTTATGTACTAAGGACTGCTGACATACTAAGGGCTGCTTATATACTAAGGACTGCTTACGTACTAAGGATTGCCTACAGACCAAGAACTGCTGACATACTAAGGCTGCCTATGGACAAGGACGCCAACATACTAAGGACTGCCTACATACCAAGGACTGCCTATGTACTAAAGACTGCTTACGTACTAAGGAGTGCTTACATACTAAAAACTGCCTACGTACTAAGGACTGCTTATGTACGAAGGACTGCTGACATAGTAAGGACTGCTTACATACTAAGGACTGCCTACAAACTAAAAACTTCTTACATACTAAGAACCTGCTTTATGTACTAAGGACTGCTGACATACTAAGGGCTGCTTATATACTAAGGACTGCTTACGTACTAAGGATTGCCTACAGACCAAGGACTGCTGACATACTAAGGGCTGCCTATGTACCAAGGACTGCCAACATACTAAGGACTGCCTACATACCAAGGACTGCCTATGTACTAAAGACTGCTTACGTACTAAGGAGTGCCTATGTACTAAGCACTGCTTAGGTACTAAGGACTGCCTATGTACTAAGGACTGCTTAAGTACTAAGGACTGCAAAGTACTAATGACTGCTTTTGTACTAAGGACTGCCGACATACTAAGGACTGCTTACTTACTAAGGACTGCCTACATACTGACTGGCCTACATACTAAGGACTGCTTATGAACTAAGACTAAGGACTGCTGACATACTAAGGAATGCTTACGTACTAAGAACTGCTTATGTACTAAGGACTGCTTATGTACTAAGTACTGCTTATGTACTAAGGACTGCTTAAGTACTAAGGACTGCTTATGTACTAAGGACTGCTCACATAATAAGGAGTGCCTACAGACTAAGGACTTCTTACATACTAGGACTGCCTATGTACTAAGGACTGCCTACATACTAAGGACTGCTCACATACTAAGGACTGCTTACATTCTAAGGACTGCTTAAGTACTAAGGACTGCCTACGGACTAAGGACTGCCTACGTACTAAGACTGCCAATGTACTAAGGACTGCTTACGTATAAAGGACTGCCTACGTACTACGAAGAACTGTTTACATACTAAGGACTGCTTTTGTACTAAGGACTGACTATGTACTAAGAACTGCCTACATACTAAGGACTGCTGACATACTAAGGACTGCTTACGTATTAAGGACTGCCTATGAACTAAGGACTGATTATGTACTAAGG
>WOFM01001452.1:0-21575 GCA_011428145.1 Ericerus pela | reverse complement strand
AGACGAAAGATATAAAAATTGCACTCAGGTGACATATATATGTGAAACAAGCCTTCCAAAGATTAAAATTAACAGTGAAAGTAATATGTGAAGTTATTTAGACGTTTTTTTGAGATCTGCACAAAAAATAAGGGACTGTGGAAAACCTCTGGACAAACAGGAAGAGATAGAACAACTCTTAATATCGTTAAATATGGATTATGACATGACAAGGCTGGAGTTCAATACACTAAGTCAGGACCAGAAAACGATTGAAACACTCCATGCCATGTTAATTGAAAGGTTGGATAGGTTGTATGACAAAAAAAAGTCAAAAACTAATAATAATAAATTCCGTAATTTCAACCATAATAATAAAAATCAGAGATTTCAATACAGAGGAAATTACAATAGATATAATCATAGAAACCAATATCACAGTCAGAATATAGATCAGGGGAAAACAACATATAATAATAACCAACAATCTGAAACGTTTCAAAACAATAATAATAAATACGATAATAAAACATATAACATTAACCAAAACCAAAATGCTTTGCCAAATTTGAATACACTAGTATGCTTTAAGTGTCATGGCAATGGACACATAGCAAAGGTGTGTCTGTCAAATAAAGAGGGTATAAAACCCCAAGATAAATTAGATGGTCCTGCACAAAATACAAGATACAAACGAAATAATAACCATAATAATAATAATAATAAAAAGAAAAAAGAAAATGACGTTCAATGGTCCATGATGCTGCGATATAAGAATCTTGATTCGAAAATAAACACACACAATAGTAAACTAATAAACTTAATTACATCTAAAGATATAAAACAAGAGTCAGACTCAGATTATGTCCCTCTAACTAAAAGAATAATGTTAGATGGTGGAGCTGTTGCTCATGTAATCTCAGATTTATCGAAATTATCCAACCCTATAATGTTGGAGAAACATATTGAACTGGAGTGTGCTATCCAGGACAAACTACTAATTGCGACACATATAGGTACCATGTTTATCAGAGTGGAAAACTCAGAGAGAAACCAAACAGTCATAAGACTCAAAAACGTACATTATGTACCATCTTTAAATGTAGATCTAATGTCAGGAATAAAAATCACAGAAAATAGAGCGCTTGGCATAGACCAAAATTTCTCTGCAGCACACATATACATCTGAGGTACGGACGAAGTCATTTTTTCAGCCCCAAAAATAAGAGGTGTGTACATGGTCAAGTACGAAATTGTACCAGAGTCCGCCATTAATACTATAGAAGACCAAAATGAATTAAATAAAATATGTCCTTATAATAACAAATCAAACAAATTAGCATGTATGCCCAATATAAATTTCCAAGATGAATGGATGGAATATGAAATAGAAGAAGAAGAAGTAATAGAGCAAAGTCAGGAGGAGAATGAAGAGAACAATAATAATAAAACACAAAATAACACAATACATAATAATAAAGAACACGATGATATAATGAACCCTAATGATATAAACGATAATAATAATTCACAACAACATGAATTGAATGAAGATAGAAATGAAATGAATGAGAATATAGGAACAAACATAAATAATAATATAATAAATGATAATAATATAACAAGTGACACACAGGAGTCTAATGAGAATACAGAAACTACAAAACTAGACAAAAAACTAATATGGCATAGGAGATTAGGACATCTGTCAGGGAAAAACTTAAAGTTCTTGACAAAGGTCTTAAGAGGTATTCCAAATGGAATTAATTTTTGTGATGACGAGTTCAGTCTTTGTGAGGTATGTGTAAAAGCCAACTTTAGAAGATTAGGGCACAATGGAACTCGCACACGACCTGAGAGGAAACTCGAGCTTGTTTCATCAGACACAATGGGCCCCTTCTCACCAGGCATACATGGTGAAATATATGTTTTAATTTTCGTGGACCATGTCACAAAATACACTTTTATTTCCACTATCAAAAAAAAATCCATGGTTTTTGAAGAATCAAAAAATTATATATGAAATTAAAATTGAAATTCCCGGATCACCCTATAGCCACATTAAGATGTGACAATGCTAGGGAATATCTTGACTCAAATATGAAATCATTCTGTGAGAACAATGGCGTAAACTTCGAGCCAGTTGTCCCGTGTTCACCGGAGTTGAATGCGATGGCCAAAAGGCAGAACCAGACAATTATGGCTAGGATGAGGGCTATGCTGTTTGACTCTGATTTAGATTTCAGTTTTTGGTCATTGGCTGTTGTGACGGCTGTTTATATCATAAACAGGAACCCAACTAGGGCCAATAAAGACAACAAAACCCCTTTTGAGATGTTTTACAGCACAAAGCCGGACTTGTCTAATATGAGAGTTTTTGAGTCTCTCGCTCACAGGCAAATCCCCATAGAGGTCTGTCAACAATAAGCCACTAAAAATAAAAGAAAAAGTGCCAATACAGAACACTCAAAATTAACCCAAAGATCCGACAAAGGAATTTTTGTAGGGTATACCAATAGTGGGTACTGTATAAGGGACCCATTAATGGAGAAATCCCACGTCACTTGCGATGTCAGGTTTGATGAAACAAGGAATATAAAACAAATAAATAATATATACGATAATAATAAAGAAAATACACAACATAATGATAATATTATAGATACTAGTCATTTTAAATTTATTTAAATCACAATATAAAAATTACATTGAGGACCATATCCCTCAGAAATGGGAGGATGTTGAAAACAACCCCTTCAAGGAAGAATGGCTTCAAGCAATCACAGACGAGTTGAATTCACTATCTGATATGGGCGTTTAGGAAGTCGTCCCAAAGGAAAGGAATGTGAGGTTAGTAGACACAATGTGGTGTTTCACCACAAAACCCAACAACCCAGCGTTCACATACCAAAAGCTAGATTGGTTGCGAGGGGTTTTAAAGATTTCACTCACTATTCCTTGACCAAAACATATGCCCCGGTAGTCCAATACTGGTTAATCAGATGGATACTGTCAATTACCAATAAATACAGTTTAAATATTACACAATTCGATATAAAAACAGCTTTTTTAAACTCACAGATAGCATACCCAATATTCATATCTTCCCCAAAGGGATGCCAATTAGGCGAAAATAAATGCCTGAAACTTATAAAATCCATATATGGACTTAAAACTTCGTTGAAAAGTTGGTATGACTTGTTGAATTCAACAATTATTCAAGCTGGCTTTACCCAGTCAAAAATTGACCGATGTTTATACATTAGACAGGATAACACTGGTGCAATGGCACTCTTAATGGTCTATGTGGATGACATGTTGTTGGCAAGTAACCACAACGAGTGGACACAAGACTTAATAAACACATTCAACAAACGTTTTACACTGAAAATAGAAAATAATCCCACCTTTTTTGTCGGATTTGAAATAAATTGTGATATACCACGAAAACAAATTATACTTACACAACATAGATATATTGATAAGATTCTCCGGAAGTTTGGAATGAGCAAATGTAATCCATCTTCCACATCCATGGAGACTGGGCTCAAACTTAATAAACCGACCAATGGAATTGATGATACCAAATATAGGGCTATGATTGGGAATTTGCTATATGTGGCAAGACTTACCCGCCTGGATATTGCTTTCGCCATCAACTATTTATGCCATTTTCAGACATCCTCCAACAATGAAATTAAAACCTATGTTTGTCGTATCATTAGGTACCTTAAAACTACAAGAGATTTCTCTCTAGTCTTCGACTCCAACCAAACTCATATAAAAGCATTTGTCGATGTGTTGTATGCACCCGACGTAGACGACTCACCCATAGACATAAATAACTTGGAGAAAGGGTGCTCCACAACTGGCTTCATGATCTTTGTAAACGGAGACTTGCTGAATTAGGCCATTCATTGGCAACACACGGTTGCAACTTTGTCAACTGCAGCCGAGTTAATTGCATTGAATGATGCACTTGACAACATCTATGTGATCTGCAGACTCAGGGAAAGTGTTTTCTCTGTAACCAACCCAGTGCAAGTGTATGAGGACAATATATCTGCGTCCCGCATTGCATCTGGGGGAGGCCAGAAATGATCCAGGTCTCTCGCGATCAAATGCTATGCCTTGTTGGAGGCCTTCCAGCAAAAATTGATAAATTTCAATGATATTAGGTCACCTGATCAAGTTGCCGACGTATTAACTAAAGCACTTGATCGGAAAACCTTTCAGAATATCGTTACGAGAATCCTCCGAGCAAGTCAACTTTTTGGCCAATAGTCTTCATAGACATAACCTTGCAAAATTTTTGATATTTGGTTTTGGACTGTGGATGGGTGTCGGTCCTTTAGCGCCTGTTGTAAACTGAGTGGTCCATATTTCGTTTTCACAAATTCACATCACACAATTTATAATAGGTTCCCCGCTGCTCTACCTTTCTTACTGGCATCAGCATCCTCTAATAAACTCAATTGATTCCAACAATAGCATATTTATTTAAACTGCACACAATTAATTACACGGATATAGATAGTAATACTTTCTTCCTACAGCTGACGATGAGGAGAAATTGATCTCTTCGACCTTTTAAAATGTATAATAATTTAAAATCACACATTATATTTACAAGATGTGACACTAAAACAAAAGGTTAAATGCATACCTTATGTCAATAATTACACAATATATAAGATAAAATATTCAATTGATAAATACTTACACATTTTAATTGTACCACATCATAACGCTAGTCAACGACATATTCAATATTTTACCATTTTTTTAAGCAACATTTCAAACCTTTTTATATATTATATATGTGTTCAATAATTTTGACTGCTATTGCTTATTTATATTATTTTTACCTTAATACATACATTGTGTGATACTATTTTTTTAAACTTATATGTTCCTTCGTCCGTTTTGAATCGCAGGGAGGTGTTGGGATACGATTCCCTCACTCCCTCACAAACACATAACCTGAACTTTGACTAACACTGTATGTGATACATTTATAACATTTAATCTTTTCACATGTGGCAACACTGATTGCCAGCATAATCTTTTACCGCCACTGCTCGACGGAGAATGTTCTCCTCGTCAGTCGTACCGATGTTGTGAATAAATCTTTTTCAAAGATGATAATTCGTTTTTATCTTTTTCGCATCAAAAGATCATAACTCACCTCAATAAAAAGTGTCAACGAGTGTACGAATAACATGGCGGAGTAAACTGGAATCTCTTCATTGGACGTTTTGGAACTAGTTGTACATATCGATGTTATATCGATATAACATCGATAAGTTCTGCATCCGTATTATACGTGACATAGTTCTTATTATAAGTTCTAGTTCTTTCAAGTTTACTTCTTGTAATACTCTCTGTGATATCATTCCAACCTTTGACTATATATCTTATGGACTGCTAGAACTGATAAGAAATACATAGGGTTAAATGGAAGACCGCTGAAGCCACTGTTAACAGGCGTTCTTTTTACGAAAAATGACCTTTGGTGATACGTGATAGTAATTACAAATTTCCAATTCTGGCTAGAAAAAAATTAATTTTTATAATTCGTTAATTTAGTAATTAAAATTATATTTGCGAATCGAAGAGCTTTAAGTCATCGACAAATCAATGTTATTAATGCACACAAATTGAATAGAATTCGTCGACAAATTCCATTTGATTTGTGAATAATAATGACTGATTTGTCGATGAATTCTTTTCAATTTATCGGCGAATTAATGTTCTTAAACACAAGGCATTAATTCGTGTGTAGCCCTTAATTTGTCAACGAATTAATTTTACATACTTCCATGATTCTTTCACTCAACTATATTTTATGATACTTGCCTGTGAAGAAGTAACTCCATGAGATTTTTGAGCATGATATGATAAACCACTGACACTCTGAAATTGTCTGCTACAGTATGAACATTTATGAACCTACACATAACAAAACAATTGTTGTGCATTGGGAGAAGATTTTTCTTATATTAGCAGTTGTTTTCTAACAAGCGTGACATTTCAGTATATATATAAGTACGTAATTCTTTGATTAGTTTTCCATCGACAGTAATAACATTTAATCCCATTTGCATTAAAACGTTCTATATATAAAAAAAGTAAGAATTAGGAACGAAATAATTAGGTCTAAATATAAAATTCACAATATTCTACCTAATACAAATTCAGTTTTCACACAAAGTATCTTTTTCGAAAAGTAACGCCTGCAGTGTTCGGCTTCAAGATTTTATCAGTTCTAGCAGTCCATAAGCTATATAGTCAAAGATTCCAACAATATTTAATATTGCTTGTTTATCTATGAAAGAGAATCAGAATTTGTATTTTGTAAAGGTGAAGTGAGTGTGGACAATTTGTTTGTTTTTTCACTAAACATTTTTTCTTTACGGAAATGTCGTGACAATTACGAACGTCTTCAAGAAAATGTCGAAAGTAGTATCGTATTTTTACAACCCTGATGTTGGCAACTTCCATTATGGCCAGAACCATCCTATGAAACCCCATCGTTTGTCAGTCATCAATAGTCTCGTTTTGAATTATGGATTATATAATAAAATGCAAATTTATCGTCCCTACAAAGCTAGTGCTCATGATATGCTACGATTTCATTCCGATGATTACATAGAGTTCCTGCAGAAGGTGACTCCTCAGAATTTACAAACATTCACGAAATTTTTATCGCACTTCAATGTTGGTGATGATTGTCCCGTTTTCGAAGGGTTATTTGACTTTTGTTCCATGTATACTGGTGCATCATTAGAAGGAGCCACTAAGTTGAATAATAATTGCTGTGATATTGCCATTAACTGGTCAGGTGGTCTTCATCATGCAAAAAAGTCCGAGGCTTCTGGATTTTGTTACGTCAATGATATAGTTATCGCAATTTTGGAATTGTTAAAATATCATCCTAGAGTTCTCTATATCGATATTGACGTTCATCACGGAGACGGCGTTCAAGAAGCGTTTTATTTAACCGATCGTGTTATGACTGTCTCTTTTCATAAGTTTGGTAATTACTTCTTTCCGGGAACTGGCGATATGTACGAAATAGGGGCAGAAAGTGGACGATATTACTCTGTGAATGTTCCATTAAAGGAAGGAATAGACGATGCTAGTTACTTTCAGGTAATATTTTGTTGGTGTTAAAATTTGAATATTACGATGGCAAAATTGTGTACATTCAAATTATTTTGTTAAAGGTTTTCAAACCAGTTATATTGTACGTCATGCAGTTTTTCCAACCAACGGCGATTGTTCTTCAGTGTGGTGCTGATTCTCTCGATAATGATCGTTTAGGTTGTTTTAGTTTGAGTACCAAAGGTCACGGTGAATGTGTAAAATTCGTTCGTGATCTAAATGTGCCTCTTTTAGCGGTAGGAGGCGGAGGGTAAGTTTCGCGAAAGATTTTTTTCAGTAAAATTCAAACTTTTTTCATAGTTACGATATAATGGTATTCAGGTACACTTTACGAAATGTGGCGAGATGTTGGACCTACGAAACGAGCCTGTTAGTCGATGAAGAAATTGACAACAAACTTCCAGAAAATGACTATTACACTTATTTTGCACCGGATTTCAAACTTCACCCGGAAATTGTGACGCGACAGGAAAATGCTAATTCTAAGCAGTATTTGGAATTAATCGTCAAACATACGTTCGATAATTTGAAAATGGTCCAAAATTCGCCGAGTGTGCAAATGCATGATGTCCCAGGTGATTTGATCCCTAGCTCCGATAGTGCAATGATAGATGACTTGGATCCTGATGTACGAGTTTCGCAGTTAGAAGAAGACAAAAAAATTGATCCAACAAATGAATTTTATAGTGACGATCAAGATCAAGACAAAAATTCTACTGCGGAGGAAATAACGTGACACATTGTTGAAAGCAAATTGTGCCTTTATTATAGGTTTCATTCATACTATGTGATTTCTGTGATTTCTTCAATCTATTTCTACTTTCTCAGGAGTACTGTAATGATTAAATTCTGTTTCATTGCTATCTCAAGTTGAACGAATCTGGAAAAGAAGTTTTTCTTCCAACCGTTTTATTCGTTATCGAAGTGTTTATATATTAATTGGCTGCGGGCCCAATTTTTTCATGTTCAGTGTGTTAATTGTTATGATTATGATACAAATAATTTTATTCTGAAGGGGATTTATTTCAAAATAATATATTTTAATGATATTTATTACAATTCATGTACTATGAGCCAAAAATAATTTTACTGGATAACGACGCCCTATTATAAATTTTTAATTCAGTCATTTATGTATTTTATTTTCTGGCTCGAAAAATGTTTAATTAAAACGATGTGTAGACAAAAACCAAGAATTTGATCATTTGTAATAGCCTGAAAAACTGGAAGTTAAAAGGTGCACAAATGAAACTATCTAAACTTAAAACGTAGAATTTATTTAAGTATTTGAGAATATGAGCGTAGATAGTGAATGATAGAAGAAAGGTTTGGAATACCTTTCAAATTTATAATTATTTTATTCATCTCAGTATGTCAAGTCATGAATTCAGCTCGATAGTGCCGTACATGATCGCACTTTTCTCAGCCTAGTAGAAAAATAAGATGCAAGGGAATATTCTGAATGCAAGAGAGGTGAAAATCACAAGAACTGAACGAATAATTCCTTCATGAAATGATAAGATTTAAATAACGTTCAGAATAGAAAAAAACAAGGTAATGAAAAAGTGTTTAATTCAAAATGACAAATAAATAAAATTTTTGACATTTAATGAGCGACGATACAGGTAGAAACACAAGCATACAGTGGTCCAATTGTTTACTCAGAACAATTTTCTACAAATCATCCTATCATAGTTCGTTTTCTCCCTCGACTTCGTACTTCACTAAATTTCTTGGTAACACGTCCATTACTTTTGTTGAATTCCGTATAGTGCTTCAAAAAATCGTCAAAAAACCAGTTAACATCGCTGTGTTTACTAAGTAATGCTCTTTCCAAAACGTATAAGTCAACCGCTTTATCTTCATCGGATGATTTGAAGTAACTCAAACCGAAATCAATTAAAAATAACTTCCAAAAACCATCCTTTACATGCTGTATCAGAATATTTGACGTGGTTAGGTCACCGTGAATTATATTGTTAAGATGCATTTTACCTATTACTCGACCCATTTCAGCAGACACTTTTTTTAGTTCTACTAAATTTTTGCTGTTCATTTCGGAAAGCTGATTTATATAATCGGACACAGTTTGACTATTGTCAATATATTCCATGATAATTCGACGGGTTTCGAAATTAACCGAGTATACGGCTGGAGTACAAATACCTGCAAAATATTATGCACGTTGAATATGTTACTTGTAAATTAGTATATGAAAATGTAGGTGTCACTTACCGGCATTTTTACATCGAACTATCGATTTAGCTTCAGCTCTGATACGTTCTTTAGTCAGGCGATTATCTAATTCAGGATTTCTATACGTTTTTTTGAATCGTTCTTTCAAGATCGCTGGTTTTCCCAAAAAATTAGTTTTGTACAGTCTGCCTTCTGCGCCTTGTTTGATTAATGTATCTGCTTCTGCATCCATTTCTAACAAAGAGTGAAAATTAATTCTTGCATAATTATAGTTGCTTGAAACAAACCATTCACTTACACGGGGCGCAGAATATCATAAATTCATAAACGCCGGGGTATTCATTCAAAAATCTAAAATTTTATAAGTTCTTATCAGTTCTTGATTTGGCGGTACAGGATAATTATCGGGATCGAGATGTACTTATGAGAGCACTTCAGTTTACGAAATAAGCTTTGAAAGTTTATTAATTATTATTAATTGAAAGTTTATATATACATGGTCCATGGTTTTGATGGTCTCAGGTAATTATGAAATAAAGAAATGTTCAACTTTCAAAATTTTTGTTGTCATGAAAAGTTTAATTTTCAGGATATTAGAGTAAATCGGGGTTTCAAAAAGCGACGAAATCATGATTTTGTTGCTTGTACTATAATTATGACTGTATATTATATGTGTAATTGTATTATTGTATATTTTAGATTGTAAACTTTCAGAGTAGGGTGTTTCTGTGGTCAGATGAGTCCGGACCATGATTAAAAAACTAAAGCGAAATTTCTCCGAAGCCGAGACATGCCACCCTCTGCAATAGGAATTTTACAAAGTCTACCTAAACCTTTGACTATAAGCTATATAGTCAAAGACCTAAACTAAAATGAAGCTGCTGCTGGGTATGCAACCGCTCTACTAGCAGCTACTACCTATATGTTGTAACAGAAATCCCACCTTCTCTCTTTCTTCATCATCATCACGAACACATTATATATATATGTCACACGTATACTCTCATCACGAGGTGCTTCCCCTACTATTCTCGATCCGATAACGCTGTTGCTTCGCCATTTCATATTTTGTTTGTGAAACATATTTTAGTCCGCAATAAAATGTCGTCAAAGTAAAAAGTCTCAAGTTCTTTCGATCCTCATTCTGTACGCCTCACATCACTATGTACTCTGCATACTGCACTACCACTAGCGGGTGTTGTTATTTCTACCAGATTGGGTGAGGCGTTCGTTTTCAAATGATTCAATGAATCATGCAAAGTGAGGAATACAAAGATCTGTTTGATAGGATTAGACTAACTTACACCAACCTACACCGGTTGGGATATTCCACAAATATTCAAGTAAAACTTGGAATAAAGTCATATAACTTTCCTACATTTGTGGAATCACCCTCCTGGTGTAGGTTGGTGTAAGTTGGCGTGATCCTATCAAACAGAGTTCAAGTCTCAGTTATCAGATATTTTTATCATTAGAGCTAATGGAGAATGGAGAGTGGGAATTTTTCAGTTTTCAATTTACATTTACCAAAAAATTAAGTACCCTAATTTATTTTGTAAATTGTTGATGTAATGTCGAATTTAA
Organism: Ericerus pela; assembly: GCA_011428145.1. NCBI lineage: Eukaryota > Metazoa > Arthropoda > Insecta > Hemiptera > Coccidae > Ericerus > Ericerus pela. The sequence goes on along the minus strand of WOFM01001452.1, from coordinate 10,649 downwards.
GTTGAATATTTTATGAAAACAATAGCTCTGTTCGATAGGACTACACCAACTTACATCAACCTACACCAGGAGGGCAATTCCGCAAATGTAGGAATGCTATGTGACTTTGCGCCAAGTTTTACTTGAATATTTGTGGAATATCCCTACTGGTGTAGGTTGGTGTAAGTTAGTGTAATCCTATCAAACAGAGCTAATATTAGTTTGTGGTGTCCAAAAAAATTTCGTCATATTTAAAATATCCCAAGTACCTGTCCATACTCGTACCTTAGTTGATGTGTGTGACAGGTCTAAAGTTAATTGAGTAGGTAAAAAGATACCTTTTCAGAATTCATTGACGTACTTTTAGTATTTGATGAATGGATTGAAAATGAAATGCCGGCTTCTTTCAGCTTTTGTGAAAATTTTTCAAAACTTTCTTCACTTTCAATAACACATTCAATATTTTTATCATCTTCATCAAAAGTCAAAACTGATACTTTTTTTATTCAAGTCAAGAGTGAATTCTTTGTACAAAAACATTGTGAATATTATAAAGTATTAATATTAAAAAAGAAATGAAAAACAGACTTTTTATTTTGTAGTTTCAGCTTTGCTAAATTTTTGTATATTTTTCCTCACTATAATGATAACATCGAAAAATAAAAGAACACCCAGGGAGTACGAGCAATTGTTCATACTCAGTACAAATCCAAGCAACTCCTCACCCAAGCTGGTAGAAATAGCAACACCCACCACTAGCTAAACTTTTTTGACATTTAATTCACAAAATTTAAATTCTTGTTATCGTGGGTGGGAATGCCCACAATCTCCTGCACGCCAGGCAGGTGTAAAGGGAACTTGTCTACCAAAGAAATATAGGTAGACAAGTGACTGGGCTGAGGAGGTTGCCGTAGTCGTTAGGGATTTGAGCGAGATAGGTGTGTGAAGACGTATATTTTTGAGTCCCTGGGATGTTAAACACACATTAATATAAGTGCCAACGAATAGTAGTCTCTGCCACTAAACTTGTAGCCTATGATTATGAAATTCTTAAAAAGTATCCTTATTATTATATCATCTCTTTTTATTCTTTTTGTTCTTGTTTATGTGTTTTTATTTTAGTTAAAAGATAATGAAAAATATGTTGAAGGTTATTTTTAAAATTTCTTCGCCATAGTCCATGGATTTTTTGTGTTTGATCGAACCAAATACCGTAGAAATTTTTGTACTTAGGGTCTCATGTTTTTCATATATCGTAAATCAGGGTTTAAACTTACTTTCTCTATTTTCTTATCCTAAACTGTATTCTGTAAATTAGGGAAATTTAAACTTTTGGAGAATAAATGAAGAAAAAAAATATGAAACAAAACACAACGTTTCTTTTCGGTATTACATCAAAGAGAATAAATACAAATGAGCACTTCCAGGTTGAAGGTTTCTTTGGACTATAGACAATCAAAAATTTTTTATTCTGCTTTTTTCAAAACATATTATAAGTACTTAATGGGACAGTTTTCTTTTCAACAATTCTTTTTTCTCTAGAATTTTGAAATATCAAAACGCCTTTGTGGCTGTGTTGCTAATCAAAGTAATCAATGTTTTCATCCATTAGAACAGAAAAAATGAATAATGCAGCTTATTAAAAATTAAATTTTACTTCGGTTAGTTCAGGTACCTAATATGATGGAAAAAACCTTTAGAGATAAAGTTCACGTATGTTTTTAAATTTTTTGACTAACGATAAAATTCTTTTTTTTATTTTTTTTTTATTCTTGATAAGTATAAATATTTTCTTCGCATACATTAGTGGGCGAACAATTAGATTATTTCACCAAGTATGATAAATTTTATTTTCTACTTCGCCTCATCGCAAATATCTGGTTAAACTTGTTCAAAAAATGCTGCTCATTGTTTAAAATTCAAGAAAATTTGAACTATTTCGGTATTTTTTAAATTAAAGAATAAATAGAAAAATAGTTGCTGACTGTCTTTAATTTTCCATAGAGGTCGAAAAGAAATTTTATGAAATTTATGACTCTTGAAATTTGAAAATATGTTGATTGATACGGATGGCTAGTCTGTATAAAATCGACAAAAAAAAAAAAATTAAAAATTAAATTCGCTTTAGTTCTAGGTACTTGTCAACAAAATTATTAGTCAGAATAATAATTTGTTTTATTCAAAAATATATTAATTAGTAATAATAATCACCTATAATCCGTATAGTAAGTTTACAAACTGTAAAATTTATTTTGGAATCACATCGTTATTCGCGAGTATAGAATACCAGCAAGGGGTATGTCCGCAACTTTTTCGGGGAATAATTTTTGCGTGAAGGAAATTTGTCTATAAATCTTTGCACTGAAAGGCCTTGATAACTTTTCATTTTACGTAAATTAAATGTCATCTTAACGAATACCTTCCTAATTAACTTACCACTAGATGAATTAATAATATTTATAAATGCATAATTCGTCCGGAGTATATCGTTCTAATAATTCTCAACTTCCCACAATTTTGACTGCGCATATTTAGTTAGGTAGGTACCTACTGTGTAACCCATAATACCAGGTGATTAGTAATTCTAGCGAATTTTTTACTTTATTCGATGTCACACTTTTGTGCAGGTAACTGCTTAAGGTTTTTCATTTTCAAAATTATAAGTTTCATCTTAGTTGTATTCATAAGATGAACAAAAATATCATTTGCCTTGGATATTGTTGACCGCAAAAAATATTTTTACATTTTTTCTGCTTTTAAGATGAAGCAGTACCTAATTACCTACCGTATAAGGTTGCATGGTGAGTTTAAGAAGTAATAATTGGATTCATTGAAACGTCTAATGAGAGGACCCTTAATTCGAAAATTCATATCCGAAAACCTAATTCGTAAGAGGAAGTGACGGTAGGAGCGCAAGCGTTTTATTTTCCTTTGACTATATGTAGTACTGGACCAGTAAAGCTCCATTAGACCAATGTATACATTTTAATATTAAGATATGCTGGCGAAAATGTTATATCTTGAATTAGCAACTCATTATTTGAAAAAAAAAAGGCAATGTTCCGTTCGACTATTTATTACATACTGACTCGCACACAAATATGAAGAGTATATCGAATACATATCAATGTATTCTTATCGACAACTAATTCGCGATGTCTTATCGCAGTCAGGTTACAACAGCCTTCCCCCCTATGGGGAAAAACGACAAGGCTGACGTTTTTCTCGAGAGGACCGACGTAGAGATTCTCTCGATGATTCAGGTATAGGTGGCATGTTTTCGGTTAATATTATCGGATTGGTGGGTGACCTTGGCATTTCAGCTAGAGTCGTAACATTGGGAGGTGGTTCAACAGCCTATTCAAGTTCTTCATCACTGGTTGTATTCTTGACGTGTGGAATCTCACCTATATGTGCTTTTCTTATCTGGCTAAGGTGTCGTTGGTGGATTTGTCCATTTCTATCTCGAACTTCTGCCATTACATTTCCCAGTTTCTGCACCAAAATTCCACAATCTCAATTTGTGGAACCTTGAAATATTTTAAACCAGACAGTTGCTCCATCAATTTTATCGTCATCTGATATCTTTGAACCAGGTGTTGTATCCTGCCCCTTGAGGAGGTCAATTCTGGTTCAAACGTTTCTGCCTAACATCAGCTCACTCGGACTCTCCCCCACTGGTAAAATTGGCGCTCTACGGTATGACATTAAGAAGGACTGCAATTTTTTACTTAACGATTCTGACGGATTTTCCATCACTGCAATCTTCAATGCCCTCTTAATTGTTTGCACAAAACGTTCTGCTTGGCCATTGGACTGTGGAAAGTATGGCGCTGAATGTAGTTGTTTAATGCAATTCTGCTTGCAGAAGTCAGAAAATTCTCTACTAGTAAATTGTGGACCATTATCACTCACTAACGTCACAGGGCATCCAAATCTGGCAAAACATTCGGTAAGTTTCTCAATTGTTGCTCTTGAATTTGTTCCATGTATGTTAGAGCTTGGTATCATGAATACCTCAGGCCACTTTGAAAAAGCATCAACTACAATCAAAAACATATGCTGCATGAAGGGGCCAGCATAGTCTATGTGCACTCTCTCCCACGGTCCAGAAGGTTTAGTCCATGGGTGGACTGGAACTGAAACAGATTTTGCATTCTTTTGGCAAGGATTACAGCAACGAACCAAATTTTCAATTTCTGCATCAAGTCCAGGCCAAAATACGTATCCACGAGCAAGTCCCTTCATCTTGCTGACACCAAGATGACCCAGATGCAGCTCTTGTAATACTGCTGTGCGAAATTTTTTAGGCACAAAAATTCGAGTACCCTTTAATATACACCCTCTTTCTATAGAAAACTTTTTAACTTCTTCTTAATAAAGGTTAGGGTCAGCATGGAGCAGTTTCTGCAATATAGGAGATGTTTCAGGGTCTTAAGCAGTTTCCTGGGCCAACTCTTCTAATGATACTGGTAAAGTACAAATTTGATGAAGGGTAATTACACCAGGCTCATCAAGTTCCCAACCATCTGCAGTATTAACAGGGAAACATGACAGGAAATCAGCATTGCTATGATCTTCTGATAGTCGATACTTTATTTCATAATCAAAACCCTGCAAAAATATCGCATAGTGCAGCATTCGCACAGCACTGAGAGCAGGTTTGGCAGAATTCTTTGCAAAAATTGCTTGCAATGGTTTACAGTCAACAAACAGGGTAAAATGACGTCCAAAGAGGTAATTGAAAAACCTTTTGACGCCCCAAAAAATTGCCAAACTCTCCTTATCTATTTGGCTGTAATTCTGCTCTGTTTTTGAGAGTGAACGGGAGGCAAATGCAATAGGGCGTTCAGAATCGTCTATTTCATGACTTAACACTGCACCAATCGCATAAGGTGATGCATCAGTCGCTAGAATCAACTTTTTTTTGGATCAAAATGGCATAAAATTTGTGGAGATGCAATTTCTTGTTTAATCAAATCAAAAGCAGTCTGGCAATTTTTATCCCACACGAATGCAGTATCTTTCCGCAACAGATGATTTATTGGATGCAGTACTTTACTCATGTTGGGTATAAATCAACTGTAAAACCCAACTAACCCAGTAAATGACTTTACTTCAGATATGTTCTTAGGTGTCGGTGCCTTTACAATTGGGTTAATCTTACCAGAAATTTTATGAATGCCACTTTCATTAACAACAAAGCCAAGGTATTTAAGCTTGTCAGTAAGCAAATTACATTTTTCTTTCCACAGTTGTATACCATTTTCTGAACAAATTTCAAAAAATGTTTTTACATTCATAAAATGTTCATGTGCATTTTGTGACAAAATTTTAATGTCATCATAAAAACACCGACAACCCTTTACTGGCTTAAAAATAGTTTCGACATACCTCTGCCATCTTGCTGGAGCAGATTGCACACCTTAGTTTAGTCGGTTTACTGCAAAAAGACCAGGAGGTGTGTTGACAGTCAGCATTTTAGCAGTTTCTGCAGACACAGGCATGTGGATGAACGCCTCACACACATCAAACTTTGAGTAGTACTTGCAGCAGCCAAAATTGTACAAAATCTCCTCGATGTTTGGTATCGGATAATCCTCTGGAACAATAGCCAAATTTACAGTTACACTATAATCACCCACCAATCTGACAGTGCCATTACTTTTTTGTAGGACTACTATCGGAGTAGCCCAGTCTGATGATTCAACTGGTTTATAAATATTCAAAGAAACTAAACGATCAATTTCGCGGTTTACATCATCACGTACCGAATAGACAATATTACGATGTCGGCAAAAAATAGGTTTTACATTATCTTTCAATTTTATATCAACAACAACGTTTTTTAATGAGCCCGGGTGCTCGAGAAACAATTTACCAAATTCTAATGCAAGATTATTTAAAGCATATTGCAAGTCAAAACCATTTTCAAAAATTTTGTTAATTGGTGATACGTCATAAATATTAAAACATAAAGTGTACCACCATTCTCGGCCAAAAACAGTGTCATAATTCCCATCAATAATGTACAATTCTAATTTTTGAAAAATTTTTCCCTTATAAGTTACATCAACAATTACATAACCGAGTACAGTAATAAAATGATGGCTGTAATCACGTAACACTAATCGACAAGGTAACAATTCAATACACAAATTCAAAGATGTAAAATTATGTTTAGACATAACAGCGTATCTGGATCCACTGTCTGCTTCAAATTGCACAGTTTTCCCATTAACCAACAGCTCCACAGATACTTTGTCTTTAGGGTCCCAACAGCTAATTAGCAAAATTGGTGCAATCTCATATGGCTCTAACTGGTTCACTTTGGTTGCATTTTGAGTATGAAAACTATCGCGAGACTTCCCACATGCAGCAGCAATATGCCCCGTTTTATTGCATTTATTGCAAGTCGCATTACGAAAATGGCATACATCAGCTTTGTGTCCCTTTTTAGCACAGCGGTAACGGACAATTTCACCAGCATTCGAACTTGAGCTGGTATTATTACGATTCAGTGCACTATTTGATGAAAATTTCTTCGACTTCTTTGGATAAAGATTTTTACAAACCACTGAATTCGTAATTTTATTCACGTTAGAAGTGTTGAGACTAGCAGTATCACTGACTTGAAATTTATGAAAATGTTGTATACCACATACCACTTGTTCGTCTATTACAGCTTTACTGACGACATCATCTAGGGACAGGTCTTTGGCCATGAAATAATAGCTCTGCGTTATACGGTCTAAATTCCAGAAATTATTTGCGTTTTAAGTTCTCTTTTTAGGCGATCAGTAGTAGGAAAAACGCAATCTCTCGATAAATCTTTAAGCGCATTATAGAATTCTTTAAAAGTTTCACCCTCTTTTTGCATTTGCCGACGAAAAGTATGTCTCGCAACATGGACCAACAGTTTCTGTGTGAATTCAGTACGGAGAAGCTTATCAATCTCTGCAAAAGTCAATTTGGTGGGTTTCATTGGAACAGTAAGAAATTTCAACTTTTTGTACACTCTTGCACCAACACTAGCAATAAAAAACTGTACAATTTTCGCATCGGCAACACCATACAAGCAACAAAACATTCGAAACGATCTAAATACGAATCAATTTCTTCAACATCAGGATTAAATTCACTAAATAACGAATTTTGCATATTATTTGCCATCTTCGTCGCCACTTGTTATATCTTGCACTAGCAACTCATTATTCGAAAAAAAAAGGCAATGTTCCATTCGACTATTTATTACATACTGACTTGCACACAAATATGAAGAGTATATCAAATACATATCAACGTATTCTTGACAACTAATTCGCGATGTCTTATCGCAGTCAGGTTACAACAGAAAAAGCAGAGAACCCTCGAGTACCTTCTGCGCATTTTTGAGTTTTGCTTGAGTTCAACAATTTAGAATACATATTTTGATAAATAAAATATGAAGCATCTGCCCCTCTCCTCATATGTAAAAGCTATTATTGCAGCATTGAGTTTTAAGAAAAAAAAAACTCCAGGGCAGCAATACATCGCTAGAAAATTCAGTTTGCTAATTTTCACCCGTAATTTAGAAAAAAAAAAAAAAACTGAATTCCAATCCATTTGAAAAATTGTAAAATAATATTGACAGTTGTATCAATAGTTATTAATGCTTGACAAATATAGATATATCGATATTTCATTGGTAGTTCTGGTAATATCAGGGAAAAAAATTTAATAAAGATATTCAGTATTGTAATGAATTTCTTTTCAAAATGTAGTAAAACTTCAAAATCCAAACGAAAAATAATTTTTTTGGGGAAAAACACTGGTTAATTGTGGATAAGTGCGTCTCACACACCTCACCTTGTTATTAAAATTTATAAGTCCATAATTATGATGTCATAACTCCTTCCAGGTCCCCTTTCCCTGACCTTCAATAAGGCTTCCTTCAAACACATTGCTCACCTCCTGACCATAATCAGAACACATCTCCAACCTAGAACCACAACCATAATATTTTTAAGTTCAAAATTGTGACATCATTACCTCCACTATAACAGAAAATGGATGAGAAAAATCGAATGAGAGTAATTTTGGATGGATCACCAGCAATAAGAAGTATCTGCTCCAAAATTGGTATAAGTTATGTAATTTTTATTAAATGTTCTTGGTGAAAATGTGGATTAATGGTGAAAACATGTGTTCTTATGGTAATGAAAACCTGTGTTCTCAGTGAAAATGCGTGTTCACAGTAAAAATATGGGTTCATGGTGAAAACATGTGTTGCTGGTGAAAATGTGTGCTGATAATGAAAATGTGTGCTGACAGTGAAAATGCTTATTCATATGTGTTCTGAAAAATGCGTGTTCTTGATGAAATACATGATCACAGAGAAAATGTGTATTTACAGTGAAAATGTATGTTCTTGGTGAAAATGGGTATTCCCAATGGAAATGTGGGGTCATGGTGAAAACGTGTATTCTCAGTAAAAATGTTCTTCTAGTGAAAATGCGTGTTAATATAGTGAAAACGTGGGTTCATAATAAAAATCCATGTTCTCGGTAAAAATATGTGTCTATGGTGAGAATGTGGTTTCGTGATGAAAACAGTGTTTATGGTGATGAAGCACGTTTTCATTTAATGTCCGTGTTCATAACAAAAACGCGTGTTTACTGAAAATGTGTGTTCATGGTGAAAATACATGCTCTCAGTGAAAATGCATCTCCCCCGTGAAACTGTGACTTCCCTGTGAAACAGCGTCTTTCCCATGATACTGCGTCTTCCAGGGAAAACCAAGTCCTCCCCCATAAGAATCGTCTGCTTGTTCAAGATGCGTCCTTAGAGACATTTGTTTCGAATCGTTAATATTTTCATAAAATCATTTTGACAGTTTTACTAGTAAGAACAGTTCCTTTATTTTCACTTTCATACAGCTGCTTTACTTTGTTTAAGCAATATTATAGGTACCTAGGTAAATACCTAAGAAATTTTCGTCAATAACCGAGCTCACAGTGGCTTTATGAGGGCTGCATAAATATTATATTTATTTTATAGTATAGGAAGGTTCAAACGATGTATTTTTGTATGCATATTATAGCCGGTTTTCCTCTTTTTTCATTGATACATTTGATATTATTTTCTGTGTCAAATTTCTCACAGATACCTGCGTATGTGATTTTATTTTGAAGTACAAATTTTTTTTCTCACAAATTTGAAATATTCATTTCTTTCTCTAGGAAATCTGCCATCACTTTCACATTTTCTTTAAACCATTCAATGTGGATGTTTTCCCCACCTCCACCATTCAAGGCTTGGCCCTGCGTCAACAGACAGGTTTTTGCGTCAGTATCAGTTCTGAGAAGTGAAAACTCAAACAACTGCAAGCTTTAATTTAATTCGAAAACTGGAAAGTTTTCATCAAGAGTCTGGGTTCTAGACTTTTTCTATTTGAAAGTTAGTTCTCAGTTCTACTTTATAGTTTTAACGTCAGTACAGAAAAGTGAAAACTCAAAACTTCAAAGTTCAAGTGTCGCACTTTACCAAATCAACACACGGGATACAAAATGGAATAAGTATGAGAGTTCGTTTAAATTTTTCATTTTGTCTAGCAATATTTAGTCAAACTTTGGTAACCTTTATTTTAAGCCTCTTGTTTTCCCCTTCAAGAATTCTTGTTTTTCTTTTGGAGCAGAGTAAAATTTTTGTTGAAAATGCAACAGGTAACTAAACACGCCGCAATGATAAACAGAAAATACTATCACAGCTTTACACTTTTAATCGTGATAACAATATTAATAGAATTTTTTGAATAACAACGTATAATAATAATCAGTCTATCGTATTTGGGTGATCAAAAACATCATAAGTTGATTTGAATTATATATTAAGTTATCATTAGAAATTCTTATTGACTGTGCCCAACAAAATTAATTAAAAAAAAAAAAAGCAAAAAAGTTTTGATTTAGTTTGGTAGGTACTTCAGTGCATTGCCTCGATTTCAGTGAATGGAACCACAGAAACTGGATAAAGAATAAACGAGTAGTTTCACTCAATTAAATCATAGAAAAATAGCTGAAACGTCATCATTTTTATTACCTATACTAGATCTATACAGGTTACATTTTTTGTATTTTATCGAAGGGTTCAAAAACCATCTAAATATTTTATTTTATTTTTTGTTAAATTCAAATGAGCCTATTCAGTAGGTACTCTCGGGGCCAAAACAATCGTGTTCTGTTTTGTGTCTCATATGTTTATAAAAATAGCCTACCTACCTATTCGACAAAATTATATTCGGTAGATAGCAGAAAATTCTTCTTTGTTCCCCTCACATTTTTGTGAGGACTTTTCCAATCTTATATGTTTTGAAAACCGGTCTATTGAAAATATTTTTAAGGTTGCGTCAGACCATTATTTTGAAGAAATCGATTTTATTTTTCGAAGAAATCAACGAACCTTCCTCTGCTAATTTATCTAATTTAGACATTGTTTTTCTGGAGAATTTTATTTTCGTGCTTAAGTCAATAACCGTCACTGTTTCAGGTTTTTCCGGACAACCTCGCAAATACTCCTAAAATATTACTGGTTTATTATTTATTTTTGTCAAATTTATTGCATGAATAAAACAACCGAAAATATTGAAATTATTTATCAAAAAACAGGAAAATTTTTCTCATTAAAATATT
>WOFM01001451.1:0-280830 GCA_011428145.1 Ericerus pela | reverse complement strand
GAGGCATACAGAACGAGGATCGAAAGAACTTGAGACTTGTGGTAATATTGAGGTTTATTGCACGAATGAAAAATACATTATTAACAGAATACGAAATGGCGAAGCAACAGCAATGTACGATCGAAAGTAGTAGGGGAAAGCACTTCGTGGTGAGAGTGTACGTATGACATATATATACAGTGATCGTAATGATGATGATGAAGAATGAGTGAAGGTGGGATTTCCGTTACAACAATAATTAAGATACTGTGAGAATAATGGCAAATTATAATATTCGATAGCCACTTATTCTCGCATATCACATGCTGTGGTAACACTGTTTCTGTTGTTGTTGTTTTATCTGTGATATTTGTGTTTTGTAACTCAGCTGTGATTATATTTTTGTGTGCCTTCTTGTCGCTCATCTCTCGTCGATGCTTTAACATGTATGTCATCATGGTGTCTAATAAAAATTCGTGAACTCAAAGTATCTAGTCTTCTCTTTTATATGTCGTAATGTGTGCTTCTAGTCATCGTTTCTTTAATTCGTCGTTTTAAGTTCTTCATCATCGTAGTTCGTGTATGGTGATCCGTTGAGAATTCCACCGTTTTTCTCACAGGTTATGGGCCCAGGTACCTGATTGTCAACGTGGTCGCCATTGTCCTGAGTATGCAGAGTTGTGCTGTCGAATCCTGTTCATCACTCCCAAGTAGTACCATGCCTTGTTTGTAATTTTTTTCCTTTAAAAGTGTTCGTATTTATTTTTCGATGTTCCTGGAATCTCGTTCGTGTTTATTCGTTGGTCGACGTATCTGAAAGGTTGCTGAAGTCGCTGATTCGCGGTGCAACTGATCGTCGTAGCCTGATCACGAGATGGACATTCGAAAACAGAATACTATCGAGCCGTTCAATGGGCAGAATGGTCGAACATGGAAATTCAGGATGGAGCTGCTGTTAGCAAAGGAATCTTTGGGTAACATAATCTTTGATTCTTTGCCAACTGTTCGAAATAGGGGAGATGCATGGTCGAAGGAGAATGCTAAGGCGATGTTCCTGATAGCCAATAACGTGACGGACGAATACCTCGAAATCATCCAGACCTACACAACCGCGAAGGAGATGTTTAACGCGCTGACGAACCTGATTGATAGCGGAAATGACAGGACGCTAATGGATTTGCGAGCTGAGCTGTATACAAAACGGTATGTTTCTGGTTCTGACTTACAAAAGTATTTACTTGATTTTCGTGCCCGCTGTAGACGATTGACCGAGTTGGGGGACCTGACTACCACCAAACAATTTGTACTGGTATTGCTACGTTCGCTGCCAGCAGAGTTTCGTCCTATCAAAGTGGTGTTAGAGGATGGTGAAGTCGTAACCTGGGATGGCGTGTTCATGAGGTTGAACAACTTTCAACGTGAACTGTCCCTGGATAGTAAATCGACGTTGAGAAGTAATTCTCAATATTCAGCTCCTCAAAAACCTTCATCGGTGGTGGCCACTGGTGAAGAGAACGTATTTTTTGGCAACACCACGAATGGTGGACGAAACTTCGGTAATAATAACAATAATAATAATGGTAATAATCGTTTCAGTCGTGGTAGGTCTCAACATCGGGGAAACAATCGTGGTTATAATCGAGGCGGAAGTAATAATAATTTTAATAATAACCGGAATTCAAACGCACAGAGCAATAATAATAATAATGGGAATAATAATTCAAATGGACATGGTCGGAATTTTGGGAATGACAATGGGCATTCGAATATAAAATGCCATTTCTGTAACAAAATCGGTCACATAGCACGTAATTGCTATGCAAAAAATAGAAATAATAATAGTACGGATAATTGTAATAACGTTAATAATAATAATGGAAATCGTACTAACGACCATGGTACCAATAATAATAACAATAATAATAATCGTAACTCAGCACAAATGTGCAATGATAATTTTAATTCAAATGACAATCGCTCTGAAGATGGTTACAGCTTTACACTGCAGAATAATAATAATAATAAAATAAATGATTTTGTTGATGCTAAAAATGATGTAAATTCGATGCTCCGTACCACTTTCGTAGTGGATAGTGGATGCACAATTCACTTGATAAATGATATAAGTCTGTTCAGTGACTATTTAGATTTGATAAAACCCTACAGTATCTGTGTCGCGAAGAAAGGAGTCTCGCTTGCTGTCACGTCAGTCGGTACCGTAAAATTAAAATTGTTGAATGGCATCGCAATAGAACTAAAAAATGTAAGGTATGCTCGGGAGCTGCCACAGAATCTGCTGTCCGTTAAGCGCATGAGCAAGTCGGGTTTCGACACTCTGTTTCGAGAGGAGTCTGTTGAGGTCATCCAACGCTGCAGTGGTAAAATCGTGACCACTGGTGTGAGCGTTGACTCGGATTTGTACACGATTGATTTTTTGAAAATACCAAATCACTCGTGCAATCTGATGTCTGAAGATGAACCTAGCCCACTGACTGTGTGGCACCGTCGACTTGCCCATTTGAATGTAAACGATGTTAGGTTATTGTCAACTAGGGGTTTGATACCAAATGTTGACACTAACCGCAGATTGCTGTGTGAGCCCTGTGTTATGGGCAAACAGAAACGGAAACCGTTCCTGAGGCACGAACGAAAAACAAGTAGGCCTTTGGAACTGATACATACCGATCTGTGTGGCCCGATAAATCCTCCGTCATATAATGGAGTGAAGTATTTTATGACCTTTATCGATGACTACTCAAATTTTTGCTGTGTGTACCTGTTGACGAGTAAGACAGAAGCCTTTTCGAAATTTAAAATTTATCATGAGATGGTAGCAAATAAATTCGGCTACAATATTAAAAGACTCAGATGCGATCGAGGCACAGAATACTTAAACACGAATTTTCAATCATATTGTAACGAAAAAGGGATTGTTGTCGAACCCACTGTTGGTGGCTGCCCTCAGCAAAATGGAAAGGCTGAGAGGATGAACAGGACACTGTGTGAAAGGGCAAGGACATTGTTGTTCGAGAGCGGTCTTGAAAAGATATATTGGACAGAAGCCATATTGTGCTCTGTATATATTGTGAACCGTTGCCCTACAAATAAAGATTTTGTTCCTTATGAAAGATGGTTTAATGAACAGTTTGATTATAATAAATTACGGACGTTTGGATGTGACGCTTATATGCTGTCCTTCAAACATGACTCAAATAAATTTAAAAATAAAAGCGAGAAACTTGTAATGGTCGGTTATTCCCCCTGCGGCTACAGACTACTCAATGTGACTACTAAGGAGGTACGTTTGTCACGTGATGTTGAGTTTTTTGAAAGTAAAATAGGTGCCAAGGATTCTAATAAATATAATAATAATGATGGTATTTTTGTAGAGGTCACCGAATCGAATCTTGAGAACATTGAAGTTGATGGTGACGTAAATTTGGATTGTCTGTCAGGTGCAACGGCTGATTGTGATGGGACTGCAGGAAATATTTACCTAGCGGAGGACGGCATCCCCTTGACGTTTGAGGAGGCGAATGGTGCACCGGATGGTCTGATGTGGAGGGAGGCTATTTCTTCGGAAATCAGTGCCCTGAATTCAAATCAGACCTGGTGGGTGACCAAACGTCCAAGGGACGCTCCTACCATCACATGTCGTTGGGTATTTAATAAAAAATACGATATGAATAATGAGGTACTCTATAAGGCAAGACTGGTCGCCAGAGGATGTCAACAGAAAAAAGGCTTCAACTTTAATGAAGTTTACGCGCCGGTGGCAAAGCTTTCGACTGTGAGGACTCTCTTGGCTATCAGTAATAAAATGAAATTTTATATAGAGCAAATAGATATTTGCAGTGCCTTTTTAAATGGAATTCTGTCTGAAGACGTGTACCTCGAAATACCTGAGGGAATTGAAACAAAAATAGATAGGAAAAAGAATGTTTTGAAGTTGAATAAATCTATATATGGTCTGAAGCAGTCGCCTAAAGTTTGGAATACATTATTTAACGAGTTTCTGGTTGCTCTTGGTTTTGAGCAGAGTAAGGCTGATGACTGCTTGTATATTTATAAAAGTAGGACTGACAATACGGTCGTCTACTTGCTCACTTACGTTGACGACGTCCTCATTAGCTCCAATAATAAGGCAAAAATTGCTTTTTTCAAAAATGAAATAAATAAACGTTTTAAATGTAAGGATCTTGGAGAGGTCAAAAAATATTTGGGTCTGAATATTAGCTACGATCGGGAGAAGGCCATGCTGGAGATTGAGCAGAGGGCTCTCATCGAGTCTGTTGCTAGACGTTTTGGTGTTGAAAATTGCTCACCAACCTTCACACCCATTGACCCCGGACTCCAACTGGACAGGGATCTCAATGCGTGTGATAGTGTTTTGAATAACCGGTATCAACAGCTCGTGGGATGTTTAATGTACTTAATGTTAGGATCACGGCCCGATATTTGCTTTGCAATATCTTACTTCAGCCAATTCTCCAGCTGTGCCACGGATGAGCATTACAAGTATCTTCTGCGAGTTCTGAAATACCTGATAACCACCAAGGACAAAAAATTAATTTTTCTACATGATGATAAGAGTAACGGCAGTATATTGGAAATATATTCCGATGCCGATTGGGGCAACTGCGTTAATACAAGACGGTCGGTTACCGGATACTGTGCCTTTGTCTACGGGTCACTGGTGTCCTGGTCGAGCAAGAAGCAGCCACAGTGGCTTTATCTAGTACAGAAAGTGAACTGATCGCAATATGCGATGCTACCACTGAGTCCATATGGCTGAAATATCTACTAGGTGATTTTTGCATCCAAGTTGCTGATAGGGCTGTCATCTATGAGGATAATCAGAGCTGTCTGTCTCTGTTGCACTCCGGCAAGTGGAATACTCGTAGGTCAAAACATATAGACGTAAAGTACCGTTTTGTATGCAGTCATGTAGATGTAGAATTTAGATATTTATACGTGCCAACTTCGCGACAATTGGCTGATATGTTCACGAAGGGCTGCCCGAGGCCCAAATTTACCGAATTTTGTAGACTGATAAATTTAACGTAACTTTTTGTTTATGTATACCATTTTTTGTTTGTATGTTAATGTTGTTGTTTGTGACCACATGTTTATGTTTAATCGTTTGTTGACTTTTTGTCATTATGTATCGAAATGACAGTATTAGATTAATAACGTTATTTTTATTGTTACCTTTTTTTTAAAAAAAAAAAATCTTAATCGAATATATATAATTTGAGGAGGCGTGTGAGAATAATGGCAAATTATAATATTCGATAGCCACTTATTCTCGCATATCACATGCTGTGGTAACACTGTTTCTGTTGTTGTTGTTTTATCTGTGATATTTGTGTTTTGTAACTCAGCTGTGATTATATTTTTGTGTGCCTTCTTGTCGCTCATCTCTCGTCGATGCTTTAACATGTATGTCATCATGGTGTCTAATAAAAATTCGTGAAACTCAAAGTATCTAGTCTTCTCTTTTATATGTCGTAATGTGTGCTTCTAGTCATCGTTTTCTTTAATTCGTCGTTTTAAGTTCTTCATCATCGTAGTTCGTGTATGGTGATCCGTTGAGAATTCCACCGTTTTTCTCACAGATACTCATACTATGTGATCTCGATATCGTATCGACATTTCTGCGTATCGATAGAAAGCCTTAAAATATCGATATATGTATTGATATTTTTAGTATCGGTATTTTTTCGTGTTCAGTTTCAATTGGCATTAGTTTCGGACTTTTAGTTGCGCTCGCCGCTTTTGACCATTTGATTACATGTGATGCAACGATAAATGAGTAAATCCATGAAGATATTCGCCATAATATTGTCATATTATAATATTTATGAGTATCGATATTTTTGATGTTTTTAAAATTTTTTTATTCTACACTTACATTTTTATATTCTTTTGCGGGGGCGGGAGGGATATAAAAAATCCAAAGGAAATAAAATAATCGACTTATACCAAGTTTGCGAGAAAATACGTGTCCTAAATGATTATCAATTATTACATATTTATTGGTATTAATAAATAATATAATTCTGACGAAACGAAAAAATATAAGATTAATTTTGAATTTAGCCCATGATCCGTATAATATATTAATCAAAATGGGAAAAAATACCAAAAATTTATTTTGTGAAAAATGCATTTAGAGTTTTCAATGTCATTTCCTGTCTTCCGTACTAAGACAACTAGTTTTCTGGTTTTTTGCGTTTTAGTCATTTGAATAGCAGCATTTGTTCATTATACACGTTTTCATTGTTTCATTACTTTCATTTACCTAGTTACTCGTACCTTCATCCTGCAAATCTTAGTCAAGAAGAACCGTACCTAATTTTCGCCCATTTTGAAGCAACTTATTTTCTCATTAGGTACCTACCTTAATTTATTACGTTTCTCATAATACAAGCTACCGTTGAAAATTAAAAAAACTACGTTGATTTTGGGGTATCATCTCCCTGTAAAATATTTGTTTGCTGTATAGAACACAACTATTTTTGACACAATTCGAAAAACATTCCTCTCGCAGCCATAGTCTGCTATTTTTTTGCTTTGTTTTTGTCTAAACTACGATACGATTGAATCCAATCTTTGTAGGTAATACTTACTTAGTAATAGATATATGGTATTTTTGTCCGTTTTTTCTACTGACAGTGCATTTCGAATCTCCTCGAAGTCTCTCGATATTGATGGAATCTATTTTTCGCCTCGATTCTCCCCGTCAAATGATCGTAGTCCTTATACTCGGCCACTGGACACCAAATAAGTTGAATTGAGTTCCAATGTTTGAGGTGCACTCAAAGTCCTCATTGATTTGATAAGGACTTTGGGCTCCCTATAATAGACTATAATGCAACGTTGTTTCTCAAGGGCCATTCTACATTCATACGTTATCTTCATTGGTCATTGCTTATTTGTACTTTGTATGTCATATTGCCTATCTTCTTTAAGCTTAACTTATTTGGCGCCGAGTATAGCAGTAAATATTTCGAGGATTTTTTTTTTCTGATTTTTTCCCTTTCATTCAAAATTTAAATTGCTGTATTTTCAATAAAATATATGTATTGATACAAAAGTATCGTTTTTACAACACCTGTTTATAAACTCCACTTTTATACGCACCTTGACGATGGATAATGCAGGCAATTTTAGAACCATTTTGTTCCGATGTATTATAAAGTACTTTTATACAACAGTTTTTACTTCATACATAGCCTTGGGCGTATGCGTCATTTTATACACTGGTCTTGCTATACACTTAGCCTCATCGTTATTTGACTTAATTTTTAATTTTTTTATTTTCATAAAAGTTTTCTTTACTGTGGGGATTTGAACTTCTGATACCGTCATTATATAGTAGGCCTGCGCCTTAGCCACTATACCACAAAGATTCGTTTAAAGGATGGAGATAGTTTGCACTCATAATTATGTTTCCCATTTGCAAAAATATTATTATTACTATTATTTTTATTTTTTTTATTTTTTTTAGGCTAATGTGTTGCAAAAAACATTGTGTTACACACGTGCATGTAGTAGGTGATTGATACTCGTATGATGTGCATCGCCTCTGGCTCATGCTGCAAAAATCTCATTTGGATCAAAATCACCTACCTACTTTATACACTTGTATCACAAATAACGACAGTAAAAATTGCTACAGCGAACACCGGCTAAAACAAACAGCCGGCTACAGCGTATGAATTTCATGGTCCCAGCAGAAAGCTATTAAGATGTAGATAAATAAATACCGGATATTGCGAATTTGTTTAGAACAAATTATCGGCTATAGCCATCTCAAATTTCAACAAAGTTATAATTTTGAACCTTTTTTAAGGAACTATTTTTTCTTTTTTCTTTACATGTACGCACGTAGCAGCTATTTTTACACAAGATTGACCATTGACTTAGCCTACAGTATGTACAATTTTGCAGCAGTGTAAGGCTAGTATAATTTTTTAAAGCAATTTTTTGAAACCTTTAGTGCTAGTATAAGGCCAGTAATTTTTTTGTTTTTCAGTCGTTTCGTTCTTATGGCATGTCCGCAAAGTACGTTCATTAATTTTTTAATTTTTTTCTGTTCAACGAATTCGTCATTCGTGAAAGTAGCGACAGTTACAACGAACAGTTCGTTGTAACCGGTTGCAATAAACTCCGGCTACAACGAACTGATTCATCAGTCCCCAAGGAGTTCGTTGTAAACGATTTCTAGTGTATTTGAAATGATAAATATCGATACATATTTTTTTCTTTCGATATACCAAAAACCGATATTAGGATGCAATATATCGATACGTAACGATATTTTCATTTTCATCACTATTTTGAAAATTTGAATTTTGAATCTTTTATTGGTATTTTGTAATTTTAGGTAAATCTAATCTAAGTTATTTTCATTTAATCGTCGTAAGATTCACAGCCCACAGGTTCAGTTGCCTTTTTCACCTTCCAGCCCGAGCATTTGTTAAGTAGTTAATTTTCTTGAATCAGTAAGCAGAATTGATCAGTACCCTCTCGAATAAAAATCAGTTTAAACTGTTTAATTTTGTCCACAGGTTTCTTTGCTTGTCGGGATTGTCATGGAGGTTTGGGAGTTTCAAAAAACTTTCGCGAACAGATTGAAAGAATATCGATCAGTGTTCGATAATTTTAATCAAAATACGTCAATCGTCGGGTTGTCCAGTGTATGGGCAACGTTTTTGTCGAATACTCTACGTCAATATTCATGGATCGGTGTTTGGTGCCTGTCTCACCAAGATTGTTTCGAGTACAATATTCATGCGCCAACTAGTGTGAATGTTACGGTAACTATTGTTCTTTCAAGGGAGTCAATATTGTAAATAATATTAGTAAATCAATTTAGAAGAAATTAGAAAAATGTGACGCTCTATCTGTATCTTTAAATTTATGAATTATTGGGTCAGACGTAAAAAATATAACTGTCTCTGGCTATCTATTTTATGGGCTGTTGCTCACGACTGGTGACCAGAATTAATTTTCTTGAATTAAGCAAATACGATTCGTGGAGTTTCAAATTTAAACGTCCGTGTTCAGTGCATAAGATTATAATGTTTAGTCCTGACAGTAGCATAAAATAAAATTGGTTTTTAGGTACGAAAAATTGACTATGAAGAGTTAACTGCTTGTATCAGCGTGCATTCTGTTGAAGAATGTCTTGAAAAAATATCTGGAAAATGCGTCGAAGTTTCACTGAAAGATTTATACGTCGCTAAAAAGCAAGAATCCGATGACATTGACTTCGAAGCCATCGCCAATTGTTTGGATCAGTTTAGGTAAATTTGACGCAGTGTGTTTTTTGAAATCATCTAATTGTCGCATTATCGGTTTATTTGTCTCGTTTCGGGTGTTTTCAGAATTTTTTACCGCTATCTTGTTTGGCCATGGGAAGAAGATGCTGAGCATACTTTTGTCAGTGTCTTA
The DNA here is from genome assembly GCA_011428145.1 of Ericerus pela. Lineage (NCBI taxonomy): Eukaryota > Metazoa > Arthropoda > Insecta > Hemiptera > Coccidae > Ericerus > Ericerus pela. Next base: position 271,389 of record WOFM01001451.1, on the reverse strand, counting down.
CCGAAGATTGAAAATCGTCTGAAGCTGTTAGTCAGATACAATACTGCAATTTAGTCGCACTGTCTTGCATTGTATGTTAAAGATCATCTTCGTTTTTGTCAGATATTACGACATAGTGGATGGTAGTTATAATCGAACTGCTCAAAAGAATTTTCTTGCGCTCGTTAGTCGAGGGAAGAAAATTTTCGAACAGATGCGGACGTTAACATCCGAATCGCCAGGCAAAGCTGATTCCAACGAAGACCTTTTAGTTTCTGTGAATTTGTACAACCGTTTGCGATTAATTCAATATCGGCTAGGACGTTTCGCTGATTTGAAAACGAGGTGAGTGGAATTAATTTTATTTCGATCGTTTTCCCCCCAGATATGTATTTAGTATGCGATATTCGTTCGTTTGTCAGGAATTACATAAATCTGCTAACCAGTATACAAAAACATTGTCCCAGTTGTCATGTTATTCTGCCAGAAGTTTGTGATATTTCAAGCACCGTTGAACTGTTCGCACGAGTTGAGAAAATGCTGCCCCACGCCAATTGCAAGTACGTCAAAATATTCTGTCGACTTTGTGGAAAATTCATTTATATTCTTGTTCCGAAGCGAAGTTCATTATGCTTGTCATTGACACTACTGTTCGTTTCCAGGAGCCTTTCTCGTAGTCTCAGTGGTACTTTAGAGAAGTATGATAGTGACGATACGATTTTAGTTTCACCCGATATTCATCATGTGGACAGCGAACGTTTGGACTGGAACGTAACCGTTCGAGGCCTATGTCTAGACCAGAAATCAATTATCACGGACGCTACTTCGTATTGGTACTTTTTGAAGACGACCGGTGATAATGTGATACTACGAGACCTAGTTGTGAATCTGCAACGCTGTCAGGCTGCCATATTCGTTAGCGAAGGGGTGACCGAACTGGATTCAGTTCTAATGAAAGTTGAAAGATCGACTGAATCTGTTGCAGTCGTCGTCGAATACAATGCTTCGTTGGTGGCTAATCGATGTCGATTCGCAGACTTCGATGTGGCCATCTTCTGTTTACCTGGGTCGGCAGTCGAGCTAACCGATTGCGTTTTCATAAACAATGAAACATGTGTAGAGGTTCGTAACCTGTACTTATTCTCGCTTCGGTATAATCGATCAGTTCTGTTTGCTCGAATAATTCGTTTTCGTATTTCATTCGTAGATTATCGCCGGAGCTCAGGTGTGCATGGTTAATTGTGATTTGTCGCATTGTAAAGACGGCTGTGTGAAGTATAATGGTGGATTCGGTAAAAATCAATTGAAATCGTTGGATTCACTGTCCAGGTTTGTTGGCCTTGTAGTTACATTGCATCCTCTGAATAAGAAGCAAAATAATTATATGCCTATAAATATACGCTGGTATGTGGAGAAGATATTTTGAGCAAATGTTTTTGGGAAAATTTTTTCGTCAGACGCGGTGAGAAGAAATATAATATGACGTAAATGATTCTCATTATGTATCATTAGCTGCGACGCGTCACCAACGTGCGTGCACATTATATTGGTGATACCGGGTCTGAATTGCCGGATGGGTGCGATTTTTTAAGTTTATCGTATAGCGGGTGGTTAGGAGAAGTAAATTATTTTTTTAATAATTTTTTTGTGTTGTGGATGGTCAGGTTGGGTGGTTTTTTTTATGAAAAAATAGGGGGTTTTGAGACGAAGCCCCCATTTATTCAAAATTCGAAAATTATAATAGTTTACGATAAAAATACATTATTTATCAATTATGAACTCCTCCTTGTATGCTGCTTGTATGCTCTATTCCTTATTTTACGTTAATGTGTGAATAAAAAACGAAAAAATGTTCGCATTTAAATGTATCATTGTATTTATTGCGTAATTCCGGTCCACTTAGGAAAAACCAATAATCTCAAATTGAAGTCTGTGTATATTAATGAATGAAATATTTTTTATTTCATTTTTTCCCTCGAGGAAAATCAAAAAATGTTTGGACATGATATATTTCGCGCCACAGTGAAGAGAGCAATTTATTACTATTGAATGGGCCTCTTTTTCTACCCAGTTGTTTGTAAACAAGATATTAAAATTGATCTCTTCAAAGTGTTAGAGGTGGATGGTGACAGTTGCCCATTTCACGAGAAAAGAAAACGATTAGTACCATTCTCTCATTTCACGTGATGTTTTATATATGTGTGTGTGTGTGTGTGTGTATTTATATGAGCTCAAAATTTGTGTTCATGATTTGAAAAAACTACCATAGCGATGGGGCTCAAATTTTCAGGAAAGGTAGCCATTATATAGGACTGGATCTGATGAGATTTTTTTCTACCTACTGATCCAGTAGTTTGCGAGAAAAATTGGAATGCGTTGAAAATGAACAACCAAAACAACCATGGTTGTTAAAAGGATGTTGAAATATAACCCCAACGCGAATTTTAAGTCAACTCTTTAGAAAGTTTACAGGAGTTCGCCGTGCTAGGAAAATTTCTCTCAGTGGAACTACGCGGCCTATAATCCGATGAAAAAAAGAGTGTTAGTGAGCCATTTTTGGTAATGTGGAGGAACACTCAAGAAATTACTCGTTGAATATTGTTTATTATGGTTTAAGTTATTTCATTTTTTTTTTCCAGCATCGATACTATCAGTTTTCGTTCAGTGAAAGTTCGTGATGAATCGAAAGCAGTAATGTTCGTATGATTTTAATAAATTTTTTTATTTTTTTACTTACCTACGTTATTTTTTTTGTTACCGTAATGTTTATCAGAATGTAGTTTTAAACCATTATGGCGTATTGCTTCTCAAATTATTAATTTTTGTATTTATTTAGAAATTTATTATCAACTGTTTCTGTTTGTTGTTTTTGTTTGTCGATTAGAAGTATTATTTATCGATTACCGATTACTAAGCATCAAAAGTTTGAAATTGGTCCAGTTTTCCTTCGTCAGCTTCTATATCTACTATGATACTCTTTGACTATTCAGTATTAGTTTTGGATCAGTAAAGAACGATGTTTTTTCTGGTTAGACATAACTGCGCTAAATAGGCAACCATAATGTACCTGTCAACGTACTTTAAATGCTTTAAACTACATCAAATTTATGTACGCTATCCTTGTGAGTTTAAAAGATAACTTTTTTAAATGTATTATAAATTGGTAAACTTGAGCAAAACATCGAAAGTACGCGCAAAGTACACTCTGGGTCTGATTGCCGACTTTTACACTGGCATGTCTTGACATTAAAAAGTATATTGGGCTAATGGAGCTTTTACTAGTCCAGTACTATTTGTATAGTCAGAAATGACATCACATCTGAAAATTTAATCTCATTGGGGGCTAATACCTTCGATCATTTAGTACTGGATACCCACGTAAACACGAAAATCTGTGCCAACATCTAAGTGGACATCGGTTTACTGCACATGTGCTGTAGGTCTTTTTGTGTCTGTTTTGATTTTGATTTTATTGTTGTTGTTATTGTGAATCTGTGACGACATCAAAAACAGATGAAAAAAGAAGTACTGCATATGGCAGTAAGACTGATGTCCATTCTCCAGCTTAGAATGATGACACGTTTTATTAATATTGGTGAGAGAGCGGCTCGTTATCCAGTACTACATGATCAAAGACTCAAACACATGAGAAGCATAGTGAATATTCAAATTTTTGGTTATAATTATCTAAAAATAAGTAATAGATACTTACTCGACATGAATGAAATTTTTGAAGAAGCTTCAATGAATAAAATAAGCCAAAGATCAAGACATTTGAGCCATTAGAAGTTAAGAAAATCGAAAAATAACATGGAATTAAGCCTCAAATTGGTGTTTTTGAGCAGTATTATTAGTTGTCTGTTAGTGACTGGATTTTCTTCGAATAATATTCGAATGTTTTGAGAGGAATTTCCTTAAAAATAAAGTGATTAAATAATTTATTTTGTTGATAGTCGAGTTTCAATAGGTACTATAAATTCTATTCCTACCGATGCCTATGTTTTCCTAAGTTCAATTAAGATATAATTATATCAAGAGAGAAATTATAGTTTGTTGAGTTAGATATCGGAACTCAACAAAATACTACATCGATGACTGATTTTCCCATTCGAGATCGAATTGGTAAAGAATGAGAGTTACAACTATGAAGTACCTATCTAAGAGAGGAAATCAGTCCGTTTGTAATCGGCCTACTATAACCAACGTTTTTTTCATTCACATGGTGACTAAAAAAATAAGATCTTGAAATACAATTGAAAATTCAAACATTAATTCGGGTTGTTCTTGATTATTTCATTCTCATACTTCTAATACAATAAGAACAGAATGAGATAACAGGTAGAAACAAAGAAATTGATATTGGTAATTCAATTCCTATGATATATGTTCACACCTCAAAAGGCAGATATTCAACATCTACTATATTTCGTAAGCCATTATTAGGTCAATATGTATCATGTGTATTTTCATTCCTCTATGTCAAGAGATCGTTTCACAAATTATGAGGCTTTCAAAAACAAGTACCAGGGAATTGCGTAGGATCTATATGACATGACCTCTTGTACACCAGTGGTATGTGGGGAATTATGTTTTCATATTTCATCTATTTTAGATTCAAGGTACCATAATTTTGAACATCTCTGATCTTAAGCTGTCTAGTTTTAAGTCAATTCATGATCTGTGTGGGGACTCTCCCGTATAAGGTATAGCTGCTCGGACCCCTCGACAGTCGCTGCCCCAAAGGGCAGGCAAACAATCGTCCTTGTGACGTTAAATACACAAAATACGTTCGATCATAATTACCTGTATGTACTTGCAGGTAATGTACGAGTACCGAATCGTGACACAATAAGATGATGTCACGATTTGTACACAAACCGGCCAGCCATCTCTTATCTCGATAGGGGATGATGCAACCTGGCTGTTCTCACCAACGTACGTATTATCTTACATACGTGTGTTTGTGTGCGTGCAAATAAGCCGTATATAAACCACCCAAACCGGCTCTAAAATCGCCAGTGTTCGCCTTGGTTTTGGCTTACCCATACTTATGTACAAAGTGGTTGAACACGCTTAAATAATGTTGAATTTCCTTCTGGTGAGAATATCTCTCACGACAAGGTATTCCACAGTGGTGACCCCGAAGTGATTTTTGGCTACATTGTGAGGTGTCCTTAGGCGCGTTGCACTTTTACAAAAATTTGGTGCGGTGCACTGGCGAGAAACTTGCTTGCTTGGCAAATACAAAAATTTTTTGCAGACTAATACACCTTTTAGGTTGTCGAAGTAGAGTCTGCTGAAGTGGGAATTTATACCCCTCTCCTTAAAATATATAAACAAGGAGAAACCAGACAGTAGACCTGGAGGAAGAAGGTTAGACTCATCCCCCAACTCCCCCGACTTTGACTCGACACTCTAAGAATTTACCAAATCTGGAAGAAGGCCCTCAACATCCAGAATTAGCACGACTGGGAGCTGCAATAAATAAAGATCAACTAGCAGTAAAAACGTTGAGAAGTGGTCAAACTTTAAGCCAATGTTCAGACCCAAAAACACCTGTCCTACAAACACAGGAGCCAGTGTTTTCGACCAGCAAGGAAGGAAGTAGTTCTGTGGAATACGCTTGTCATCAGAAAGACATAGCAATGGTCCCACAACAAATGGAAATGAAAACCCACAACCATTGCAGGGAGGTAGTGCTTAGCCACAGCTGACGCCCGAAGTCTTGGCACAGATTATGCAACTTTTGCAATTGCAGCCAGGACAGAACCCCAACTTCTACAGACAAAGGATAGAGATCTCGGAATTTCTGCCATTGATTTATGGTTGACCCTATTAGAAGGCAGATTCGAGACGGAGAATATAACCCTGAACCAGCGGTATGCAATACGGGACGCAGATATATTGTCCTCGTACACTTGCACTGGGTTGGTTACAGAGAAAACGCTTTCCGTAAGTCTCCAGATCACATATATGTCGTCTAGTGCATCATTCAATGCAATTAACTCGGCTGCAGTAGACAAAGTTGCAACCGTGTTTTGCCGGTGAACGGCCCAATTTAACAAGTCTCCGTTTACAAATATCATAAAGCCAGTTGTGGAGCACCCTTTCTCCAAGTTATTTATATTGATGGGTGAATCATCTACGTCGGGTGCATAAAACACATCGACTGATTTTTTCTCAATAGTGGACATAAAAGTGTATTTTGTGGCATGATCCACGAATATCAAAACATACTTTTCACCATATATGCCTGGTGAGAAGGGGCCCATTATATCTGATGAAACGAGCTCGAGTTTTCTTTCTGGCTGTGTGCGAGTTCCATTGTGCCCTAATCTTCTAGAATTAGCTTTCACACATACCTCACACAGACTGAACTCGTCATCACAAAACGTAATTCCGTTTGGAATACCTCTTGAGACCTTTGTCAAGAACTTTAAATTTTTTCCTGATAAGTGTCCCAATCTCCTATGCCATATCATTTTTTTATCTATTTTTAATTTTTCTATATTCTCATTGACTTCTTGCATATCATTTATTATGTCATTATTATCTGTTGTGTTATTATTTTCGTTTATACCTACATTCTCATTCATTTCACTTCCACCTTCATTCGTTTCATTCTCTTGTGTATTATTATTATGATATTCATCATTAGGATTTATTATAATATTATTATCTTTATTGTTATTAGTTGTGTTTTTTTGTGTATTATTATCAATATTCTCTCCATTCTCTTCGTTCTCCTCCTGACTTTCCTCTATAATTTCTTCTTCTACTTCATATTCCATCCATTCATCTTGGGAATTTATATTAGCCATACATGCCAATTTATTTGATTCGTTATTATTAGGACATATTCTATTTAAATCGTCTTCATTTTCTATAATATTAACGGTGGACTCTGGTACAATTTCGTACTTCACCATGTATACACCTCTTATTTTTGGGGCTGAAAAAATTACTTCATCCGTCCCACGGACGTATATGTGCGCTGCAGAGAAATTTTGATCTATGCCTAGCGCCCTGTTTTCTGTTATTTTAATCTCTGACATTACATCTACGTTTAGAGATGGTACATAATGTACATTTTTTAATCTTATTACTTTTTGATTTCTCTCTGAATTTTCCACTCTGATGAACATAGTTTCTATATGTGTGGCAATGAGTAGGGTGTCTTGAATGGCTCATTCTAACGCGATAGGCTTTTCTAGCATTATTGGGTTAGACAGTTTTGACAAATCTGATATTATGTGAGCAACAGCTCCACCATCTAACATTATTCTTTTAGTAAGAGGGACATAATCTGAGTCTGACTCTTGCTTCGTGTCTTTAGATGTGATCAAGTTTATTAATTTATTATTATTTGTGTTTTTGTTCAGCTCATGACCTTTATATCTGATCATCATGGACCATTGAACATCATTTTCCTTTTTATTCTTATTATTATTATTTGAATTGTTTCGTCCGTATCTTGTGTTTTGTGCAGGACCATCTAATTTATCTTGGGGTTTTACACCCTCTTTATTTGACAGACATACTTTGGCTATGTGCCCTTTGCCGTGGCACTTAAAACATACTAAGTTATTCGAACTTGGCAAATTATTTTGATTTTGATTATTATTATATTTTCTGTTTTCATAATTATTATTGTTCTGAGACATTTCTGACTTTTGATTATTATTATATGTCATTTTCCCCTGATCTACATTTTGACTATGGTTTTGGTTTCTATTTGTGTAATTATATCTATTGTAATTTTCTCCATATTGAAATCTTTGATTCTTATTATTTTGGTTGAAATTACAAAATTTATTATTATTATATTTTGACTATTTCTCATCATACAACCTATGTGACCTTTCAATCAACATGGCGTGGAGTGTTTCAATTGTTTTTTGATCCTGACTTAAAGTATTGAACTCCAGCCTTGTCATGTCATAGTCCATGTTCAAGGATATTAAAAGTTGTTCTATCTCCTCCTGTTTATCTAAAGTTTTACCACAGTCCCTTATTTTTTGGGCTGATCTCGAAAACACATTTAAATAACTTCTCATATTGCCATCACTATTAAATTTTAATCTCTGAAAGGCCTGCTTCGCGTTAATATATGTGACTTGCGTGCAGCTTTTGTACCTTTCATCTAAGACTTTTAGAATTTGATTTATCGTTTTTAAATCTTTTACTCTTTCAATTAATTCGTTGTTTAATCCCTGATAGATTAAAGCCTTTCCTTTTTCTTGATTTTGAAAATATTCCATTCGACTAGCGGAACTAGCATTGCCAGAGTCAGTGTTTAAAAAATTGTTCAACTCAAGTCCCAAAAATAGCACTTTGGTCTCAACATCATGCATAATCGGATATAATCCCTCTGCATAGAGTGTTGAGACCATCGTGGTCCTCCAGGCATCATAATTCCTTCCATCGAATACCTTTTTTGTGTCAAATCGTTACATTTTATTATTAAATTTGGGATGTTCGGGAATTTAGATCCTACCTCAGAAACACGAGAACTTATATCTAGAGGGTAACACAGTCTCAACCGCACTATAATGGACAACACGGTCTCAACCGCTCGATAGGGAATGCAAATTAAATAAATTATAGTATTGTAACTGAGAAATTGGAACAGCCAACGGATCGAACTACACGAAATGCGACGACGAAACTTAAACTAACGAAGAAATTGAACGATGACTAGATACACACATTACGAACACATAAATAAAGACATTAATAATTCACTATTTCACGAACTTTATTCCACATAATATCAGCGGACATGTTATATCACCGACGGTTGATGAGCGACGAGAGAGCCTACAAAACATATAATCACAGTTGAGTTACAAACACAAATATCACAGATTACAAATAATAACAAAACAGTGTTGCCACAACATGTGATGTGCGGGAATAATTAGTCGACGTATAATATAATTTGCTATTATTCTCACACGCCTCCTCAAATTATAATTATACGATTACAATAATAAAAAATGGTAAAACAAATTATTAAATTGGTAACGTCATTAAAACACAAATGACAAAAGTCAACAATAAAAAATACAACACAAAAAAATATAAACACATATGGTAAACAAATACAAAAAGTTACATTAATTTTAAAAGTTTACAAAAATCATTAAATTTGGGCCTCGGGCAGCCCTTTGTGAAAAAGTCAGCCAACTGTCGCGAAGTTGACACGTACGAATACTTAAAATCTAAATTTACATGACTGCACACAAAACGGTTCTTTACATCTATGTGTTTGGATCTGCGAGTATTCCACTTGCCAGAGTGCAGAAGAGCTAAACAACTATGATTATCTTCATAAATCACAGCTTTGTCAGTAATCTGAATGCAAAAGTCACCTAGCAGATACTTCAACCAGATCGATTCAGTGGTGGCATCGCAAATTGCGATCAACTCACTTTCAGTGCTAGATAGAGCTACTGTTGGCTGCTTCTTACTGGACCAGGACACCAGTGACCCATAGACAAAGGCACAGTATCCAGAGATAGACCGTCTTGTGGTAACGCAGTTTCCCCAATCGGCATCAGAATATGTTTCTAATATATTGCCGTTACTATTACAGTTATTTGAAAAGATTAATTTCTTGTCCTTCGTAGTTACTAAATATTTCAGGACTCTTAACAAGTATTTATAATGATCATCTGTGGCATAACTGGAGAATTGGCTGAAGTACGATATTGCAAAGCAGATATTGGGCCGTGATCCTAGCATCAGGTACATTAAACATCCCACGAGCTGTTGATAGTTGTTATTGAGTACACTATCACACGCATTGACATTCCTGTCCAATTGGAGCTTGGGGTCAATGGGTGTGTAGGTAGGTGTGCAATTCTCAACACCAAAATGCCTAGCAACAGACTCGATGAGGTTCCTCTGCTCAATCTCCAGTACACCCTCTTCACGATTGTGGTTCACATTCAGACCTAGGTATTTTTTGACCTTTCCAAGATCCTTACATTTAAATCTTTTGTTAATTTCATTTTTAAAGAATGCAATTTTTATTTTATTGTTAGAACTAATGAGGATGTTGTCAACGTATGTAAGTAAATAGACAACAGTATTATCATTTTTATTTTTATATACATAAAGACAGTCATCAGCCATACTCTGCACAAAGCCAAGAGCAACAAGGAACTCGTTGAACAATTTGTTCCACACCTTGGGCGACTGCTTTAGACCGTAGATAGACTTATTTAATTTTAAAACATTATTGTGTCTATTTGTTTTCGTTTCTATTCCCTCAGGTATCTCAAGGTACACATCTTCCGTTAGAGTTCCATTCAAAAAGGCACTGCATATATCAATTTTCTCAATATGAAATTTTAATTTGTTACTGACAGCCAAGAGAGTCCTAACAGTCGAAAGTTTTGCCACCGGCGCATACACTTCATTAAAGTTGAAGCCTTTCTTCTGTTGACATCCTCTGGCAACCAATCTAGCCTTATACAGAACCTCATTATTGACATCATATTTTTTATTAAAGATCCAACGACATGTGATGGTAGGGGCGTCCTTTGGACGTTTGGTCACCCACCAGGTCTGATTTGAATTCAGGGCACTTATTTCCGATGAAATAGCCTCCCTCCATATCAGACCGTCCGGTGCAGCATTTGCCTCCTCAAACGTCAAAGGGATGCCATCCTCAGCCAGGTATATATTTCCTGCTGTCTCATCACATCCAGTTGTTTCCTCTGGAAGACAATCCAAATTTAATTCACCATCGACTTCAATGTTTTCAAGATTTAATTCTGTAACCTCTTTGAAAATGTCGTCATTTTTAGTATATCTATTAAGATTCCTGGTACCTATTTTATTCTCAAAAAACTCGACATCACGTGACAAACGTACCTCCTTAGTGTTCATATCCAACAACTTGTAACCACAGGGTGAATAGCCAATCATTATTAATTTTTCACTTTTATTTTTAAATTTGTCCGAATCATGTTTGAATGACAACATATATGCGTCAGATCCAAACGTTCTTAATTTTTTATAGTCATATTGTTCATTGAACCACCTTTCAAACGGGACAAAATCTTTGTTAGTAGGGCATCTGTTTACAATATAGGCGGAGCACAATATGGCTTCCGACCAATATATTTTACTAAGACCACTCTCAAATAACAGTGTCCTTGCGCGTTCACACAGCATCCTGTTCATCCTCTCAGCCTTTCCATTCTGCTGAGGACAGCTGCCAACAGTAGGTTCAACAACAATTCCTTTCTCAGTACAATATGACTGGAAGGTAGTATTTAGGTATTCTGTGCCGCGATCACATCGAAGTCTCTTTATATTATATCCAAATTTATTAGCGACCATTTCATTATATTCCCTGAATTTTGAAAAGGCTTCCGTCTTACTTGTCAGAAGGTACACACAGCAAAAGTTTGAATAATCATCTATAAAGGTCATAAAATACTTTGCTCCTTTATATGCTGGAGGATTTATTGGACCGCACAGATCGGTATGCACCAATTCCAGAGGCTTACTTGTTTTTCGTTCGTGCCTCAGGAACGGTTTCCGTCTCTGTTTCCCCATCACACAGGGCTCACACAGCAATCTGTGGTTAGAGTCAACGTTCGGTATTAAACCCCTGTTTGACAATAACCTAACATCATTCACATTCAGATGAGCAAGTCGTCTGTGCCACACAGTCAGTTAGCTCGACTCATCCTCCAATGTCAGATTACACGATTGACCTGTCATTTTTAAAAAATCAATCGTGTAGAGATCTGAGTTCACGCTAACACCGGTGGTCACTATTCTTCCACTACAGCATTGGATGATATCGACAGATTCCTCTTTAAACAAGGTATCAAAACCCGACTTGCTCATCCGTTTTACTGAAAGCAAATTCTGTGGCAGCTCCCGAGCATATCTTACATTTTTTAGTTCAATTATAATACCATTCAACAATTTTAATTTCACAGTACCTACAGACGTGACGGACAGCGAGACTCCTTTCTTCGCAACACAAATACTATGAGGTTTTATCAAATCTATATAGTCACTGAACAGGCTTATATCATTAATTAAGTGAATTGTGCATCCACTGTCCACTACAAATGTGGTTCGAGGTATCAAATTCGTGTCTTCCTTTACATTACAGGAATCATCAATTTTGGTATTATTATTATTTACAGTAAAGCTGTAACCCACTTCAGAGCAATTGTCATCATTATTATTAAAATTTTCATTGCACATCTGTGCAGAGTTCCTATTATTATTACCATTATTGGTACCATGGTCATTAGAACGATTTCCATTATTATTATTACTATTACAACCGTCATTATTATTATTATTTCGATTCTTAGCATAGCAATTTCGTGCTATATGTCCGATCTTATTACAAAAATGACATTTAATATTCGAATGTCCGTTGTCACTACCAGAATTACGACCATGTCCATTAAAATTATTACTATTATTGCTCTGAGAGTTAGAATTGTGATTATTATTATTGTAATTATTATTATTTCTACCTCGATTGAACCCAAGATTATTACTTCGACTTTGGGACCTGCCAGATTAAAACAATTATTATTACTATTATTATTATTACCAGAATTCCGTCCGACATTAGTGGTGTTCCCAAAATACACGTTCTCTTCACCAGTGACAACCACTGATGAAGGTTTTTGCGGAGCTGAGTTCAGAGAGTTACCTCTCACCGTCGACTTACTATCCGAGGATAGTTCACGCTGGAAGTTGTTCAGCTTCATGAACACACCATCCCAGGTGACGACTTCAGCATCCTCTAACACCACTTTGACCAGACAAAACTCTGCAGGCAGCGATCGCAGCAATACCAGTATAAATTGTTTTGTGGTTGTCAGGTCTCCCAATTCGGTTAATCATCTACAACGAGCATGGAAATCAAGCAAATACTTCTGCAAATCAGAACCAGAAACATACCGTTTTGTGTACAGATCACCTCGTAAATCCATTAGTGTCTGGTCGTTGCCGTTGTCAATTAGGTTCGTCAGCACGTTGAACATTTCCTTTGCGGTGGTGTAGGTCTGAATCATCTCCAGGTACTCATCAGTCACGTTGTTAGCTATCAGGAACATCGCTTTGGCATTCTCCTTAGACCAGGCATCTCCCCTATTACGAACAGTAGGCAAAGAATCAACAATTATATTACTTAGTGACTCTTTTGCCAGCAGCAGCTCCATCCTGAATTTCCATGTTCGGCCATTCTGCCCATTGAACGGCTCGATCGTATTCTGCTTTCTCACGTCCATCTCGTTAACAGGTTACGACGATCAGTTGCACCGCAAATCAGCAATTTCAGCAACTCTCAGATACGTCGACCAATGATTCAACTCGAACAAGATCACAGGAACATCGAGAAGCGAACATATCAAACAATGAAAAATAAATTAGAAGGCATGGTACTACTTGGGAGTGGCAAGCAGAATTTGACAGCACAACTTTGAAGACTCAGAACAATGGCGACCACGTTGACATCCAGGTAACTGGGCCCATAACCTGTGAGAAATTGGAACAGCCAATGGATCAAACTACACGAAATGCGACGACGAGACCTAAACTAACAAAGAAATTGAACGATGACTAGATACACACATTACGAACACATAAATAAAGACATTAATAATTCACTATTTCACGAACTTTATTCCACATAATATCAGCGGACATGTTATATCACCGACGGTTGATGAGCGACGAGAGAGCATACAAAACATATAATCACAGTTGAGTTACAAACACAAATATCACAGATTACAAATAATAACAAAACAGTGTTGCCACAACATGTGATGTGTGAGAATAATTAGTCGACGTATAATATAATTTGCTATTATTCTCACAGTAACGCCAGAAAATAGGTGTTGATTCAGAATTTGTTTCCTATTTTTGACGTTGACACTTTTCGAAATATTTATTTGAGGAAGACCACAAATAAATATTTATAATTAAATAAAATAGACTTTATAAATTAAACTTGATTGTACTAGATATCCACTTCACTATAGTGGACCTTAACTTTGTTGAGAGATTTAGACTTCAATTAATTTTCAACGAAAATCTTTTTATAAAATATAATACTTTTCATTTACAACACAAGAATAGTAGAATTGAACAAATTAAAATAATGAATTGACTACAATTAAAGAATTTAAATAAAATTAAAGAACTGAACGAAAATAGTAGAATTGAACAAAATTGAAGAACTGAACAAAATTAAAAATTGAAGTGAACATCTTGTTCTTCAGAGTTCGAGTTTTTATAATTTAATTTGTACATAGTAAAAAGAAGAAATGGTAAGAACAGGTTGGATTAGTTTATTACGATTGGTTGTTACCAAAAAGAAGGAGAATTGACATTTTCCAGTATTAGACAGATATTTCAACTAAGTTACACGTGTGTGACATTAGCTGAGGTCAGCCATAATTGTATTTTTGTAAAAGAGACAATTTTCATCGAATTCAGACGATGCCATTTCCTGTTAGGTTTGTACTAAGAAGAAGAATAATAATAAAAGTGTGAGAAAATAAAAAATAAGACAAATAAATTCGTCTGTGTAAAAATATAGGCGGACATTTAAAAAAATGTTCATCTATATTCGTTACAAGTATAACATTCAATAATTAATTAATATTTTAAACTAAATCTCACGAAATATGTGTTGCCGACGATGAGGTGATCTCTCCCCCGTTGTTTCTACTTCTTGAGTGATCGAATTACTCTGACTTTATCGCCAAAAATGTCCGAAATCGAATTGGTTAAAGCCTTAAGTCTTGTTTCAGAATACAGATGATTCTGTTAAACACGTTAAAGTATGAATTAATGTTCAGTGCAAAAATTATTCAACAAAAATATGAAAGAGATTACTGCTGAAAAGGAAATAATCTATTAGCCTTCATCAATTTGAAAAGATCTTTTATTATTTGTGAACAGGAAAAATTGTGTCACCAATGTCAATGATCATAAATGTAGGTTTTCTTTTGTTGGATTCGATGAAGCTCATCCAACAAAGATTTCCTTTTTCTACAATTCTCAGCCAACAAGATAAAGTTTGAAAGGCTATTAATATCACCTTTCAAGTTTCGACTTTACTTGAAATTTGGTTGAGAATAGACATGAAAATATACCAAAATTTAGCTTTGTGTTACCGAAATTATAATTTTTTAAATTAATTTTGAGCAAAATCACACGAATTAATGATTGATTAATCTAAACTTTTTACTTATCTTTTATTTTTTCGTTCACTTTTCGTAGTATTTTTGATGTTTTTCTGTTGCTTTCTTGCCCAGATGACACCAAACTTCGACGATTTTACTCTGTAACTTTTGGATTTTCGATTTTCTTACTCTGTTTTATTCTCCGGAATATAGCATGAACAATTGCCGACCATTTTTGATTGTATGCACTGGTCTGCCAAACCATAAAATCCTCTCGTATCTTATCTGCTTTTTCCAGACTCTCGATTTCGATGTTTTTACAGGCGCCCAAGAATTTACCGTTGTTTTCATTAAATTTCACTTTCTTTATTGATTTACTTGAATTAAAACTTTTAACTTTTCAGGATAGTTACTTTAATCACTGAACCAAACTTTTCATTCACAAATTTTGCACTTTTCCTACCACTTTGTGTGGAGGTATCACAAGGCACTAAGCCTTTTCACTTTGCTTGAAACACGAACTTTTAACTTTTAATTAATTACACGATTATCACATTTTAATTACCACACTTATTTTCCTGATCCGCATCTCTGCTAACATATTGAGGTGAGTTCTGATCACTTTACATGGAAAAGATAAGCACGGACTTCCATCTTAGAAAAATGATTTATTAGCGACGTTAGTACAACGACTGATGAATGGAGAACATTCTCCGTCGAGCAGTGGCAGAAAGAATATTGTGTTGGCGATCAGTGTCCCCACATGTAAAACGAATAAATGTAATATACCTGTTACATACAGTGTTAGTCAATGTAGAGTTATGTGTTCATGAGGAAGTGAGGGAATCGTATCCCAACAAAAAGTGACCTGAATATCATCCTAATCATTAAAAACTGCTATGATTTCAGTAGCGGTGGAACTTATGGCCATTATGGTTTGTATCTTTAAATTCCAGTTTAATAAGTCCCAATTTACATAAGTTTTTCCACTCTGGGTACTAATTTAGGGTAAATTAAACCTGATAAAATAAATTAATTTTTTCCCAAGGAAATATCAATTTGGAAATAAAAATGGGACACTTTAGCTTGTTTACACTGTGATATATTATCAGTAAAGCAGGTCCATTATATATAATGTCTATGGGATAGTGCCCCAAACATAAATTTTAATAAAAAATAGGAAACCTTCCTCCAATGATACTTATTTTGATATGTTGCCTTCGCGTTAGAATCACTATGCTTAGTCTAAACAGCTACATATAGTCGAAGTATTTATTTCGTCAAATTATCAATGCATCAAAACACAAAAACACGAAAAGCATGGCCAGCATGGATTCATGTTCGAAATTGCAAGTTTTTCGGCGTGGTGTATGGATATCCTAACAGGTTGAAGACTAGTCAGTTGAAGAATCTTTAGATTAATATAGTTATATTGATTTATATTGACTGAATAATCTTTAGGGAATCGCTAGTAAATCGTGACGATAGAAACAGAACCGTGGTTTTCTATCAGTAATGTTATTTATCCATTTTGTACTTTCTTTTAACCCAGAAAATTTCCGGATTTACAGTTTGTGCAACTATTTCAATGCAGTGTATTTGCGTCAGATGTTAATTATTATCGACTTGGTACGCGAATACAGGAATTGTGAGTACATTATTCGATGTTTTATGATTCACTGCTCGGTACTACATCTTCAGTGTAATATTTCTCAGTCATTTCATTAAATTCTGGCAATCATCCTTCGATTCCAGTCATTGCGAAATCCAGTGTTTGGACCGATTTTCTCAAAACCACGTCATCGTCAATTTCGATTTAGTGTTACCTTGTGTGGCGAACTATCGACCCGTAATCTACATGCCAAATCGTGCCAAGTACCAGTGTTATTGAATTCTACTGAACCGGTTACTATAACCTTACTTGAGTAAACTGTTGATTTTTTCGGTGAGAAAATCTCTTTATTGCGTTACATAATTGCATACTAATATCTTGATGAATCTGAAATAATCAATTTGTTGAAGTTGTTACTCGAAGTTGACACGATAAGGAATTCCGTAGTTTAAGTTAGTTATTCCTTATTCTTATTTAATCTAACCCTTCAACCTCTATTCTACTGTTAATCAGTGAACATATTGTGAATACTTTGGTCATATCAGTATGTAGCTATAACGTTGTCTTGGAGATATTCAAAACTAGTGTTCACTGTGCGCTAACAGTAGCTTATTATATTTATTGCAAGCAATCGTATTCGTTAACTTACGCATCTTTTTGTAATATAAGGGCCTTGATCAACGCAAAATTCACTAACTTATAATGAAACCGATCGTTACGGTCCGTTTTTAAGAATTGACTCTTCCGAATATGCTCCCGAGTGTCACTATCGGCAAAATCTATCTAATTCGTGTAAATTCTTCATTGCAGGTATTAATGACGCCATCAAAAACAGCATTTATCCATCAGTATAATAACATACAACTTACATTTATGTTTCAGAATTTGTGATTTTTAGTGATTGATGATCGGCCTCTGTTCGTACATGAAGAAGTTCATTTCATTTAGTGGTGTTTTCGATAGTCCCATTCTGTTTCCTAATTTCGTTTTTGTTCATTCGATTCGTGAACGGCTGTTAATGTTTCGTGATTTCAAAATGAATTGTAAAAGTACGCAGTGTGACGTTTCTGCAGAGATGTCTGTCGACGATAAAATCCAGGTAAGTCATTTGATTGTTCGTTAATGCTCATGAACCTGAGAGTTAAACTATTACACTACTTGGGAATGTTGGAAGGAAGGTTATCTTTTTTTAGATTTACAACCAGGGCCGGAGAGAGAAGAAACGGGCCCAGCTGGGTTAAAATATAATTATTTTAGCAAATAATAGATTTTTCAATTTTATTTGGTGTAAGCATTTAGTGAGAACGGGCCCTTCTGGAAAGTCCGGGCCTGGGGGAATACCCCATTTTCTTTCCTCTCTCACCGGCCATTTTTACAGCTCAGTGGAAATTAATGTTTTATTAATTTACATGCGATGTATTTTGTGCGATTTCACTTGTGGGGAACAAACTGTTGGAATTATGATATTTTTGCATTAAATCTTGATATCGAATATTTCTTTTCTGTTTCATTTGAATGCAGTGGAGGAATATTTAACGAAAAACATGTATTATTGAGGAATAATAATTCTATAATCAGTTTTGGTGGAAAGTGTTCCTTGATGTGCCAAGAAAATATAATGCGGACGGCTGCCTCATAAAACCGTCACTAAGTTTTTTTATAAACAAATTAATTGCAAAACTAAGGATGTCGTCAAATAATTTTTCAGTTCATTTGCCCTCCTAAAACGGATGCTGTTGGGATAAAAGAGGAAGATTTTTGACGGGAAAAGTATATATTGTGAAACTTTTTCGCTGGACCGAAACCGTAGTTGTTATTATTCTGCAAATTATATTCAATTTTTCTCCGTGGGGAGAGATAAAATTGGTTATGTCGTTTGATCTACTCGATTAAAGGACGAAGGGAACAAATCATAGTCATTTCTTGTTAAGATTCGAAATACTCAGGACTGTACACAATTATTTTTCACGTATTTAATATCCTATACCATAATAGGAGCAATAATTGTATGTGGATATGTTTGTATGTAAATACGTTATGAAGAACTAGACCGACGATGTTGCTGAAAATCATTGTACAGAGGTATTTGGGTATGAAAAAACCATCTACATGGGTCTCAAATTTGAGAAAATTCGTTGAGTTGATATATGAGCATCTCAATCTATACATCAGCAGCAAGTGATAACAAAGAACTTAGAAAAATTGATTAAACCTAAAAGTAATGAATAAGAAAGGTTTTATTAGCTAATTTTGCTAGGCCTAAACTGCCTATGATTATTACGATTTATGACTAATGAAGTATGAGTTAAATATTGCGATCTTAATTCTCAAGATATAGGTGATGTGAGGTTGTGAGCTTTATATTTAGAAGAGAAATTAATTACGAGCAACTAACTCAGTTCTAAACGTAAATTTACTTGATTTATCTCATAAATAAAACTTGAACACTATCATAATAGAAAACTAATTTATTGTAAAAACAAAACATATTAATGTAGTATCGCCATATTGAAAAAAACAAGGTTGAATGAGCGTCACCTCTTGACCAGAAAACAGAAAGAAGAAAGACATAGATAAAAACGACAAGAACTTGACTGTGGGAGATCTTGATTGCAGTAGTACCAACTACTGACATCTAACACCCCCTTCCTGGCGAGTGTCGAGCCGTTTTTATTTGAATCTCTTGAGAATGAATGTTCTTGAGTTATCACAGACTTGAAGAATCACAGCAGCTTGAGAATCAGGAACTTGAGTTTACTTAATCTTAACAAAACAAAACGAGTAAGATGCTCCAAAAACAAACAAAAACAAACTTAAATTCTTAAATTTTGGTCATAATACTAAACAAAATTGAGCAAATAAAATTACAAAATTAATTGACCAGAGAAAAAGGAAAAACGTCAACATTAACAAACAAAATGAGAATCATAAAATTAATATTAGGTAACGAGTCACCTGCAAACAAAATAATATTAGTATTTTCAAATAAAATAATACGATACTTATAAATAATAAGTCTTCCTGAAAATAAAGAACACATGATTAACCAGGAACAAAACGAATATAAAAATATAAGAAGTATCTGAAACAAAAAATACAATTATTAATATTATTCTTGATTGAGAATTTGAATTCATCTTGATGGAATACATCTGGAACAATAAACAGATATATTAGTATTTCATCAAATTAAATAGATGAGTTCATCAGACTGCTTGACATCAACTTGGTCTTGATAATAAAAGAGAGAAACTTGATTTAAAGAAATGTCGACTCTTGAGAAAAATTAATTTACTTGAACTAAACTTGTCATTATTTCTTGAGGTTAGAGTCAATATTATATCATAATTTTGAGTCTGGATATCGATCGATGAATTATATTCAGCAAACCAGGAAAATACGAAACTCGTACCCAATTTGGAATTATCCGAACTTGAGTAAATATATCTTGATTCTTGAACTTGAAACTTGATTTACTTGACCGTTAATATTTTTCTAAAATTTATACAACTTACAAATTTTGAGAAATTTCTTCTATTTATGAATAACAGAAGTTTAACGAATTTTCATTCATGAATAACGAAAATTTTATTAGCTTGACTTGACTTGAACAATAGAGATGGTAACTTGATAAATTAAGGTTTTCGGATATACTTGAATGACTCTCTTGACTTACCATCTTAATTGCTTAACAGTTTTTTACGTAAGAACTCATGTTGCTGAGCCGTAAGAGGTTTTGTTAAAATATCAGCAACTTGATTATTTGTTGATACATGAACAATTTTGAGTAAGTTATCACGAACATACTCTTTTACCTTGAGATATCGACGTTCGATATGTTTAAGTTTACCATGATTATAGAAGATAGATAATAAGTTACAGGTAGACTGATTATCTTCATACACGGTAACTTTAGTTTTAAACTGAGGAAAAGTTTCTTCAGTTAACCTACTACAATAGAGCATATGACTTGAAGCAACAGCAACGGCTACAAACTCGGCCTCAGTAGTTGACTCAGCAATTACGTCTTGTTTTCTGCTGCCTCAAGCAATTGTATTACCAAACTGTTTAATACAATAGCCAGTAGTGGATTTTCTTGATTTATCTGCTGCGAAGTCAGCATCAACATACACAACAATATCTTCATCAGGACTTGAGTAGGTTAAACCTAAAGTCGGAGTGTGTTTTAAATAACGAACTACATGACTTACTAAAGTACGATGTAACTCCGTAGGTTTTTCTTGAAATCTAGCTAAGAAACTTACCGCAAAAGAAATGTCTGGGCGAGTAGTATTAGCTAAATATAAGAGTGACCCAATAGCCGTCCTATACAAATTATGAGGAGGTAGGGGTGTTTCTTGAATTTTTGGAAAATTGGCAAAAGAGTTCATTGGAACTAAACATTCACCACAATTTTCTAACTTGAATTCGTGAATTAGGGTTTTGATATAGTCCTCTTGATGTATACGAAGATTACCAGTGTTATTGTCAATTTCAATTTGAAAACCAACATAACGACTTGGGGAACCTAAGTTCTTGACTTCAAAATTTTCTTGGATACTCTTGATAGCATCTTGAACAACTTGATTGCTAGAGCCCATAATTAAAATGTCATCAACGTAAGCTAACATTATGACAAAATTATTACCACTTGATTTCATAAAAATGCAGCCTTGACGTAATAATGGTTCAAAACCCTTACTCTTGAGGATTCTTGAAAATTTTACATACCATGACCTAGGTGCAGTAGCTAACCCATACACAGCTTTATTTAACTTGAGTGCATAAAGTTTGTTGTCGAGATCAATACCCTGAGGTATTGAGGTATATTTATCTCGATCAATCTCACTATTGAGAAAAGCAGTCTTGATATCCAGCTGTGTAATTCTTAACTTAAGTTTGCAAGCTAAAGAAAAGAACCAACAAATTGTGGTTGCAGTTGCAGTAGGTGAGTAGGTATCTTGAGTTGAATATTTTTCTTGATGAACAGCACCAACTATTACAAGGCGAGCTTTAAAAGCTCCATCAGGTTTAATGGTAAAAATCCACTTCCACGGAAGTAGTTGATGACCTATAGTATTTGATTTTGGGACAATACGCCAAACCTTGTAACAATTTAGAGACTTGATCTCTTGAGTTATCGCTTCCTTCCATTTAGGCCAGTCAGGTGATTTTAATGCCTCTTTATACGATTGTGGTGCATTAGGAGAAGAAACCTCTGTTTCATCTCTTTTATTATTCGCATCAGAGATACGAAGAATTTGCACTGAGCCATCAATCACTTGACTTTCTTGAGAAAGATCCCAATTATAATCAATTTCGATTATCTTGGGAATTATCTTCACCAAGTTGAACTTGAACAACAGGAGGAGCAATATCTTGATTGGGACTTGGACTTGAATCAACTTGATTTTCTACCAAACTATCATTACAAGCAACGTTAGTAGATAGAGAGTTATCTTGATTTTCAACTTGAGTTAAATTTTCATCAGGAAAATCTAATTCTTGATTACTAAATTCTTGAATAGTTTCTTGACGTTCATTAATATCATCCCTAAATGTTTTACTTTCGTCGAATTTGACATTACAAGAAACGTTAGTCTTTTTAGTAGCAGGATTATATAAAATATAACCTGTTTTAGTATAGCCTACTAAATATTGTTTTGTACTAACTACATCAAATTTTCGACCAGTAGGTTAATTTTCTTGAAGTACATAAGCCAGACAGCCAAAAACGTGAATACTTGATAAATCAGGCTTATTACCGCAAAACATTTCATAGGGTGTCTTGAAATTTAGTGCTCTGTGTGGTGACCTATTATATAAATATTCGGTAGCATCAGCAGCTAAGCCCCAAAATGAAGTAGGAAATCCACTCTCTTGAATTAATGAACGAATCTTGACCTCAATAGTTCGATTAGCCCTCTCAGCAGTACCATTATGTTCACTAGTATAAGGACCAGAGGTTTCTCTCTCAATTCCTAATTCTTCGATTAACTGATCCATGGCCTGATTAACAAATTCAGTACCATTATCACATCGTAAAGTTTTACATTGGCCTTCTTGAGGGAATTGAGCCTTAATTCTCTTGACATACATCTTGAAAAACCTGGTCACTTCATACTTTTTCTTGAGAGCAAAAATACTAATATAACGAGTATAATCGTCTAAAAATACTAGTAAATAAATATTTTTCTTGGCAAAGGTAGGGGGAGAGATTGGGCCAATCACATCAGCGTGAGTTAATTCACCTGGTCTTGAAGCTCGTTCATGATCTTTATCGAAACATTTACGAGTCATTTTTGTTTGGTTACAAACTTGACAATCTTGAAATGTGTCCGGACAAATTATGTCTGGGACACCAATAGCAACAGAACGAATACGATATAAATTTGGAGAGGAGATATGTCCCATCCTACAATGCCAAATATTCCCTTCATTCACCAATTTTGTTTTTTGTTCGTCACTTATCATTTTCTTGACTTTTCGATTTTTTCTTTTACCAGTTTTCGTACAATAAACTGGTAAAGAATTCGAATTATTCTTAACATTACTTGAATTTTCTTGACTTGATGCCCCCTTCGAATCCTGCACAATTTTACCAGAATTTGCGGAATCGATATTACTTGATTTATTTTGTTGACTTTTACTTAACTCCATTTTATCAAACTCATTGATCCAGGAGTCATCAACATCTGAACCATCAGTAGCAACATTAGACCCATTACTATCAGATTTTTTGTTACTAGACGATTTACTTGATTTGGGGGGCTTGACTTGGCTTTTATTACCTAGACCACTTTGATCAGCAATTTCTGACAAACTCGGATCATTAGTGTATTCAGATAATAAAATTGATTTACCTTTAAGTATTCTTGATAAAGCCTTTTTGTAGTTCTTGATATTTTTATTCAAACTTCAGGGGACAAATTGATATCTGTCTTGACTTGAGATTATCTTGATAAGGGGTTTATTCAACCCGACCTCTTCTTGCCTGTGAAATGTAACTTGATTAGGTTCGAAGAGTAACTTGATATTATTGTCTTTAACAAAATGGTTAACACTAACAAGCCCATTTGCAAGACTGGGAACTACTGAGACTTCTTTTAAAACAAAGGTAAATATTCTTGACGATGATTCGTGATTTAAGGTAAATAATATTATATCCTCACCCGTAGCCTTTAATACACTATCTTTACCAGCTTGTCCCAAAGTTTTGTCTTTTGGGAAAGCTCGATAGTTTAAAACTTGGTGAATGTGAGCTACAGCATTATTTGTGGCCCCACTATCAATCACAAAAACATCGGTATCTTGATTACGTGAATCTTGATTTAGAAAATCTTGATTATTAATTACATTTAAATTAATTAAATGCAACTCACTTGAGATACTGTTCGGATCCGGTTGTGGCGCAGGACAGTTACGAGCTTCATGACCCGGTTTTTGACACCGGTAACAAACCTTTTTGTTACCGTTGAAGCATTTATCTGCCGTGTGCCCATTCCAGCTGCAATCCTTACAGCGAACTTTCTTCGCTTGATTTTCCTTCTTGACGTCTTGATTTTGTTTCGCAGGGGCCGTAGGAGTTGTCTTGATACTTGATTTGTTACTTGATTCGTCGATGGACTTATACATAACATTACTTGAAGAAGAACTTGATATTGGAGCAGGTGATTTACCTGACTGAGGTGTAGAGGGAGTCAACGCTGCCTTCCGTGCGTAATCTTGACGCTTCGGAGCAACCTCCGACGGTTTAGCAGTCGTCAACTTCTTCCTTTCTACGTAATCCAAAAGGGATGTACATAGCATTTCCTCAGACAGGTCTTCACCTGCTCGTGCACATAGGGTATCGATGACCGCCTCGAACGAAGGGTTTAATTTTTGAATAAACTTGATTAACCAGAAGGAGGGTGGAAATACTTGACCAAATTCCACCAAACTTCGTCGAGCGGCATCAAATTTTGATAAAAATAAAATTAATTCAGTATTATCTACATACTTGAGTTCGTCAAGACGGTTCATTGCAGCAATCATGTCATGAATCGTCTTGCTACCATACTGCCTCTTGAGTTCTTGATAGACTTCGCATGCTGACTCGAGATTAAAAATGAGCGTCTTGATCGGTTGTGCTACATTCATCCGAATCAGGTTTTGAACTTGAGCATCGACTCCTCGGCGAATGTTCTCAGGTAGATTGAGGTGTTTAGCTCGAGGGAATGCAATCCACTCAATCGCATTTGCCGCCGCTAAGTCGTTCTTGATATCCCTCTCCCACATCTTGAAATTTTGCTTACCCTTTAGCTTCTCATTGTTACCATATGTACGCAATGGAATCAATGGAACCATTTGAAATTGGCCCATTGTTGGGTAACATTGATACTGAAACGAAGTATTCATTGGAGTATAAATGTTACCCAATAGGGTTTGATTCACATCGCGCACAAATGAGCTTGAATCTTGAAATGCCGCAGGGTAACTTGACACTTGAGGTGCAGGCATAAAGCCTGCTCTTGATTCTTGAAAATTTGGTGCTTGATCAAAACTTGACTCTTGACCGATGTTAGTTAGTCCAGGAGGGGGAACAAACTGACTTTTTGGCGACATTTTCGAAAAATCAAGCGCTGCGAGTGCGTTTGACGTGGAATCGACGATCATGCTATCGACATTCGACGACGACTTAATATCTGAAATAACACTTGAATAATTCTTATTAATATTTACTTGACTTGAGATCGATGACATGGCAGATGGTGATTTTCTTGAACTTGATATTTCTACTTGATTTGACAAACTACTGGACGGACTTGAGAACGACGTAGACGAGATATCTTGACTTAACATACGTAACGGTATTACATTATCTTGAATCCACTCACTGGATGGTGTAGACAAATGCCCCGGTTGAACTTTCTTGACTATCTTTCGGGAATCCGAGAAAGTAACAGTGATGGTTGGTTCAGCCACAGTACTTGAAGACATCTTGATTTCACCAGCCATATCGGACAATTCTTGAACAAGTGGTAAATCTTGAATTTGGACGATCTCGTCTATCGTATCGGTTGTCACTGTATTCTCGACCGGATTAAATGACACCTTCTTGATTTTCAAAACATGTTTCTTCTTCGTGACCGGAAGAGCAGGAGCTTGAGATCGGCTTATACGTGTTTTCGGAGCCATAAAACAAAAGACGAAAATGGCAAACACAACCCGCGAATTTCTTGACACACGAACTTGAAAAATTAAGCGATCTTAATTTACGTACTTGAGGTTTTTCGTAACATAAAATACGAACGTAATTCTTGACGATAACAAAGGCGCGAACACGTGAACACACTTGAACTCTGCTATCACTTTATATTTAGAAGAGAAATTAATTACGAGCAACTAACTCAGTTCTAAACGTAAATTTACTTGATTTATCTCATAAATAAAACTTGAACACTATCATAATAGAAAACTAATTTATTGTAAAAACAAAACATATTAATGTAGTATCGCCATATTGAAAAAAACAAGGTTGAATGAGCGTCACCTCTTGACCAGAAAACAGAAAGAAGAAAGACACAGATAAAAACGACGAGAACTTGACTGTGGGAGATCTTGATTGCAGTAGTACCAACTACTGACATCTAACAGTGAGTGCGAAAACTGAAAAATGAACACAAGACATCAGTTTTAAACAAATATAATTCGCAGACTAAAAACATCATGCAAGAATAAAATATAATAAAATATAATATAATGGCGAAGCGCAGCGCTAGCGTTGAATGTAAGTAGAGATAACGGTTTGTGAAGGAAGTGGAATGTATGACATATATATATATTTAGTGTGGTGATGATGATGATGGGTAAGTTGAGGTGGAATTTCAGTTACAATCATAGGAATATGATAATACCAAAGGATATACCTAATAATTATATTGCCGAACAAAATTTTCTCTTTTTCCACATCTTCAGCAAACCAGGTACTGGTTGTGCGATTCAGTTTGATGGTAATTTTTCACTTCTTTGGAGAAACAGCTGTCACTAATTACATTTCCAAATAAAAATGTTTTAACTATTGAATTACTACTTCTTGAATGTATACTAATATGTTTTCAGCTGCGAAAGTCACACACCCAAAAAAATTTCTCATAAAATATACTTAACTTTTATATGCTTTTATTCTACTCACTCAATTTGTTGAGGTACGCCGGATGACCAACTTCAGCACTGTTTTCACATGTTGCGACACACGCACACATACACTTATATCTGTTTTTATCAGTTGTTTTTTCAATTTTCATTTGTTTCTGTCTTGGAGAAAAGTGAGAAATTTTATCTTTTCTTTCGCCGTTATTTTCTTCTTCAAATTATAAAAGCGTATTTTTTAAAAACTCGTTTTTAACATAACTTATTATATTTACGTTAATTTTTAACAGACTTCAAAAAAAGGTGGAGGTTATCAATTTGATCCTTTTATTTTTAATGTTTGTTCCAGCATAACTTTTTAATCTGGCCCCCGATTTTGATGAACATTTTTTTAAGTAATTGAGAGTGATGACATGGTCCAATTCAGTTTCTGAAGTGAAACTTCCTTTATGAATGGTAGAAAACTAAAAAATTGTTATGGTGAGAGCTTGGCCCATTCAACTCCAATTGATTCGTTGAATAAAAATTCTGACTTTGATAAGTTGACAAATAAAATGTTACTAGTGATAAGCATTGTAGGGACTCTCCCATATGAGGTATAGGGCTTGGACCCCTTGACAACAGTCACCTACCCAAAGGGCTGGCAAATAATTGTCCAATGACGTTAAACCAAATACACACGAGCATTTGTATGTTTGTACTTGTACGTACGTAAAAGTATGATACATTGCACAAGCTGTGATCAATTACCAGATAACAATCTCGGCGTTGTCACGACCCGATACCAAATGGGTTGCGTCATTTCTTATCACCTTACAGAAGCAGGAAGTGATGCAACTAATGACATAATTCCATACATATGTGTACGCATATGTGTCTGTGTGCATGTACCAAACCCTGTATATAAACTCTCAGAACCGGCTCTAAAATCGCCAGTGTTTGCCGAGGATTTGGCTCTCCTATACCTATGGTATGAAGTGGCAGAATACATAATTAATTCTGTAAAATTTACCTTCTGGTGAAAATACTTCCTCATGACAAGGTATTCTACAAACATTATTCGATTAGTTTGACTTATCAATTATCTCGATTAATACTAATCAGTTTTTCACTAAACAATTTATTTTTGCATCATTAATCGATTAATTGAATATAATTCAGGCTTGGGCAGGAATCACAAAATTTTTATAAAATATTTAATTTTTCAAGTCCGTATTAGTTCGTGTATCTATTTCTTTAATTAATTCATTTATCAGTCAAATTTCATATTTTAGCTTTTTGAATAAATTGTTACTTTTCCAATAATTATTAATTAAACTTGTCCCATTTCTTTTTGTGTCCTGTGGTTTTTCGTCTTTAATGTAGAATGGATCAAATTGTTTTTACAATAATTTATTATTAGCTTACATCAGATAAAAGTTTCACTTCAACCATGTGTTTTTTAAATCAAGATTGTTTTTGAGTTATCTGTTTATCCTTTTTTTCATATTTTTGCTTTTCATTATACAAACTATAAAGAGATGAGGGATATGTTTTAAGGAAAATCTAAAAATTTTCAGTTAGGCTGGCTACAGACTTCTACCAAGGCTTGAAACCTTCCTTGTGAATGTAATATTCATTTGCTGAGAGAAATCAGCTTCTTTGTATAAAGTAAGTTCTTCTCTTCTCACTCATTCCATCTGTTTTCTTCCTTCTTCCTCTTTTTGTTTTCAAACCACACAGCTAGCTGTAGTATAATATCTACACTTCAATTTTTTAACTTTTTGAAGCAATACCAGAGAATCACAGCTCTACTCACCCATTTCAGGCCACCTGCCTGCTCTAGTAGCTAATGCCTTATCAGAGGTGTTATACAGTTCTCCAAATTTTCTGCACACTTGGTTCAACCTCCACAACCAAATCCAATTGGAATTTTCCCTATCCTCCCACTCCCAAATAAAAAACTTGCTGGAAAATACCCATCTACCTTCTGAGAGGCCCTCTGTGTACCATTGCACCTTGTCACTTTGAACAAAGGAAGAGTAAATGACAATGTCCTTTGCAACCTTCTATTCCAATTCCTACCTGTCAATATCTGAGAAACATTGGCCAGGATCAAGCCTACAACCTCTTAACAGGCAGTGCTAGAAGCTGATGAGGCATTAGCTATCGAGCAAACTTTTCTGTCAAACATCCTCGCTACAAGTCCCCAAATTTCAGTAATAGCAACCCCTGTAGCAACCCACTCAACACCAGCACCAGCTATTTTTTTGGAATTAGTTATCATCACCCAGTTGCTTTAACAGCTCTTGGCTAGGAAATAGGTGGTGCAGTCAACCCCCCATAAGAATTTAGTACCATTCCCTGAATGTGGATACTCATGTAACTATAAAGGCAGGTCCCGAGAAAGATAGCACTTCCAAGATGGCAGTTCCAGTTGTTTGAAACCCCAGATGATACTGCACATTGTCAATGAAAATAAGGAGGTTAACACCTGCTCACATCCAAAGTAAACTTTTTGCACTGATCCATTTGAACAGAAAATATGATAAAACCATGATAATGTGAAACAGCATTACTGAGACTGCTTTTTGCAATCTTAAATAGGCACTTACAAATGCCACCTTCTTAGTGCATCCTAACAAGTCCAAACAACTTGTCTTAGCATCTGACATGTCTAATCACAAGATAAGGGCAATCTTTCATCAACATGATGTTGATATGCTAGAACCACTGGCATATTTCTCTCACAAATTATTAACCACCAAATGCCAATATCCCACCTACAACTGTGAATTACTTGCTTTTTGGATTATGATCTACGAATAAAACGGTATTCCATTAACTCATTAAGGTTAATAAGAAATCTAACTCTCAGTTCAAATGTATTCAGTAATCTTCCCTAATTTCTAGAATAAATAAATAAAAATTTTCATCGTAATTTAGTGGGTATTGCAAAAAAGTATTGGGGCGGTGTATTGTACCACAGCAAAATATATATGTACTGAATACATTGTCGTAAGTCGAATCGACTCGAGAGCTTCAATACTGAGCATTTTCTTGGAACCCGTGATTCGTGATGTCATTATTTTTCAATTTTTTAGTCGTTTTGTTTCACACTAATGGCTGATGTTGATTGTTGAGGCGTTAAGCTATTTTACAAAATTTTAATTTAATGTCATTTAGTCTCTGTAAAATTTCAGCTCTGAAACTAATGGTTCTGACTTCTGGACAATTTTGGTCATTTAGACGGAATTTAACTTATTTATTGCATGACTGATAGATATTTATTGCTCTATCAACTTCATTAAATTCAAGAAATTCAATATTCCATTACTTTAAATGAGACATTGAAAATTTAAATATGCATCTTTGTTGTGAATTCAAAGTACTCGCCTCTGATAATAACAGGGTATATACGAAGAAGAACATTATTCACAGTTCTCAGGACTTCAGTAGTACAGAACTAAGTTCCTATTCTTTTCATATTTGATTAAAGTTATCGAGAGGAAAGTTGAGTGAATTGTTGGTTTTAGAGAGCTGCAATTTATTAGAGACATCAAAGTATGTTAGTTTAAGATTCTGTAAAAATTTGGCTAAAATCATTCGTATGGTTTTTGGATATTCCTGAAATTCCGCTACTAAATTGAATTCATTTTAATAACATTTATATCACTCAATCTGAACAGAATTTCAGCAATATCTCAAAAATCACCCTTACAATTTCAGCCAAATTTTCACAGAATCTTAAACTAACACGCCTTAATGTCTGTGTAAAATTTCAGTTCATCAAAATCAATAGTGCTCTCGCAATTCCTCTCATAACTTCGAATTCCCCAAAAGTTTTCACAATTTCAGTGGCTTAATTAGCACCAAAAATACTAAAATCAAGTTTTTGTTTTGCTGCAGTGAGTTGATCATATAAATCAGTTTAAATTTACCAAATTCTTGTATCTTACCTAAATAATAGAATTTTTTTAGATTTCCCTACAAAATGTCATATGACAGAAAAAAATGATAATAAAAATAATGACGTCACAGACTACGGGTCCTAAGAAAACGCTCAGTACTGAAGCTCTCGTGAATCGACTTGTTTATCACGAGGATAACGTGACATTGATAGTCGTGTTTCTGTTCTTGGTTGTTTTTTTTTTCTTTATTTTATTACTTTCATTTGGGCAGTAGTCAAGTCAAAAAAAGGATTAACTGCACAGCCCAAATCGAAAATACTGAAACGGCTTCGGAAACGATTTTTTTTTTCGTGCAGAATACCTCATCGTTGGTTACTTTACGCCACGATTAGTTCTTTGAAAAAGTAGAAACTGAAACCAAAAGTAGCCTAAAACGACGCCTAATGAAAAGTGTTTTTAGGCGCTTGTTAAATGAAAAGATTCGAGCCGTCAGCGTTGTTTTTACTTCGAAGTATTCTCTTTTCTTCATTTTCTGACAAATTAATTGCTCTTCGCTTCTTCTTTCTCGATATTTCTAATTGATTTGAGTTTTTGGGATGAAGGTGTGTTTGCCAGCAGGTGTGAAAAAGGCTAATAAATGTCATGTTGTTGAGTATATATGTACGCCGTTGTCTGAATTAATTGGCAGTAAAGTATTTTTTGTTGTGCTAAGATTCTTGCAGGCCTCCGAAATGAATTCAAATCGAGATTGAAATGCTTTAGAATAAATATTCGATTTTTAGCATTTACTACCTTAACTATCTGAAAGAAGTGAAGTTGTTTGTGATAAATCATTTATGACGTCGAGAAAAAGCTAGTAATTTTTGTTGACCTAATTGAGATTGAGGGGCCGGTCGAATACGAGAATAAAGTGACAATAGTACCCTAAACTGGTAATATCCGGGTTAGACTTCCCCTTCTCCTGTTTTATAAATTAGGCTTAGATGTTGATGGCAGTGTGAGATCCGAGGTTTAGTATTCATTATTCGATTTATCTCATTTTCTGTGTGTGTATAAAAGTTTATAATAAATAAATCTCTTATAGTCCATTTTCAAACATGTGACGATATTATAAATGGATGTATGTATGTTGGTCACATAATTAATGCTGCCCCGCGTAACATATCGAAGAAAAATTGTTCAGGACTTGACTCCTGTCGTTCCGAAAAAAGATTTTAAACCATCGCGTAAGTCTGTAACTTCCTTGGGAGGTGGATCTTGACTCATCCAATTTGCTCCAAACAGATCACCTTTAATTATATAAGTTAGTTCACATTATTTCATGCTTCTACGTCATCCCCTTAGAAGTTACAAAATTTAAAGAGAATTGGTTGTCACCCGCAAGGTCCACTTCAGTTTAGCAATTTGATTGAGACTTATAGTCCTCTTAACGGAAGACTGCAGTGAGAAAGAGAGATCCATAAAGAGAAAGAGAAATGGAACAGTTTTTAACGGAAAACGTCTTTCAAAGAGGGGTACCTCATAAAAAAAAAGTATCAGCAAAAATTATGACGTCATCATTTCCAAGTCCAAAATGATGAGCAATGTATTGTATTTTTCCTGACGAGCTCCGCAGTATCTTCAAACTGCTCTCTAAATAAATAGATAATTAAATAAGTACTTAAATAAATAAATAAATAAATAAATAAATAAATAATCTATTTATTGTATACTGATTTGGACATTGAAGATATTTTCCGGAAACATCGATAGTGTCTTTGACACCTCTATATTTTAAGTTTCAAAGATCTTATCAATAATTTTTCCTTACCTGTTTCTTCTTATTATTTTTTTGTTTTTCAATTTACAAGCAATAAGGAAGTGAAGAATATACTTCGAGTAAAATATAAAAAATTTGCATTCAGGGAGGCTATAGACTTTCACTAAGGCTTAAAACTTTTTTTGTTACCAACGACTTTCTGGGAGTAACCAACTCCTTCCTATAAAATTGCTGTTTTCTCTTCCTCACTCTCCCGACCAGTTTTAAAATGCCAGAACATTTTTTTGAGTGATCTTTCTTTTGACATCTCAATCATAGAAAATTGATCCAGTTGTTTCTTAAGATTTTGTGCAACAGTTGAAAAAAACCTCATATAAATTAAGATATAGTCACTGTCGTAGTGTATTCACATTGCCTTATTTAACAAAGGTTTGATTTCTGCAATATGATGGAGATGGTCACCTGATCAAATGTTGAAAATGTTTCACCCCTACCCAGTTTTTGTATCTATTATGAGAGACTGACATACCGGATGGCAAAGAGGATATTTTTTTGAATTAATAAAAAATATTTTCATCAAAAAAGCCTTTTAGGAACTTTTTCACGAAGTTATATCGTTTTAAATGGCGACAATAGTTGAGTAAAAAAAAACAAAAAACTGAATGTGGTAACTTCTCGCATCCAGCTCCCGAATTCATATCGGTAATTTATTGATTTTTTCGGAGAAAAATTTACTTCTGCAATTCTAGTAAATCCAATCAATTTCGTGCATTTGGACATCATTCTTTTTTCGTTTTAGGGAGATTGAGAGAGATAGAAGGACAGAAGATGCATTTCTTTGAGTGACAGAAAGAAAAAGAGCGTGAAAGAGAAAAAGAGTGGGTGAAAGAGAGAGATAGGGTGTAAGAGGAAGATGAAAAGAATAAGATAAGTGGTGATAAAGAGAGGGTTAGTGAGAGGAAGGGAAACAGAGGGGTTGAGAGAGGGACAGACAGATATCGAGACAGAGCTAAGTTAGATGCATTCTAATAGGCATCCAGTTAACAGAGTGAAGCCGGCAGGCAGCAATCGAAGCGGACAGCTCCAGTTCAACATAGAACTTGGGTGTTGGCAGTTTACCGTTGCGGTGTCGTCTGTCTCTGACTATTTTATTGGCTCGTTTGTTGCATTTTTGTTTTCAATTGCTGTTTACAGAGCCTTTGATTAAATTAGGGTTTCTGCCTCTAATTTTCGCAACTATGGATGATTGTTGAAAATTACTCTGAAGCGAAACGTATTCTAAGTTTTTGCAATATTGTTTCAAAAGATAACACTTTCCTCGAAAGTAGGTACTTAGCATCCGAGTCGTAAAAGTTTATTACCTCCTTATCGTTAATGAAAGATGCATTTGTATATACATAGTCCGAGCGTTGTTAAAATTTCGTCAGACTCGCTTCAGTAAGTAAATACTGCCGTTGGTAAACTTTGCCAAGAGCCAACTTTTTTACTGCAGTGTTATACTTATGCTTGATTTTCAAATAATTTCTCTATTTTCAGACAATGTATTTTTGTTTTAAATTTATATTTTCTAAATGACTTTTTTAATTTGTATTAGGCTGAACTTCGTTTTTTTTTTTTTTGCGCGCACGTATAAAGAAGTTTCTGAAATGGATAAATAAAGTTTTCCTACCTACCAAGTACCAACTCCTCTCGAATTTTGTTAACCTTTTTGATTGGCAAACTGTATCAGTTTTGATGTTAAATTTAGAATGAGATTCTTTATTGTTTTTTGATGAGTTTAACTGGTAGGCACTCAAAATATATTCAGATTTTTTTGGTAATGTTTTTGTAGGTTTAAGAAAATTCTGATCGTGCGATATTTTTCATGGAAAAATTTTGAAAAAATTGAGAATTGACTAAAAAAAAAAAAACAAAAAAAAGACGAGTTTAAAGTAAATTTTAAAACCAAAGGTGAACGAATAATTGTTTTTCTGTCTTATCATACCGGAGTAATTAGGTTCGGCGTACAGTCAAGACGGTCAAATTTCAAGGCTACAAAATGTCATTTTCTAATGGCGATAATATTTTTCACCGATACAGTGATACTACATGACATAAAGAAATTCCAAATGACATTGACAGAACATTACCCCCTGGACAAAGTGTTGACGAAACCTATTAAAAGTTAATTGGCGGACGTATACCTTAACTAAATTCTAAAAAACTTTTTTTTTCTCCAATGTTATTCTGAAACAGTTTTGAAAACTTGCGTAAGAAAAATAGAATTCTACATTTTTCTTGCTGTATACAAGAAAAGAACATCAGCAGTAAATTCATTGAAACTTTGATGCTGCTTTAAGCATTTTGTTAAACGATAATGTTTTGTCATGCCAAAGCTTATGATACTTTGGGTCGGCTGATGAAGTAAATTGTAATTATAGGTCCCATATGAAAATTCATATGTTTGTCATATACATTTTCAATATTTTCTACTCTTCTGCATATTTTGTCTGGGCGGTTGTAGTATCAAGCTTCCTCATATCGCGTAGAATTAGCATAAAAATTTTCACTCTATAGAAAAGCATTAATGTGACTCCCCCGCCCAAGTACACGCTCTACATTTTCAGCAGATGCCTAGACGAGGAGACGAGGTAATGTTCTGCAGCATTATTTTGTGTTTCTTTGTGTATGTTATGCATAAAAACATTTTAGGCCTCTGGAAATGATCTTGTGAAGCCTTGAAATTTGACCTTCCTGTGCAAACACTCCTACCTTCTTACTTTCAGTATGACCCAGCAGAACTATCTGTTATGGATTGAGCAATATTAGTTATATCATTTGTAAAATATTAAAAACAGTAGAAAATGATGTTGCAAATTTTTCACTCGGCTTTTAGACTACAATGAAGAGATGTATTGTTACCGGGCATCTGATACTGTATTGAAGTTTTGCCTGTAGTAAATTACTGTTCTTTTAAATAAGAGCCAAGTCAATGCTCTTTCCATTTCGTTTGAAACGTCTCTGTAGAAACTGAAGTTCTACAAAATTTGAATAGAATAGTGAACGCGTTGTTTCGTATTTTCAAGTAGAATATAACCTCACCCTAAAAAAAAAAAAATTAGAGGAACGAAACAGTTTTCTTATTTTATTCTGTCTCAACTGTTTCATATTTTTTATATTTTTTCGATTTACCTTATAATCTTTCGTTGTCGATGCGTTATAATTTTGAACAATATGATGGAAAAAATTAATCCCAATGTCTACAACTTTTCCAACAAAACAAGAAAATAAAAAAAGTTTGGGGCATTTTCATCTATTAAGTTAAAATTGTGAGTGACCTGTTAGGAAACTCTATATAAATAAAAATAATTATAAATAAAACCTTCCTTGTGTTGGTGTGTGCTTGTGCAGTGATGTGCAGGAGCACCGTAATTTAGTGGCTATTTTTCTCTCCTGAATTCGCGGGAGAGCAAATGAAATAAATTTCTGTTGAGAGATTTACTCGTTTTTTAGGAGGGCTACTTTTTTCCTTCGGATTTCAACCGACAATAATTCGAGGAGAAGTTGGTTGTTGTGGCGCAGTTTAGACGGCAAAAATAATGAAGAACGCTTAAAAAAAATTTTTTTTTGTCTTTTTCCACTGCAAAATCATATATATACGAAAGTTTTGAGGGCCGAAAAAAAACTGTTTTTCCCCTATTGTTACCTGCTTTGGGAGTTTTTATCGAGATAATTAGTTTTCCTATTTGCGTTGTTGTGGTAAATTCGTTCCCTTTTTTTTTAGCGTTATGCTTGTTGATAGTTTTTTGAGTTCCTGAAGAGAAGCAAGACTTTTTTCCTCATTAGAAAATTTTCATCAGTTTTGAGGAGACACAGCACGAGTGTAGAGGCTGATTTGGTGTTCTGGCGTGTATTATTTGTTCTTTTTAACCTGTATGTAGCTACAAAATGGAAAGTGAAGGTAGATGAATTCATTTCACGTATTTAGTTGCACTAATATAAGGACCAAATCTTCAGCCTTTAAAATCCCATCTATATGTTGAAATGGGCCGGAAAAACGCAAATTTTCAAAATTTGATGTGATCAAAAACCTGCATTTGTAGAATCATTAGAGGTTGTCCAGGGTTG
The DNA here is from genome assembly GCA_011428145.1 of Ericerus pela. Classification (NCBI taxonomy): domain Eukaryota; kingdom Metazoa; phylum Arthropoda; class Insecta; order Hemiptera; family Coccidae; genus Ericerus; species Ericerus pela. The sequence goes on along the minus strand of WOFM01001451.1, from coordinate 234,723 downwards.
CCCTTTGAATATTATGTTTACCTCGTGGGTATGTAACACCATACATGGAACAAATGAATATTACCCAACTCCGTTGAAAAAACGTATGAAAATCTGAAAATAATTTGAAAATCAATTTTTGGTTTTACATAATCTGTCAAGATTGAACAAAATCCGTTTCTAAACCTTGTTCCATACTATTACAGACAGTAATCACTTAAAGATTAAATTTAGGATAGAGATGTTCTTGAATCTAGAATGAAAAACTTAATAAGAACTTTAATAAAATTGTATTTTAGAAATGTTTCATTTTTTGTAATTTGTAATTTCCAGATACATTTCACGTGATTGAGATGACTATAGAAGATCCTAATTTCCACATTATACTTATCTGACTAATTATGTGGAACTAATTATTCGAATATAATGAGAATCTCCACAACACTTGTATTTTCATCTAGAATTCAGGTGTGAAATTTGGCATTGATTTTTAGTAATGGATTATAGTTTTTTTTAGACTTTCTTTCGCATTTTATTGTTTTATAATACTTGGTGGTAACCAGATTGGATAGTTTGCAATTGTGTACTTGGAAGAATTCTGTATCCATACCCATATATGCATGTTTATGAAACTACATTTAGGGATGTAGATGTTTCACAACTATTTCTGCTTTGATAAATAATTATAATGAAGTCTCACATTGTTTTACAGTTTCCAAACTTAATACATTATTCACTGGTACGGAACAAGTCCTTCGTCCTCATTGAGTTTTTACTTACGGTAATCAGCGTTTTTCAACAGGGCCTTTACAGAGCCAAAATTTACTGGATCTAAAATCAATTATTATTTTCTCTTCATTTAACAGGTTTTATATATGATGACATGAAACAAGGTTAATATTTAATTTTTTTCCCTTACTTATGAGAATAATTTTATTCTGATGACAAAATAAAGAAATTAGATTTTTCATGATACTTGTTTTTAATTTTAGTACTATTGTGATAGTTTTTTTCATAATAGTTTCATACAGTGTGTGATGAAAATTAAAGACTGATAATTTTGTTGAAAGTAGCTTTGTAACTGTTCTTATGGTCCCGTATTTCACAAATTTAAAAATTTTAAAAATTTTTTCTTTCCAGATCTATTTTATCAAATTGAAAAGTTTTTAGAAGATGGTAATTTTTACATCATATCAATTTGTCCAATTATATTGAATAAATTCCAATAAATGTAATAAGTATCTCTCAAACTATCATCTTCATTCAGTATTCAAAGATGAAGTTTTATTTTAGTTTATGGTGAAAGACCATTTTATTTCTCATTTGAGTAATAATGATAATAAAGTCTTATCGTTTTACAGTTTTTTGGCTTCAGACCATAAACAGTAATATGGAACAAATGTCTTTTCCATACTTTTTTTTCTTAAAATTTATAACTTTGATCCACGTGCAGTTCCTGGTCTAGAAAAACCTTTATCCTAAATCCAATCTGTACGTTTGCTCTACTGTGATCACTGTCTATGATGGTATGGAACAGAGTTTAGAAATGAATTTTTTTCAATCTGAACAGATTATATAAAAGCAAAAATAGATTTACAAGTTTTTTTAGATTTTCTTACAATTGTTTAACGGAGATGGGTAATACTTCATTTGTTCCATGTATGGTGTTACACATCCATAAGATAAACATAATATTCCAAGGTCAACCCTGGATACCTCTAATGATTCTGGAAATGCAGATTTTTGATCACATAAATTTTGAAATTTTGCATATTTCCTGGCTTGTTTCACAATATACATGGGATTTCAAAGGCTGAAAATTTGGTTCTTATATTAGTACAGCTAAGTATGTGAAATGAATTCATCTACCGGGGCTAGGTATGTTTTTCGTTTCATAACTAGAGGAAAATTTTGGTATTAATAATTCAAATTCATATATATAAAAGCCAATTTCTTATTACCACGGTATAGGTCGAAATTTTTATTGGATAATCTTGAAATTTGGAACGAACATTAGTACTAAACCAAAGACCTGACCTATTGATTTTGTTATGGATCGGTGGTACGGTTCTTCCGGTATGACTATTTTCGTTCTTGTTTCGGCTCTAAAATTATCAATTTTCGATCAGTTGCTACGAAATTTGTGACAAATATTATAACTTGCTGTAAATTTTTGTTAGAATCGGTCGTACCGTACTTCTGTTAACACTATTTTCGTTTTTATTTTGCGTATAAAATGGCTAATTTTGGATTAATGGGAATGTAATTCAGAACAAATTACGATCTGTTAATAATTTTTTGGTAACTAATTTTACATTTTTCGAAAACCTACTTTTACAATTGGAGCTGCTGTTGCGTTAAAGTTTTTTTTTTTTTTGTTTGTCTGTTTTCCTTAGATGTTTCTAATTACATCTTCTTTTCCTGGCTCGTTTTAATTTCTGTTTTTATTACCTTAATAATTCTGATGGACCTTCCGTGGAATTTTCTCATCCGATTATTGCCTCAAATTTCAATTCTAATCTCATGTTTTTTATCCGTTGTTTTATTGATTCATTTAGTGGAAGTGTTCCCGTAATGGAAAATACATTCAAAATCGTTTGTATCAGAATGTAATAATGTAATTGAATTTCTTATAGTTAAGATGAGAGTCGAATGGACGCCAAAAAATGTTAAGGTCACGCCTACATCCTTTTTTAAAGTGACTGTATATCAGTCCTTTACCATTTTAGGTTCTGGAGTTATCTGATTTCTGAATTCTGATATTTCTGCAATAGAAATGTGAAACAATCTATTTGTAAAATAAAACTATTCGAATAATGAAAATTTTTAGATAATCAAAGTAAGATTTTGATGAAAAAGAAAAAAAACATCAAAAATTAAGAAATCTAATTTTGTAGTATCCTTATCAGATTTTTTACAAATTTCTTGAACAAAGCACAAAATGACTAAAGACATATAACACAAAAAAAGCGATAACTTTTGATCGTAGACTGAATTTTCAGTTATCATTTATAAATTTATTATGGCCGCAAAACAAAAATTTATTATGGCAACTAAACAAGACGGTAAAAAAACACTGTTTAAAAAAGAATTCACAAAGAAATCAAAACATTCTTAAATAAAAAATTGAGGTATTAAAAAATATTTAAGCCTTAAAAAACTTTTTCAAACTTGATGGAAAAATTAAGTTTTAAATTTAAGTTAATTATTTACTGACTTTCGTGGCTGAGAACTATCTAAAATCCTACAGCAGTTACTTTGATGTAGAAAATTCTTGGAGAAGTTGCAAAATAATGAGCTCTTGTAAAATTCATAAAAATAATATAAATCCTTTGTAGGAATTGTATCTGAGCCCAGCTCAAGTTGAGCTTTAATTAGTGGAACTTATTGTTGCACTTGTTCTTTTAAGACGTTGTGTTCTGTTTTTCTCATATCGTACCTACTATGGATAGATTATCATCATATGTGATTATAATCTCTATTTAAAAGAAAACTGAGTGCATCATAGTAGGCACAGAACAAGTCAAACTTCTTTTTTTCAATCTATCAAAATCCACCTCATCAAACTCCTCTACTCCCTTCAAACTGAGAAGACATAAGAGATAAATTATATTTTAAATGAAATAAAACCTGTAACACAGCGTTATTTAGCTAGAGTACCTACTTCAGTTAGGAAATTTAATTATGATATAAAATTTGTGGTATGCCAAATTGGTTTTTACCTGTTGTACGAAACTTGGTTTTTTATTGACCCCTTCAAATTTTCAATCAATCACTTACCTGAATTGATTCTCAAAGTACGTAAAGAGATACCATACACGTGGTATCTGAAGACAAAAACATCGATAAAATAAATGTTTTACTCATGAAAGAGTGAGAGTGAAATCAAAGAGTTGCTGAAATAAAACGTTAAGGTAAAAACAAATCAGAAATTTTGAATATTAAATTAATAATATCCTACTGTGAGAAATTCCAAAATTCACTGTGGGGGAGAAAAACTGGAAGAGAAGACCCAGGGTTTGTTCTTGCTGAACTCGTGTATTTTATATTTCTAAAAATCTAAAAAGATCGAAAATTAAACCATTTTCTTTTCCTCATTATTCCCTTTTTTTCTCAAAACTTTTACCACTGTTTTTTAAAACCTACATCGTCGACCACTGAGTTTCCCTACCATAGATGATCTTGTTAGCCGGACATAATGTTAATCAAAATAATCACAAATAAAAACAAAAAATACCAGTTTATTCAAAAAATGAAACGACATACCTTGTCTTTAAAAGACAGTCACATCCATGTTGTTGAATCGAACAAAGTATTACAAGACGGACAAAATTTTAACAAAATAAGAAAAACAAGATGAAGTAACGATGAGATTTCATCAAAGTGAGTTTTATAAATTGTTATACAGTTTTATAATAAAAAGCATTCGTAGGTCTGACTAAAGCGAAGGTACCAAACAGAGTGATTTCTTCTAATCTTGACAATTTAGAGCTAGCTCAAGGAGAAATCACTATATCAAGTTCCATTTCTGATAACAGTCAAACAAAAGGAACAAGCTACGAGTAGAAATGGAAAATGATATGGGGGAAAAACGCCAGATAATAAAACTCCCTTCTTCAGAGAAGAATGTAATAAATTATCTTGTTTCAAAATTCTATGGATACTTCAAATTTAAGTCATTTACCCCAGGACCAGTTTTTAAAAACTGCATCTGAAAATTTCTTTTGTTAAACAGCACATATAAATCAAGGAAAATTAATTAGATGGCAAGTGATTTTTCAATAATTCACAAATAAATCGGGTGATTCTATTTTAATTACTCCGTTTTTTCTTTCTTCAGCATTATAAGAAACTCAATAAAACATGAAAAATGTGTCCAACCATTTTTGTGACGTCGTCGGACACCAATGAGGAGTCAGATTCAAAGATAAACTACAAATTTGAACAGAGTGTCTCAAAAAACTGCTCCCATTATGTATAATTTCATAATTTATGAAAAGTGGTTTTAAACTCCTTTTTAGAGTCACTGATGGCTTAATAATAGTTCAGTTTACAAATGTAGGTACTGGAAATTTGAACTCGGCACCTCAAAAAATTATTCCAGTAATGTATCACTTTTGTATGAGAAGTATGTGGGGACTCATCGGTATGAGGTGTAGGGGCTCGGACCCCTCGACGACAGTCGCCGCCCCATAGGGCAGGCAACTTATCGTCCTTGCGACGTTAAACGAACACACGAAATTACGTTCGATCGTAATTACCTGCGAATACTTGCAGATAATGTACGAGTACGAATCGTGACGTCATCCATCAATCAATGTCACGATTCGTACACGAACCGGCCAGCCGCCACCTACGATAGTAGGGGATGATGCGACCTGGCCGTACTTAAACAACGTACGTATTTTACTACGTACGTGTGTTTGTGTGCACCAGCCAAAACCGGTATAAAAACTCACAGAACCGGCTCTAAAATCGCCAGTGTTCGGTTTGGTTTTGGCTTGCCCATACTTTCGTATGAAGTGGCTGAACACGCTTAAATTCTGTAGAATTTCCTTCTGGTGAGAATATCTCTCACGACAAGGTATTCCACAGTGGTGACCCCGACGTGATTTCGGCCACGTCGTGAGGAGTCTTAGGCGCTTCGGCGCTATTTCAACTTGGCGCAGTAGCGCTGGCGAGATTCTCGCTTGCTCGGCAAATTAAAAATATTTTTTTACCCAGACTAAGACACCTTTTGGTCGTCGAAGTAAGAGTCTGCTGAAGTGGGAATTTATACCCCTCTCTTTAAAATAAATAAATAAAGAGAAACAAGACAGTAGATCTGGAGGAAGAAGGTTGGACTCATCCCCCAACTCCCCCGACTTCGACTCGACACTCCTTGAATTTAGCAAACATAGAAGAAGGCCCTCAACACCCAGAACTAGCACGACTGGGAACTGCAATAAATAAAGAAGATCTTGCAGTTAAAACGTTGAGAAGTGGTCGGACTTTAAGCCAAAGTTCCGACCCGAAAACACCTGTCCTACAAACACAGGAGCCAGTGTTTTCGACCAGCAAGGAAGGCAGAAGTACTGTGGAATACGCTTGTCAACAAAAAGACATAGCAATGGTTCCACCACCAACTGAAAACCCACAACCATCACAGGGAGGCAGTAGTCAGCCACAGCTGACACCCGAAGTTCTGGCCCAAATCTTGCAACTCTTGCAAATGCAACCAGGACAGAACCCCAATCTCTATAGACGAAGGATAGATATCCCGGAATTTCTGCCGAATGAGGTAGAATTATGGTTGACTCTATTGGAAGGCAGGTTCAGAACAGAGAACATAACACTGAACCAGCGGTATACACACATCTGTGGAGGCATGCCTCCACAGATAATCCGCCACATTCCGGACGTCATGGAATGCCCTTCGACAGAAGAGGACAAGTATGCCTGGTTCGTCAGAAAAATAAAGAAAGTATTTGGAAAAACGAAAAATGAAATAATAGACGATGTGATGGGCGGTATGAAGATGGGGGACGACAAACCCTCAATCTTCATGGCGAAGTTAAGACAGAAGGCGGACAATATCGTAGCCCCTTCTGTCATAGGCAATCAGTTCTGCAAGCAACTTCCACAAAGTGTTGTGCAGTGCCTAGCCGCCGTTGGTTCCACGGTAATCAATACATCCGCGGACCTGGACTTCCTTGCGAAATCCGCAGACAATGCGCTCGAATACACAAGGTCAAAGCCGGTGGTCAGCGCAGTATCTGCAGAGACTGGGGAACTCGCTCAACTTCGAGCACAAATAGCTCAGTTGACCGAAGAAGTAAAGAGGAACAAAAGCCAAAGCTCGACGAAACCCAATAGCAGCTGGCGACAAAGATCGAAAAGCAGAGGCAACAACAATAGCAACAGCAGCAGAGGACGTCAGTCCCGGTCAAGAGACCGCAGATCTAGTTCCGGAAACAGGGGTCAGAGTTCAACTCCCCCTAGAACATCATCTCCCAAAACCCAGTCTCGAAATTGGGATGATAAGAGTTGCTTCTTTCATAATAGGTTTGGCGCTGAGGCCACCAAATGCAACAACAGGTGCAGATGGTGGGGTAAAACCTTTAACAAGGAAGCGTCAAACTAGAACGAGGGGCCATCTGTGCGGCCGAAGACCCCTCGGAAAAATACTCACGCCGCCTGTTCATCAAGGACAGGACAAACAGGAGACGTTACTTAATTGACTCGGGAGCAGACCTGAGCATATTGCCAGTAAATAAAACCCAAAAAGTACTTCCTCCGAAATACTATCTCCGTACTGTGAACGGTCAAAACCTTCCAGCATACGGACTTGAAACAAGCAAAGTAGACATCGGACTCAGCAAAAATATGACGTGGTCCTTCACGGTTGCAGACGTTCCAAACCCGATCCTGGGTGCAGATTTTCTTGCACACTATGGCCTGATCATCGACCTCAAACACGGTAAATTGATCAATAGTGAAAATAAAAGTGTGGAAGGCAAAACGCTAGCATACAGACTGGACACAAACATATCCAGCTGTACTAAAGTCGACGGACAACTCTTACGGATCCTGTCAGACTATCCTGGAGTCACACAACCCTCAATTCGCAGGCATCCTACGTACAAACACGACACGGTTCACTACATAGAAACCAAAGGACAGCCTTGCCATGCTAGAGCACGACGGTTATTACCTGACAAACTCAAAGCGGCACGAGAGTACTTCCATCGCATCGTTGAGGAGGGCGTATGTCGCCCCTCAAAAAGCTCATGGAGCTCTCCTATCCACATGACAAAGAAAGCAAGTGGAGAGTGGCGAATTGTCGGCGACTACAGGGCCTTAAACGCCATAACAGTTCCTGATCGCTACCCAGTCCCCAACATAATGGACTTCAACGCGAATATGAAGGGTAAAACGATGTTCACAAAAATAGACATCAACTGGGCATTCCACCAAATTCCTATGGCCGACCAGGACGTTCCAAAGACAGCGGTTATAACCCCCTTTGGATTATTCGAATACCTTCGAATGCCGTTTGGACTACGCAACTCAGCACAAACTTTCCAACGATTTATCAACGGACTGTTTAGGGAATTGCCGTTTGCATATGCATACCTGGATGATATCTGCATTTGCTCAGAAGGCGGTGAGCATCAGCACGAGGAGAATGTGAGAGCCGTGGTACAGCGTATACACGCAGCCGGACTCACTATCAACGTAGGCAAAAGCTTATATGCACAGACCGAAATTGACTTCCTCGGCTACAAAGTCTCGACCGAAGGCATTTCCCCCTTGAAGACCAAGGTAGAGCCAATATTGAACTTCCCGAAGCCCTCAAATGTCGCAGAACTTAGGCGTTTCTTGGGGATGGTGAATTTCTACAGACGTTGCATGAAGAATGCAGCAGCCGAACAAAGTAAGCTGTTTGCACTAATAAAGACAAGTAAAAAGAAAGATAAAACTCCACTCGAATGGAACGAAGAAGCCGAACAGGCCTTTGAAAATATCAAAGAAACACTGGCAAATGCAACTCTGTTGGCTCATCCAGACGAAAGTCTGCCGTTATGCGTAAGTACCGATGCATCAGACTTTGCTATTGGTGCAACATTGTACCAACTGGACACTAACAACATCAAATTACCGCTAGCTTTCTTCTCGAGGAAGCTCTCAAAAACAGAAAAGAATTACAGCACATACGATAGGGAATTGCTCGGAATTTTTGCTGCGTTGAAGCATTTCAGGCACCAGTTAGAGGGTAGATGTTTTTCTGTGTATACTGACCATAAACCCCTAACATATGCCTTCACACAAAAAGCAGAACCGGCATCTCCGAGAAGAGCACGACAGTTGGACTATATTGGCCAACTGACTACCGACATTCAGTATATAAGTGGAGAACTTAACACTCCAGCTGATGCCTTGAGTAGAATCGAAGCTATCTCGGTTCCTGTCCAATTGCCTTATGCTGAAATAGCTAAAGCACAGCTTAAGGATGCAGAATTGCAGGGGCTGTTATCGAACGATGATACTACCCTCAAATTGAGACAGCGAAAAATTCCCGGTACTGATGTTTTATTAACATGTGACATCAGTACAGGTAAGAATAGGCCATTTCTACCGGTAAAATATCGCAGGTTGGCTTTCAACAGTGTACATAATCTGTCACATGCTGGGCCAAAATGTAGTGCTAAACTAATTTCAGAAAGATTTGTATGGCCACGAATGAAGTCTGACTGCAACAAATGGGCTCGCAGTTGCCTGAACTGTCAAGAATCCAAAGTAGGAAGACACACTCGCTCGCCCCTCAAATCATTCAAGCAAACACAGCGGTTTAAAACGGTTCACATGGATCTGGTAGGCCCATTGCCACCATCCCAAGGACACAGATACCTGTTGACGATAATAGACAGGGCAACACGATGGCCGGAAGCAATCCCTCTTCACGAGATGTCAGCTCCAACAGTAGCTGCAAGGTTATACGATACCTGGATTGCGAGGTATGGCGTACCAGAAGTCATAGTCACAGACCAAGGTCGCCAATTCGAGAGCTCGCTCTTTAAAGAGCTGGCAAATAAGCTTGGTGTTCAACACAGTCATACCACAGCTTACCATCCTCAAGCCAATGGCAAAATAGAGAGATGGCATAGAGCTCTCAAAGCCTCCATCATGTCTCATGATACAAAGAGATGGGTAGAAGTACTCCCTACCATCCTCTTAGGCCTTCGATCCGCCCTACAAACTGATACAGGTCACTCTGCAGCGCAATTAGCGTTCGGCGAAGAGCTACGCCTTCCAGGGGACTTCTTCACAAAATCGAAAGAAGTTAGCCCCGAAATAATGGTACAAAATATAAGAAATGATGCCAACAATTTCCTAAATCAGGCAGCTCGTCATGGCCAGCCCAAGATTTACGTCTCGAAACACTTGGCCAATACGTCACACGTATTTGTTAGAGACGAAAAAATGAGATCTGCGCTGGAGAAACCATACGCCGGTCCTTACAAAGTAGTATCACGAGATGAGAAAAACTTTGTGATACTCATCGCAGGCGAACCAAGAACAATTTCAATCGACAGATTGAAGCCTGCGTACTTGGTAAGTGACGACAAAAGAATAAGAAGGGTGCAAAAGGAGAACCCCGAAAATACGCAGACGAATTCCGAAACAAAAACGGAAGAATTCGTCGAAAAAAGTGAGAAAAACACCTCACATAAAGAAAAACTCAAGAAAACAGTGAGATTTTCGGACGATGTGACCACTAAAACATACGATCCTGAGGCCCCCTTACACCCACGTAAAAGAGGTAGACCTCCAGGTACGAAAAAACGCAAAAATTCACATCCTTCCCGCACGTCCGAGAGGTTAATGCGACGAAAATAAAATTTACTCCCGAAAAGTAATATCCGTAGTAAAAGTCGAAACCCGCTAAAAACATACGGGAAATATCGGAACTCCGCGAGACAAAGAAACTCCGGAGATAAGCAAACGAGGAATGCCAACAAAAAGAAGAAGACAGGAATAAACAAATCCACGTGCAATACGGAAACAAAACATTGCAACGTGCGAGTACCGTTAACCGCAAAGATAATCTCTACGACGTGACGTCACAAACGGAGATTCCTTTGTACTTAAAATTCGAAAAATAATATTCACTGAGTTTATTTCAGGCATAACTCTGCTTAACCCGATCAGAACTTAACCGGAAAACTTGTATACGGCCGAGAATTTTAAGCGCTATCCCCTCTACGTGTAGATAAGAAGATCCGAAAATAAAGAAAAATAACTGTAAAGGTAAATCGAAAAATGAGGTAAAAACATCCGTTTCAGAACCACCGATTTACTTGGTCGTTTCTTGAGCTTTATTTTTGGTACCTTCTCCTAACTACAACCCATTCTGTTCTAATGTCACGAATACCTATCCCGATGTCCGCCAGTTTCCACTTCGCCAAGACATCCGCTGAGAAATCAAAAACTCAGCAGATGACGAAAGCGAAAACGGAGCTGGATAGGATAGAGGAGGAGCTGTTAATGGACACAGCTCCTCCGGTTGCTGATGTACTGGCGGAGATGACGACTCCACTACCGCCGGTCATCTCTCCTCCCCGATCTCCGGAGGAGACGACTCCGACTCCGGAACCCCCGAAGCCGGAGCCGAAACCCGAAGAGAAGAAGGAAGCGATGGGCTTCCTGTTCACGGCAGAGAGGGCCGCGAATGAACGGGCGAAGATGGCCGCCTGGACATCGGGGAACACAAACTCCCCGATGCACAGAAAGCCAGTATTCAAGCGTCCGCTGCCCCCTCACTCCCGCCGTCATCCCTATGCCCACGCGAAAAACGCAAAACCGAGGCATAGGGGTGAAACCAGCCGGACTAACTACCTGGCCCGAGCAAACGCCCGTAGGGAATCCTACGAGTGCGTTGGGGCCGCGGTGGGCAGTGCTCTGGCAAAATGGGAGGCCGACCAAAGACGTAAGTAAACCCGCACGTCCCCCAGGCCTTGCGCATTTTTGGTCGTTTTTGTGGCGCAAAAACTGGGGGGGAGTAGCTGTGGGGACTCATCGGTATGAGGTGTAGGGGCTCGGACCCCTCGACGACAGTCGCCGCCCCATAGGGCAGGCAACTTATCGTCCTTGCGACGTTAAACGAACACACGAAATTACGTTCGATCGTAATTACCTGCGAATACTTGCAGATAATGTACGAGTACGAATCGTGACGTCATCCATCAATCAATGTCACGATTCGTACACGAACCGGCCAGCCGCCACCTACGATAGTAGGGGATGATGCGACCTGGCCGTACTTAAACAACGTACGTATTTTACTACGTACGTGTGTTTGTGTGCACCAGCCAAAACCGGTATAAAAACTCACAGAACCGGCTCTAAAATCGCCAGTGTTCGGTGTGGTTTTGGCTTGCCCATACTTTCGTATGAAGTGGCTGAACACGCTTAAATTCTGTAGAATTTCCTTCTGGTGAGAATATCTCTCACGACAAGGTATTCCACAAAGTATGTTTTAAACCCCTTTTTTAGGTCACTGGGGCTCTTGGAATGGTTCAATTAAAAAATGGACTGTAAAGTTGGGCTCAGCACTTCAATCAACATGATCAATGATACATCTATTCACATTAATAAAACTCGAAGTAAATAAGTTTGCTTGACCATAACATCAGAAATCAAAACTGCCTAAAAGATGGAGAATAAATTTTCGAGATTAATTTGTCTTGTTCCAAGGAATGTTTGAAGTTATTATTAATGTCTCTAGTCCCTCTGTGGGTAAAGTTTTTCATTTTCATCAAAACTCATAATTTACATATTTTCATGACAGTACAAAGATAAACAAAAAAAAAAAAATTGATCTCTTATTTCCATTATTTGTATATTATTTTATATATCTGTCTTTTTTTAACATCCTTGCATCTTCCATAAAAATAACTGCACAGGATTTGCTGTATTTTGCAATTTTCTGGCAGTTAGGAATGCAAAACTTTAGATAAAATGACAAAACACAAACTACAAAATAATGGATGCTAGCAAAGCCGTAAGTATCGTCTAGTCTTTTAATAATTTACAAATACCTACTTAGTTGGTTCTGTCACTGCCTTTTTGGGCCACTGATAGGGCCTTGAGAAATGATTTAATCCAACAAAGGATGCAAATTTGAGTTCAGTGCTTCAAGAAATGTGGGTATGGTTATGTGCTTTCAGTACACTTGGTAAAAGAGAATGATATAAATTTTTTTGCAGGTATCACCAACTTTGTCACATTTGTAATTTTTTTCAAATTTTGCTGGTTAAGTTACCTGTTTGTAAATTCCCCTTCCTTGTTTAATGAGCCTGAAGAAGTTTGTAACAAATATTTTATCTCACAGTAATTCATAATAATCATTAGTTACACTCTGTATAACCATCATCCATCATGTGAAACACATTCCTGTGGATATCCTCTTGACACCACTGGAGAATGTCATCCCACTTCTACACTATCATTGTTTTATCACAAAAATTCCTAGTACATATCTACACACACTAAGGTATATATCAGTGTTTATGATTCCTTAACTGTATTCATCCGTTCGCAAATTTGTAGTTAATTTTATTGATCAAAATTTATTGGATGATCACTTCTTCTGAAACAGCTGACATTAATGATCTCAATCTTATGATACTATAATGTAAATCAATTTGTAATTGTCGAGTGTTATCTGAAGTCTATTTTATATATACAGTAATTTTGTCAAATTAAGTTTTTAATTAATCATTTTACCTATGTCCACAACTACCATCACAAAGTATCACCTCAAAACTAAAGAATATTACGATTTATTTTTAGAGATGTCAATAAATATATTTTCAAACTTCACTGTTTCAGAGTATTTAGGATTTTTACTTTAAAGAGTATGTCTTTAATTTTGTTCGTGTGGAAACATTTCTATCACCTCCTACATTCAGGGCTTTGCTCTGCATTGACAGACAGATCGCAGACCAAAGTCTGTGACCCAAATTATTAGTGCATTGCACTTTAAACAAAAATATGTCATCTTTATGCACTCAAACAGACAGCACGCATCTACATTTGCTTGTAGATGCTAAATGGGAAAGTGATTATGTAATTAGTATGTACTCACTGCGTGTCGCAGTCCATATATGGTACTGCAGTGCCTATGGACCGTTACCCTAGTACGCTTTATGTATGATTAGGTAATAAACTGACTGGTTACTGGTACCAATAAACAATTTGGTTGCCCAACACGCAAACCACCTAATTAGTTCCATGAACCGAGTTTAGGTAGGGTTACCTACACTAAAGTTCATTTTGTAAAAAGCAAAGGTATCCTACATTTTTTCTCAACTAGTCCTCCAAATTTTTGAATTTATTAATTTGCAAGAGTATTGTATTTTTTCAAGTAAAATTTTTCAATCATTCTAACACATCGAGCAATTAATATGCATATATCAAATAAAACTTCTAGCCTACTACCTAGTTATACGTCGTACTGGGCACAAGCACGTCCTGCTCAGAATTTATGTGTATTTCTCATACATTTTGTTGCTTGAGGTTATTTTTTACAAAAATTCAGTGGTAGGATTTTAGGTACCTAGGTTTCAGTCACATAATTATCTTTAATTTCTGATTTTGGTTTTCCATGATTTCCAAAATAGGGATTATTAGGCTTGAATAGTTTTTGACATCTCACATGTTTATTTACGAATGTTGACTTCGATTTTTTTAATATACCATAATGGAATTTTTGATTTGTATTTTTTTTCACCGTACTTTGTTTTATGGGTTCCTATAGGGTATGTTTAATCAACAGTTTGATTTGCAATCAAAAGGGCTGCATACCAAAATTGCCAGTTACTTGAATTGTTATGTCCAATTCCTTTTCGCGTTTTAAAATAAGAACCATAAGCCCCGGTTCTGAGCTAGCAAAGAATGATGAGATTCACACATTACAGTAATGACTGGCTAAGTTTTCAACCAGCATTGTTGCATATTATAATTTATATAACTCTCATAAAAATGCTGTGAAATAATAGTATGTACTATCAGTTTAATGAGGTTTTTCCAAAAAATTATTCATCACTCCCAAATTAATAAGTAGGTTTTCTATTGAAAATCTACTTATTAATCTTGGTGTCATTGAACGACCTGGGGGTGGGGTAGGTACGTTTTTCGTTTCAAAACTCAAGGAAAATTTTGGCACTAATAACTCAAATTCATATAAACCTATATATATATATAAAGCCAATTTCTTGTTACCACGGTACACGCTGAAATTTTTATCCGATAGGCAGGTAATTTGGAATGAATATTAGTACTATGCCAAGGACCTGATCTATCGATTTTGTTGCGGATCGGCCGTGCGGTACTTCCGATATGGCTATTTTCGTTTTTGTTTTGGCTATAAAATTATCAATTTTCTATCAGTTGCTACGAAATTTGTAATAAATAATATAACTTGCTTTAATTTTGGTGCGGATCGGTCGCACGATACTTCTAGTAACAATATTTTCGTTTTTATTTCGCTTATAAAATACCTAATTTTGGACCAATACGAACGTAATTCGGAACAAATATTTATTACGATCTGTTGATAATTTTTTAGTGACTACCTAATTTTACACATTTTTCAAAAACTTACTTTTTCTGACGGAGCTGCTGCTGCGTTAGATTTTTTGTGTTAGAACTGTTGCATTCAGTGCAGTGGCGGTACCTGTGGAAAAACGCCGAATATATGTGTCACATAAATTCTTCGGTTCACAATATGTATATGTATATATACATTTCCACTTTTTGCTCATTTTTTCACTTTTTGGGAGTCTGTGGGGCCTCCGTAGTTTGGCCTATGGCAATGAAGCCTGGGGTAGTATTGAAAGCTTTCATGGGCTACACATTCGTGTTAGAATTTTTGAAATTCATCCGCTAATTTCGGAGGAAGGGGTTCTCAAAGAGTTGCAACCCGCCATGTTGTCATCATCACAACTTCCTTAAATTGAAAGATTTTGGCTTGAAATTTTTATGGGAGTTGGAGACTATTAAGGACTAGTTTGGTATTGAATTTGAGCGAAATCGGTTCTCTGGTTTTCGAATGGCCAGCTATTATAAAATTTGACACTTTTGGAAAATATGTAGGTACTTACCTTTGACGATGTGCGGCAGGGATATTTCTGAGTTCGAGAAATTCGTGGAAAATTTTAATAGTCGAATTACAGGATTTAAATTTTTTTTTTTTTTTGTGTAGGTGCTTATTATGAATACATTCACTCTCATCTCTTTTGAAAAAATATCATAATTCACCGAACGGACATCCCTAATGGATGAAGGATTAGTTATTTTCATGTTTTCGCTTCATTTTTATTCAAATTATAATACGTGCGCGTAGAAAGGCTTTGCACGTTTTGATACATTTTAGAATTCTTCGAGTAATTATTCTCAATTATCGCATTGGGTAGTTACGTATGCCAGGAGAAGCGCAAGCGATATATTTTGGTTTTATTCGAATCCATCAACGAACTATTGCGCCGCCATTTTAACGGCACAATTTGATGGAATTTTCGCTAATGCATTCCGTGGGGTTTGGGGTGTATCGTAGACTACGTGCCATCGTCATGAAAGTGAAAAATGCGACGACAAGTTAGTGAGAAATTTTCACGAATTTATCGTTCAAATTCATTTCCACATCTCCTGACTTTTCTATTATTTACGTAATAGATCCTACGTAGGGCCACCTGTTTGAAGAAGTCGAGTTCGAATTTCGAATTCGTTTTCCATCGAACGCCCTTTCTGTTGAACCAGCTGCTCCACTTAAGGGCTGTTCAGCCGCCTCTAAACTATATCTGATTCTATGCTTCATGTTTACTCATTCGACGTACATACCCACGTCTTCTCATGGCTTGGAGAAGGCATTAAAAAATCTGGTAAATTGCATTATAAATAGGCGGACATGATTTTTCGGAAAAGTCGTTCCTGAATAGCTTGAAATCTTTATTTTTGTCCCCTTGCGCTTTTCCGATCAGTTTTTCTATGGACCGCGAGATGTTGAAAATGACTTCGAGACCAAAAATTTTTATTTAATTCAATTTTACGCACATTTGGTGGTATGAGGATCTTAGCTTACGTTTGTACAGGAGTTACTTTCGTGGCTTTTGGATACTGGTTTTGAACTTATTAATATTCATCTTATAATTTCTAATATATTAATTTAGTATAAGCCGTCGCTTTTTTTTTTTTTTTTTTGAAACACGAACGAACGAAATAAGTTTTTGCTATTTCAGCACCGTATATAAGGGCTGATTTTTGGAGCAGAGAAGAGGGAGGGGGAGACAAGGAGCAAGGAGGGCTTGACCGCGTGCATGACGGTGTGCGGGTGTGCGGTGGCGGCGACGGCGACGGCGCTTCTGTGCGCGGCGACGTCCAGAAACGGTTTGGCAAACTCGACGAGCCGCCGGATGGCATCGCAAATTTCATCAACAGTTTGCTGCTGCGTTTAGTCGTCCGACGTCGCCGTCTGCGTCGTCTGTGTGTGTGTGTATGTACGTGCGTGCGCGTGCTGCTGCTGCTGCTTTTGCTCTGTACTTTACGCATTTTCGTCTTCAAAAATTTTCTACTCTTTCGTACCTGCGATGAAATCATTTTCTTAATTTTTACTAAATTTTTTCGATTTTTTTTTTTCTTCAACCATTCAAAAGTGATATGATTTTCTCTTTCGTCGTAATTAATGTTACATCGTAGTCACTCTTGCCAGCTTTTTCCTCAGGTGATTCGATGACATTTCCAAGAATGCGCTGTGCCTTTTCAGTGATGAGGACAAACGTTGTTTTCGAACGGTGATTTTGAAAATTTTCAATTTTTTTTTTTTTTTTGGTCAGTTTTATATTACCATTCGCGTGTAAAGATTTTACGGATCATAAAAGAGTGACATTATAAAATCGTACTGTTACAAAAACTTTTTTTAAGGGGGGCAAAGTATGTTCGTACGATAAAGTTAAAGGTGATTTGTGGTAGTTCATTTTCTTTTGTATTGTGTTTTTTTTTCCTCGTAAATTTGAATCACTGGTGGACGGATTTTAAGTTTTTGACTGCGAGTCCGTGTATGTGTGTGGCGTGTCAGTAGTGTCGGTGTTTGCGGATTTGCGTCTTGTGAACCGGGTTGGGGTGGCAAAATATGCACCACCATCCTAACGGCGCGTGGGTTACGTTACCGTGGGCATTGCCCTTCCAAAAGTTAGTCGCCGTACCTTTTCCGGTCCAGCATCCGTATCACGTTTTACCGAATGCGGCGGCAGCCGCGGCCGCCGCTACGGCTTCGGCGACGGGGCCGCAGCTAATCGCGTTGCATCCGGCGGCTGCCGCCGCTCATGGTGCGGCTGCAGCCGCCGCTGCCGCCGCTTCTGGCACTTTGTCGCCAGCCGCACTCCAAAGTTTTGTTCCGGCCGCCACGTTTTCGTTGCAGCCGCAGCCGCTCACTATTCGACAGGTATGGTAGTGAATTCTCCATCCTTGTTGTATTCGAATTTGTTTAATCCCTCGTCGAGTGGAAAGGGAGGGGGCGAATTGTGACGAAGATCAGCTAAGAGAGTTGGAAAGAGTTCACCCAAGCACGGATTTCCAGCTGTGATGCTCTCCTGCCTACTTCGAAATTTAGGAAACAAACCGAACTTCTTATGAAGATAAACGATTCAGTTTTCCCGCCAACTAAATGAACATATCATTTGCAAATCGTCTCAGAAAAATCAGAATTTTGTCGACTGTTTTTGAAAACATTTACGTTTTTTTCTTCTGGGAGAAATTGTGTGCGAAAATAGTTTTTACTCGACGATCAAATGAGATAAAAATTCAGATATCGCTAAATAGATTAATGAAAAGCATTAGTTCTTTGGTATTCCTTTCACGGTATTTTCAGAGGTTGTAATAATTGAATAGTTTTCTACTAAAATTCATTCCTTAATTAGTTGCCCATATGCTACTTGCGGAAATGCCTGCGGAGAAATTGGCTTTTTCTAAGTTACTGGTGTGCGGATTTAAGATTTTGTTAAAAATAATTTGACTCTTAACGTAGGTTTGATAATCTTCGGTGAGATCGTTTTTATAGTCCCGGTAAGTCTGTTTGGTTTAAATTTCTTTGCTGTTGCGAATCACAAATTACAAGTTTAAAAAACTAGCGCAACAAGTCACGCTAAAAATCATAGGTTTTCTTAGCCAAAAAAATCTAAGTAAATAAATAAATAAATACAATAAAATTAAAAATATTAAAATATTAAATGTATTTGCCAGATTGCTGGATAAAAATTACGTTTAATGAAAGTGTCAAAGAAATTAAAATGAATTTTATTGCGAGGTTATGAAATACGTGGGCAAGTTATTAAATGATTGCTCCGCAAATAAAATAACAGCAAACCTGATTTCCGCCCATCTTTTTTGTCTCATCTGGATTTATCTACTCTTCTTAGTAATGATTGAAAAATTTTTCAAATCACTTCTACGCGTGAATCGTTCGGCCGATTGAAAAACAAGTTCGCAGAATGATAGAATATAATATGTTAAATGTCTGTACCACATTTCGCGATTATTGTTTGAAAATTACGCATTTTAAAACCATTGAAGCTCCGAAAATGCAACATAATGGATGTTTCGGAAGCACCATATGGCCGATCTAGACCAAAAACGATAGAATTCATCATTGTCGAGATCCGAATAAGTACACCAAATTTTACAATTATCTAATTGAAATTGCTGCCTGCAGCGAGTTAAATTTAAACATGTATATATGTATATATATGAATTTCAGGTAATTGTGCTAAAAGTTTCTTGGGGTCTTGAAACGAAAAACAAACTTACCCGCCAACCTGGTTGTTAATACCAGATCAGTTTTTTAATATATAGGTAGATCTTTCTTTTAAAACATGCGCAAAAATGAATATTTTTGATTTTCGAGTTAAAATTTAATTCGAGTTTCTCAATTTTTCGCATGCATTTTTATATTACTTCGCTATTTATAGAATGATTGGTATCAGCTTTTCTTGAACCTATATACTTTTTCATTTCATGCCGTTGTCCCTCTTGTGTCCATTCAGTGGATCAGAAGTCAGAACTCTCCAAAGCAGATTTGAAGTTGAAAATGTGGATCTATAAATTCTTCCGAAGTTTCCTTGAAGTGAGCGAAAAAATATCTCTCAACTTGTAAAAGGTTTGAATTGGTGATCCTAAAATAGTAGGTAATACATTTTAAATAACTACGATTTTGTCCACACACCTTATACGAATTGGAATATTTTTTATTCCTTATGGGTGATCGTGTCTGAAAGGCTGTGAAAAAATATTCAAATTCGAATGTCGCTGAATAGAAAACATTTGTATTTTGAAATTCAAGCGCTCTTGGTCAACCTGTGTGTGATTAATCCAGTAACTTTTATGCTTAAGTCTTTGAAAATAATTTCTTTCAGATTCTGCGGCGATGATGCCCGTTTTTTGAAAAGGCGTATTTGTTTTTGTCTCTGCTCGATGCCATCAGCTCATTCGATGTAATTGTAATTTTAGGAGGAATGTCCGATTGCATTGAGACAAAGACTAGAAAATAAGTCGGTACTGAATAAATTTCAATCCGTATGTCGATAATCTGCAGAATTGGGCGAGTTACTGTCTGATATTATTGTTAGTTTTGGGTTGACGAGAGTCACTCCGCAAATCAGAGAAATTAACCACCGAGTTAAGGGATTCTGAAAAGGACGTAGGTATATTCTTACTGGAGATTACTCCGTGTGACGTATATTTTTGTTGTAAAGATGGATGCCTGCCTGAGGGTGTGAGGCGGAATTTGTGTGGAAATTTATATTACGGATAAAAGATGCAGTACTCTAACGCCTGTGTACTTCGAGCCTTCACCGAAAATTTGTCGGTAATTTTTTCAGTGAGAGTATAAGCTGCAGATGCTTGAAATAAAAACGGAAAAACGGAGCTACTGAAGTTGAAAGTGCTCTGCCCTTTCTCCGGAGTGACTTCGTTTCATTTCATTAAATTTTTATTCTTATTCTTACCAGATATTTGTAAGTAATATATGTCATTAGTAGCCCGAATCGAATACGGCGTCGTAATCATTTTTTGGCTGTGAGACCAGCGATGGTGCAGACAGGACTGAAATAAGGGCTCTGTTACATGTGTAATTTCTATCGAGATAGAGTCAATTCTTGTTGGGGCCACCAATCTCCTCCCCTCACACTTCTACGAACACTCGACACTGTTTACCTACATACCTACTCTATATCACTTGTCTATCTGGTAACACTCATTCTATAATCGTCACACATTCGGCTGTGCTCGTGTACATTCGTCTCACACAACTGAAACACTTTATTCTACGTTACTTAAATATTATGCTGAATTATACGCTTCTGAGACGCAACTTCGTTTACACTTATTTCTTACGCTTCTTTTTTTTAGAGTGTGAGTCCTCAACTTCTATAATTCGGTCTTTGAAATTCTTGCATCTATATCAAGATGGGCCTCTGTATTATGCATGAAATTTTGGAGCTGAATTTCCAGGCCTGCGGTATCGCTTCCTAGAGTGAATAGAGGCGAGCTTTTCAAATGCCCGAAGACTTCCCCTGTGATTTGTTGGGTGAATCGGTGGCTAGTGGAAAAGCTGATGGTTTTATTATGTTTCAATTTTTCTGTCCATGCAGACGTAGGTACCACAGATGTAGCCTACTCTTACGTTGTTCCCGTGTTTTCGAATTTTCTCCGCTTCGTTCTTTTGAAATTAATCTTTGCCCAGACTCACTGCTGTGTACGCTGCTGCTGATGTCTAAAACAACAAACGTTGTACATTTGCAGTTACGAAACTTTCAGTTTCGAACGTTTACTTCTTTCGATTTCACTCATTCATTCGAGATATTTTTTGTTTGTTCAAATTCGAATTTTCATTAGCTGCCTTTTCTCTTTCCATTTCCTCGCAGAGGTTCCTCCGATGTTTCCTTCTTCCTCTTCGTCTTCGTCGTCTTCTTCTTCTTCTTCTTCTTTGTTTTCTTCTACTTCTTTCGAGTTAAATGGCAAGTCATCGATGAGACTCGCTGAAAGAAGGGCTGAATTACTCGTTTTTTGGATTCTTAACTTGTTTTTACCTTGTTTATTTTGTTTATTTTTATTTTTTTGTTTTTGCGCTATAGCGCTGTAAAACTTTTTAATTACCGAGATAATTTATTTTATTTCAAAAATTTAGTCGCGCTGTTGTACCCGGCGAACTAATTTCGAATGCGTACTCGGTGAAAAAGTAGCGAATGTACTAATTTTTTGGGAAAAGTTTGTACAATTGTGTTTGTAGACTGCGGTCGGCTGACGTTGATTTATTTTGTTAATTCAAGTGTTGTGTCGTCAAAATTACCGCCGCGCCGCTATTAACCAGCTTTTTCTCGCCCCCGCCTCCCCCGACCCCACTCATTTTCGCCGACAAGGTCTGGTTGTCTGTAACGGGGCCTTCGATTCAGTGATTTGAGTGTGGTTTCGATGGGGGCGCAGTCGCTGCGCTACTGACGTCAAATGCTGCCCTCACTTTTCGAAAAGTTGTCGCACCACGACAATGGAACCGCATCCGGACGCCTTCAGTCACGTATTGCACCACTTCCGGATACGTACGTGGAGGCGTGATGAATTTTGTTCACCTGTGGTTTCGGCTGTAATTGTTGGCCTTTCTATTATTATGTGCTTCGTTAGTATCTACCTTCTTGGAGGGTGTTGAATTGTTCGTCTGTCGTTCTACGCTCCTTCATACGCCGGAAGCCTAATGAGATTTTCTCAAGTCTCGTATAATAATATTGAAATGTAGCGACGAGCGTAATTGTTCTTGACTGTGCAAGATCAAGACTGAAATGCTAAACTTGAGGGAAAATGTGAACAAAACGGTATCATTTTCGCAATCATTTGTAATATTTGTCGTTTAAATTCTTCTCTTTCTTATGTTCGATTATTTATTATTGTGAAAATATTCTAAGCGAGACCGACTGTCCGAAGACCAATACTGAGACTGGGGATTCTTAACAAATTCTTACATACGAGAACTTCTTGTTGTATTTCTTATAGTTCTGCAAGAACGATTCTTACGTAAAATATTCTTAATATTGAATCGATAAGAAATACATTTTCTTAATAATTGAGCATTGTTCTAACCAGTACCTATAGTGGGCTTAACCACTAGTCCGTTTAACGTCCAGGAGACAGTAAAACATGTAGTCACACTCCTCCTCACCGAAGTGTAACTGTCTGGCGACCGCCACGACTCCAGTACAGACTCCAGCGCCCTGTGCGCTGTTGCCAAACATACTGCGCCTGGTGTATGCGCAGTAGCTCGTGTGTCTATATCACGATACTGGGGGCGGTGTACACCAAGCTGATCTTCTGAGACCAGTTTATCAGTTTTTGACTTGTTCTGAAAAAGAAATTTACCTGTTCAGGTAAAAACATACATATAATATAAATTTTTATTAAAGAAAATAAAAAACATCTTATACTATATACTAAGTCCTAAAAAACAAAAGTCAAAAAACAAGAATTATAATAATAATAAAAAAATTTAAACTTAATTAAACTTTTTGGTTGACTCTTGTCCACAAACTGCTGGACAGTGATAAAGGAACTGTTTAGTTTTGGCCATAATGGAGCGATTCTGTGAAAGGAAGAGTAGGAATTAGCAAGTTTGTATTTAGAATTTAAAGTTTAATTAAAAACTATTTAAACTCTAATTGGTTGGATCGATCCACTGACACTTATTGTTCGCTTTCACCTTAAGGGAGCTAGACAACAATAATGAGATATTACATACTCTTAAGTCAGTTAGAAGGGTAGTAAAAGGTGCCAATTTCCTTTTATAATCCTTCGGTTGCTTAGTGTAGTATGTATTTTCAGATCAAGTGATATGACTAAGTCTCAACCTGAGGTAGTTGGTACTTTGTCATTACTATTTAGTTCCAAAGGTGCTAAAAACTTTATGGGTCTTGTAACAACCTTTGAACTAGGTAGTAGGATATCTGCATGACGGACTTTACCATCACGAGAAGTGTTCAGGTTTACAATTTTGGCAATTTTGTAAATACCTGGTTTTGTCATATAATCCAGAACATGGACTATATCACCAATCTTTGGTTCAAATGTTACTGTTCGGTATACATTATCTACACCTTTGCGAACTTTATCTCTCAAGTATGGGAGATATAATCCTTTCCAGGTGGCCCAAAGTTTGGTGAGTAAATCTTGATCAACTTTCCATAAGTTATGTAAAGTTTTTGTTGTTGGAGTTATTTCATCCAAAGGTTTATCAAGATCTAACGTAAATACACGGAAGTTAGCGTGTAAAAAGTGAGCAGGGGTTAAAGTCCATTGTTCAGCGTCGTCAACAGCTGGACATAATGGTCTTTCGTTCATCATAACTTGGATATTTTTAAGACTAGCTTGAAAATTAAGTTGATGATGAGCATGGTGACCCATTACTCGATAGAACATTTGTTTAAAAACTCCTATCAGTCTTTCAAACGAGGCACCATACCACGGAGCTTTCGCAGGTGTAAAGTGCCACGTTATACCTTTTTGGTTTAGTTGATCGTGAACATTTTTATCTGAAATAAAGGTGTCCCAAAATTTCGGTAAAAATGTTGCAATTAATGTGAATTGTGCTGCATTGTCAGACAATATCACTTTTGGTGTGCCACGATCAGCAAAGAAAGTTTGTAAAGCAATCCATATTTCACTCGTATTTAAAGACGAGAGTGAAATAAAGTAGACTGCTCTTGTTGAAAGACAAGTGAATATTAATATCCACCTTTTATATATTGGTGACGGTGTTGCCAATTCCTTTTTCTTTTTTGGTAAATATTGGTCAAAGACCGCAAAAGGACCAAAAACATTAATTCCTGTAAAAGTGAACGGATGTGAAAAAGGCATAAGTCTAAAATCTGGCATGGCCGAATGCGTTGGTTGCGCAAAAGGTCTTTTGTCATGTTTTTTACAAAGTATGCAGGCTCCCTTTAATATTTTTGGAAGAACTTGCATTGCACGAGGTACAAAATAAGTACGACGAAAAGCTGCCATCGTAAATTTGATTCCCGTGTGACAATTCAAAGTATGTACATTTAATAAAATTAATTTTGTTAAATGAGACTTTGAATGTAATAATACTGGAGATAGAACATCTTCAGTAAATGGTGTTATGGGTATATAATTTCTGAGTCTAAGTAATCCAGACTCATCCAAAACTATATGAAATTTATCATATGTCACATAATCTGGCGGATTAGGTGACAATAGTGTTATAAACAAATCAGAAAAATATTTTTTCTGATCTGCATATATAAAACACAATAAAGCAAATTGGAAATTAATAGGCAATATTGCATAGGGTTTTATTGATCTAGAACGTTTAAGTCTTTTGGTACTAAATTTTCTAATTGCTGTTAGGCAACTATAAAATGTTCTTTTTAGTTTTATTAAAGAATTAAATTTCTCTAAATCAATGTTAAAGGGTGTATTCATAGGTTGATGTATAAAACTATCAAATGGTACACTCTTTTTAATTAAGTTTGGTTTATTTGAAAGATCTAAAACTGAGTTAGACATTTCCAAATTTTGTTGAGAAACTTTTGTCTGTGTAGGAAAAGTTTTTACTTCACAAGCGAATGTTTCTTTATTTATCACAAATTTTGGTATGTGTAACTTGCAAGATTTTAGTTTTCTATTCAATTTTGCAGTTTTATGATTATCAAAAATACTATCTAAATTTTCAGGTATTAAATTTGATAATTTATGAGAGATTTTAAAGGATTCTCTCATAGTGTGGAACACTGGTGTAATTTTTTCATCTTCAGATAATTCCGGTAATGATTGAATTATATGTAAATCAGTTTTAGGCCAAGTTTCCGGATTTTTATTTAACCAATCCGGTCCTGTCCACCAAATTGACTGAAATAATTCATTCACTAAAGCACCCCTAGAGCCAATATCCGCAGGGTTATCAGCTGAAGGGACATACCTAAATTCTATATTAGGTATGCTTTTTATTTCTGTGACACGATTTAGTACAAATTGTGTTAAAAGTCTACGTTCTAACAACCAAGTTAAAACGCATTTACTGTCCGACCATAAATAAGTGGGGCAGTTGTGTAAATCTAGAGGTTTTCGTATATTTTTGATTCCTCTTGCTCCAATTAATGCCGCTAACAACTCCAATTTTGGAATTGTTATAGGTTTCATTGGAGCAATTCTTGATTTACCTATCAAGAATCGTACGACTGTTTTGTTGTTTTCTTCGTTATGTAAACGTAGAAAGGCTACCATTGAAAATGCAGTTTTAGATGCATCTACAAAGGTATGTAATTGACAATTATTCGGGTTATAAATTCCCGGATAAATTTGTCGTGGTAGGCAATAGTTAATACAGTGGGATAAATCCTTAACTAACTCCGTTGCAATTGGTTGCAACGAAGTCGGTAAAGGTTCATCCCATTTGTATCCTTCATTCCAAAGTTGTTTAATAAAAACTCTGGAAGGTACAAAAGCTGGTGAGAACCATCCATGAGGATCGAAGAATTGAGAAATTACTTTCAAAAAATATCGTTTGGTCCAAGTTTTTGTATCATCTTGTTTTTTGGGTTGGCTAATGAAAATTAAATCCTTATCCATGTCCCAAGTTAAACCCAAAACTTTAATTAAAGGTTTGGTTAAAGCGTGATCAGGATCAAAATCCTGTCTCAATGGAATACAATTAGTACCCCACTGAGAAAGTTCCATGGAAATATCATTTATGAGTTTATTGGAACGTTTATGTAAATCTTTCATTTCTTCATATGTTGGTAAAGAAGTTACTAGATTATCTACATATAGATGATCGGCAAATCTTGTATAAAACTCTGGATCAGCTTGTTGAAAATGATGCAACAAAATAGCCGCGAGTAAAAAAGGTGCCGTTATTATTCCAAAGGGTACTCTTTGGAATCTATATGTAATGATGTTGTTTCTTGTTAATGGTTTTAATGGGTCTTTAATCCATAGAAATCTAGTAACATCTCTATCATCTGGATGAAGACCTATTTGATGGAATGCCTTCCGAATATCCGCAATGACAGCATATTTATCTTTGCGAAAAGTCAGAAGTATTTGTAATAAATCTGGTAAAAAGTTTGCTCCTTTAAACATACAATCATTTATTGAATGTTTGGATGTTTTTGTTTTGGCAGAGCCATCAAAAACAACTCTTAAAGGAGTGCTTTTTGTTAAATCCAAAATGCCTTTGTGGGGCATGTAATGAATTAAACCAGGTTTATCATTTGGATTTACTAATTCAATCATTTCTAATTGAATTAGCATTTCAAAGTATTCGGTGTATTTTTTGAAAAATTCCGGACACTTTCTAAATTTTGGTAATTGGCTTTCTAGTCGTTTAAAACATAAATTGTAATGATCCCCTAATGGCGGAGGATAATTACGATAAAGCCACTTGATTTGGTAACGATTGTTTACCAATTCAACTTCTTTGTAAAACAAATGTATTGCTTGAGCATCAGCTTGGGCTTCATCTAAGTTATTAGATTCAATGCCAATAGCATCAAGCTTCCATAAGTTTTCTACTTTCTGTGGGTCAGTAAAGTAGACTGGTGTAAACATATTATCAATAATAGAGTTATTATCGATTAAACCTCCTAACATATACCCAAATTGTGTTTCAATAAGTGTCAGTGTGGGGGTTAAATGATTAATATTTATAACGAACGACCACATATAATCATTACCAAGTAATAATTGAATCGTATGCTCATTCGTCAACGATGCAAATTGTATATCTGCATATTCAGGAAAATCTTTTCTGAATTTTGTTAAATTTGGTTGTTTTAAATTACAGGTAATAACATCGAGTGTTTTCGCTGTAATTGGAATTTTAATTCCACCAGGTGTGAAAAGATCAAATTTGATTGTGTAAGATTTAATAGGTTTTGATTTTTGATATTGTAAGCTACTAAGTCTTAACAATTCATGTTCGTATCCTTGACATCTCAAGGATTCGAACGCAAATTTTTTATTAATGAAAGTGTCTATACTTCCACAATCAAAAAATCCTTGAATTTTTATTGGTTTTTGTAAATTTGATGATTGAGCATATGATTCAAACACCAAATACGTACTACTATTTTTAAGTTTATTAAAAATTGCAAAAGACTTACTGTCCATCGGCAGTGCTTCTTTCTGATCTTTGGACAGCGTTATTTTATTGATTACTTTATTTTCGTTTGTAGCCAATATTTCCTGTGGAATACAACATTTATTAGTTTTTTCAATAATTGGTTCTTGATTAGAAGAATCAATTTTATGCTTACTTAGTATTTCTTTACGCTCTTTGAGCGTCGTATACCAAGCGTCTGTGATACCCTTGGTTATCGGGTAGTTGGCGTTCGGACATAAGTTCGAATGATGGTCCTCCCCATAGCAGGTGAACCATTTGCAGTTTTTGGCTGGGAGATGAGGGCAAGGTGTGCCTTCATCATGGGCCTCGGCACAGGTAATGCAAATTGCATTATCTGTGTAATGCTCTAGTCGAGCTTCTAGCGTATTTGTGTTGTAGCACAAATGCGCTAAATGCTTGCCATTGCAAAAGAGGCAAGAGCCCGAAAGAGGTGTTAACATAACACTCTTCGGAGTCTCTTGCGCTCTTTTAATAGCCTCACGTTTTTTCTCTTCTGAAACATTAGAAGGTTTTACATTAATTTTATTAATGGGTTTTTTGTCTTCTAACTTTTTGGGTTGTTGAGGATTGGATTTATCCTTTCCTCCTTTTTGTTTACTGCTATCTTTGTTAAAGTTAGCAGCAGCGAAAATAGGTCTGCCTTTAGGCTGACCTTTTTTCGATTCCTGAAAATTTTTAGTGTTATTAAAAGTTTTTGCAGGATTTTGTTTTTGAGGACCTTTTCTGTCTTCAAAAAGTTCGTGGATTTTTACAAATTCACGAATTGCCGAAAATAAATGAGAAACATGTCTTTCCGTGCTTTTTAAATTGTTTAGATATGAACGTGGTGGGAATTTTTTAACCGCCACATTAAACAGCTGTTCTTCATCAACGACATGCGAGATAGCTCTATATCTATCAATGAGAACAGCTATACCATCCATAGTGTCTTGTATGGACGATATGTTATCAATGGCTATTGAATAAGCTGTAATTTGGTACCAAATTTCAGCTTTAACTTTAGATTGATCACCATAACGATCGTGTAAAAATTGTAGTCGTTGATGATAACCAATTTCATCAAAGGCAAAATGGCTAAATTTTTTAACAATTTCTTTAGGTATTGCGCTCTGAAGAATTGAAATTTTTTGAGGTATAGCTATATCATTACGTAGGTGTACGTATAATCTAAAGCTACGAATTAAACCCGGGTAGGTTAAGATTTTTCCGTCCCATTTTTGTAAATAAAATTTGGGGGGTTTTAAATTCATCAGAGGTTGTTCTGACTGAATTGAATTATCTGATTCCCAACATTTTGGTATCGGATTTTCATTTGCATTATAAATAGGGGAAGAATTTTGTGTCTCTCCTATTAAATTTGGAACCATTGAGGTTAATGAGTTTAAATTCGAATTAACGGGATTTAAATTCATCTGTGGAAGTACGGGCAAATTTGTTGATCGTACGGAATTTTCAGGTGAAGGATCAGTAGAAGTTCTTTTGTTTACTGGTTCTTCATTTATTATTGTTTCAGGTAGCGTATTACGTTTACGAATATTAATTAAATTAATATTATCATTAGTCTTACCTTTCCTAATGATTGGTTGTATGTGTTGTTGAGAAAAGTCCTCAAACGCGATCTGGAACGTATTCTCTATGGTCTCCTCTCGTCGTTTTTGTTCTTCTCTCATTTTTTCAACTGCTTTTTCGGCAGTTTTCAAATCAATCATTGCTTTTGCTGCTTCGTCAGCAAATTGTTTCATCAAAATTTTTTGTTGACGAGCAATTTCTTCTGAGCGACGGATTTCTTCCATCCTCTCTCGTGCTAATCTGTCTATCTCTTCGCGAGAGACTAGCAGTTGTTGTTGTTGAACTGATTCAGGAACCAGTTGTTGTACCGCATCCGAATTGCGTCTGGATGAGTGTTGAGGTTGGTCAACACTCATCGGTAGTGGTTCTGCGAAGGATGGGAGAGGAAGGGACATCGGGGAATCCTTCGGAAAGCGTTCCTCGATTTCAGCTTGACAGCATTGTAAGTTCCGAATATAAGTCCTTGCCAATACCATTAGCTGAAGGTCCGTTCCCCTCGGCATCCTTTGCAATTCACTAATCTGAAATTCGATTGCCGTCAACTGCCTTCGAGCTGCCAATCGTTGTAAATTGGGGTTGTTCAGTAACGACTCCAATTCTTTTATGTAACCGCCTGCTGCGGTTACATTGCCGTGGAAAATCTCCATATTGACCACCTGTTCCTCCCAGGAACTGATACTTTCTTCTCGGGAGTTTTGTTCATCAGGGTAGGCCCACTCCCTGTTTTGAGATGTTTCCGAATGCTGACGAGCTCTCCCAATATTGGGCGAGATTCGTTGGCTAGGGAGCATCCCAAAACCAGGAGGAGGTCCTACCCTTGATGTCGATGGTTGTTTGTTTTGAGACTCAAGGATTCTTTGAACATCCTTGAGTGTGGCGGTGCGCGGTTGCTGGTTGGCATCCATTTTTTGTTGTACGACCCGTTGTTGTTCGGAATCGTAATCCATTAATTCCTCTTCGTCGAGGAGATTAACGACCTCTGCTGGTTGTTGTATATTCTAAGGAATAGGTAACGGTGGCGGAGGTGGTGGTGAATGTTGAGATGAACGTGAGCACGTTGATTTTCGTGAACCGCGCGATGTGGTTGACATTTTTGTATCTGCATTTAAGAGATACGAAATTGTTAATAATTTACTACCATATATATTGTGATGGAAAATAAATTTTGTTAATAAATTTTATGGGAGGAAAAAAAAAATTTTTTACAAAAGAAAAAAAATTTTTCCATAAAATCTATTTTATTTACGAGTCATGCTGATTTAAAAATCGGGCATGACCCGTAGGCGCAATGACAAATTGTTTAAAATTTTTACGCAAAATTATATAGTGTAATTAAAAAAAAATTTTTTTTTTTTTTTTTTTGCAATCATCATTCATTACGAGTGTCATACCGGTAAAAAATCGGGCATGACCCGTAAGCGCAATGACGGTTGATTATGATTTTTTGATCGGTTTGCAAAAATTTCAATTTTTGAAAATTAACCATCATTATTCACGAGTCATGCCGATAAAAAATCGGGCATGACCCGTGGGCGCAATGACGAATTTTTGTAATATTTCAGTTCAAATACAAAAATTTTAACTTTTGAAAAAATAACCATCATTTTACACGCGTCATGCCGATAAAAAATCGGGCATGACCCGTGGGCGCAATGATGGTTTTTCAAATTTTACATGGAAATGCAATAATAATATTTATTCACAAATATTAATCATTTTATACGAGTCATGTCGATAAAAAATCGGACATGACCCGTAGGCGCAATGATGATATTTGTAAATTGTACAAGCAGATTAATTTATGCAAAATTAATTTAAAACTAATTGAACTTATGGGTCAAGCCGTAAACTTAATTTCAGCGTGACCCATAGGCGCAATGACGTAAAATAGTTCGCGACACTGCATATTGGAATAAAGAAAAATTTTGTTAAAATAAATAATTAATTCATTTCTGAATTAATTATAATTTATTTTCGAAAAAATATTACGATTTTTGATCGAATATTTTTACGAAATACGAAAAGCAAATTCTATTTCATTTTAAATTGCCGAATATTATTCACTTTTAAAACGAAATATAATAATTAATTAAATAATTAACTATTATTAGTACTTACTTTTTTCGTTGTTTATTTGATTTTCTACACTTTGACTGCAATTTTTGAAACCAAATTGAGTTTTTATTACGTATAAATCTACGTACTTATTATGTAAAAAACGTGGTGAAAAATTTTCGCGACACGCGGTTTTACGAAATAACGAATTTTTCGAAATTAAAAATTCGTTTTGTAACACAAAAATAGTTAATTGAAAATTAATTATTTGAAATATACAAAAAACAGAACAAATTAACATTAAGCACAAGAAAAAACAGCAAAAATACTAAAGAGCAAGCAAACAGACGACATACGAAAATCTTCTGAAGACGAATGAATGTTCAAATCGGATTGAATCTTCAACTGCACTCGTAAATTAGGGGTTTTTACGCCTGTGCAATTGTTCAACCCGTTGTTTGTTTGCTACCGATTTCTTGTGTTTGTATTGGTTTTTCCCTATAATTACGATTGTCCGTAATAGTAGGGTAGCACTTTTGCCTTAGCCGTACAAAAGTGTGTTAGTGTGCGTGTGTAATTAATTCTTTAACTACACGGATTGCTTGTAGAGACCTGCAAACCATTCTTTTTGTAAACGAAGTCATTTGTTTGACCTTCGTTTTATCCGTTTTGTGCACTGTCGACACAATCTCTATTATTTTGGTAGAGATTGCGTCTTTTTTAAGAAACGATCGAAAATCGTATAAGTTGGAGAGAGATAAAATATTATATTTTTTCTCTCTTCTTTTTTTTTTTTTTGCAATAGTCCTCGTTCGTCGTAAAGGTAGGAACGAGGATTATTGTGTTTAGTGTCGATGATTTCCGAGAATTTTTTCGAAGTGAAAAAATTCTCGAATTATTATTTTCGAATACGTTGGCCATATTTATTCGACGTATTCTGTTATTCAAATGGCGGGAAAAATTTTGACGACAGAATTTTTACCGCTATTGCGTATTACTGAGGGCGGCGAAAAATTTATTTTGTTACAAATAAATATTTTCGTCGTCCAAATTACTGCAAGATACGTACGGAAATTTATTTCAAGTCCCGTATTTGTTTTTTGTGGAAGCGTTTTTTCTACATGGGAGAAATGGTAAAACTTTGTTTTTCACACGAAATTTTATCATTTTGAATATTGTTTGTTAATAGATTTCATTTTATTGATACCTATTTAATTTTATTTTAATGAGATGTTATCTCTAACACCTCATAGTCCGAAGGAATCTTTTTCTTTGCTCTTGCTACCATATAGTGGGCTTAACCACTAGTCCGTTTAACGTCCAGGAGACAGTAAAACATGTAGTCACACTCCTCCTCACCGAAGTGTAACTGTCTGGCGACCGCCACGACTCCAGTACAGACTCCAGCGCCCTGTGCGCTGTTGCCAAACATACTGCGCCTGGTGTATGCGCAGTAGCTCGTGTGTCTATATCACGATAGTACCCACTTGATTATTTCTTACATTTTTACGCTAAGTAATTTCTTTGCGTACAAAAGTTGTGGTTAAGAAATTACCAAAGAATTTCTTAAATCACAGTTAGTCCTCAAGTGAAGTGCCTACTGATGTGCGACCTAGATCGAAAATAGTCTCCCATAGTATTGGTATTTTTCTTGGTAATCACTTTTAGGGTGCAACGAAAATTTAATTTTTCATCAAATTTATTCATGCAAATTGACAAATTATGTGTGTCGTTTTACCAGTGTGGTATGGTTGCATCTATTTCAATTGTCGTTTCTATTTATAAACCTTTTAAACTATACCTACTAGCGAATTTCGGAATGAAAAAAAATTTGTCTTAATCATTTACCGTGCATAAATGGGTACTTAATCTAATAGCATTTTGATTGTTACAACTGGCATCCCAAACTTTCAAAAGGCAATTTAAAAAATTGAAAATGTCGATGATAGTAAAAAAATGTTGAATTTAAAAAAATTAACCGTCCTAATTCGTAAGCTACTAAATTCGTATTTAGTCGAATTTGAATCGATTTTTTTTTCGGTTTCTTCTGCCCTAGTTTCAGTGCGTTTATTTGCAGCTTATACAGCGTCAGAAAATTGAAGTATATGTTTGTTTATTTTCAAAATTGGACGAACCTTGAGTTAATAAAGTTTTAAAAATCAAAACTGTAATTTTCTGGTCGATTAATATTTTTTGTTTGGCCTATTTGTGTAAGAGGGTTAGTGGTTCATTCATTGAAAATGCTACGAAGATATTCATATTGGTTTATTACATTTATCGAAGGTTTTAGAGAATCGAAAGAAAGAAATAGCGTTACACTTTTTTTTTGTAAACCCAAAAATGAACTCGTTCTATACGTACGTACCATAATTATGTAGAGTACCTACCTATTGTTTGCAGAATAACAATAGGCACGAAAGTTTTTTGTAGCTATATTTTCAAAAAATTTTCCCTCTCGAGTTCGAAAACATTTGGGAATAAACTTTGAAATGAAATTCAGTTCCAAATTTTTATTAGATTGAATGTTCGAATTTCGAAATGTTTAAGTAAACTCCTTAAACTTTATTTGAAGAAATTGTTCCAGTACCTTGAAAAACTTGGTGCATCTTTCACCCTGTTTTTGTATTTTTAGTATTACTTAATTACGCGAGTCAAAAATCTATCGCTTCGGAATTTTAGTCTAATTTTGGTGCAGAAATTTTTTGTTTTATACCACCTTTGATCGTGATAATAGAAAATTTTCAGTCATCAGGTTTTCGTTGAGGCCATGTGTTATTACCAGTAGCCCCAGTTGTGCAGCTTGCGTGCAAAATCGGTCGATGGTGTGCAGATTTATGATATAACACGCCACACTCGATACGTTCTAATTGACTACCGTAGTATGTTGGTTCATTTTTCCAAAAAAGTATTGACCATTTATACCGATATATTGTAGATAAAGCTGAAAACTCGGTACAAACCGACTGAATATAGTACTTGTGAGAAAAGTTGCCAAACTCGTGAGCTTCTTTTCCGCTTTCTTTTTGCAATACTTACTTCATTATCTTTCACATTAAACACTCTCATTCAGAATGGGCTGTTTCAACATTTGACCTTTTTTTCGTATCTTTCACCTCATTCAATACAATGATTAACTTGCTCCATCGAATAAAACATATTTATGGCCGATGTTTTCACGACGGTATTCTGAATTCCGATTCTTGCTGACAATCCGAGAAACTTACTTGAAATTTTGTTGTATGTTTCAACCTTCGTAACGAAAAAAGATTTTAATAGGTACTCGTATTACGACCAGCGAAACGAAATTGTTGTTGTGTGGGACGGAAGAATTAACTTTAGGAACTCATTAACTCTCATTTATGCTACCTAATTTCTAAGTAATTTTTGAACTCTATAACTGGCAACAGCCGATAAAATTTGAAAATGAATTTACTCGACCGAAGGAGCGACGAGTAGGCGGCTGATGCAGCCTAGATAATTCAGATTAGTCATTTGGAGGAGCAAAATGAAAGAGCCTTAACATTTCCTGTTAATCTCATTGATGTTTGGTATAAGAGAAACAACATGAGAACAATTTAAACGTTCCCTATTTATCAGAGCCTAAAGGTTCCCTAAGTTTTTGGATTTTTGCCCTCGACGCATTTCTCGTTAATATTTTTTTGAAAGCGGTCAGAAAATACCGGTTACTTCAGGTCATTATGGGATAGTATTCATATATTCGATTGTTTTCGAAACGTGTAGCGAGATTAAATGTCATTTTAGTTTATTAAAATTCAGTACCTGGTGGCTGACATTTGTGTATGAGTGTGAAATGCATTGAAAATAACTCGAAGAAATTTTTGGATGAATTTCGTGCCAATTTTTTCAATTTCATTACGTTTTAGCTGTAAAAGGGGAGCATTATCTCACAAAAATTTTCATTCTTTGTGTACTTTGTCGACTTCCAAATTTGAATTTTAGTTTAGTTTTTTTGTTGGACTCTCTCGGAGAGAGTCATTTAATTGTAATTTACTTTCAGCGTACTTTATCAACTGTTAGGCACCGAAAGGCGAAGAGGTTAAATTTTGCTTTATCTTATTTTTTTTAAATTACTTCTCAAGTTCGAAGAGACGGGAAGGAGGTATATAATTTCATATTCGTGCATTATTGAATCTATCTTTAAAGTGATTCAACGTAGGTACGCACGCTCCGTTTTTTTGTGGCCCAGAGGTGGTCCTAGTTGACGTCACTTCATGCATGATGGAGTTTCAACGGTTAACATGAAACATTCGAAATGTTGAAAATGAGGAAAAATGATTCAGCATTTGAAATTGGCTGTTCCGAAACATATAAAATGATGCATGACACGAGAAATTCATTAATTGGGCGGAGCGCGGAGCCTGGAAAGCGAAGTTCTCTCCTGCAGCTTTTTTACAAATATTTGAAATACTTCTCCAAAACTACCCTACCGATTTGAGTAAAATTTTACACGTACATTTTACATTTTTTGCTTTGTGTAACATTGAAAATTTTATGTCAAAATTAAAAAATAAAAAAAATTAATTAAAAATTAATGAAGAAAAATTAGAAAAAAATTCTAGCGCAGCAATACTTTGCAACAAAACCCAGTTTGCTTATGTTTATGTACAATAAAATTCAAAACAAAACCCTATAACCTAAATTAATGCAATAGCTCGTAACCCATTGCATCTTAAATAAGATAGAAATACTTCAAGCAACACAGGTGATTTGTTTTTCCCCACAATTTTTATTTTTTTACGTTTTTTCCGGAAACTACTGAAACAATGACACCAAACTCTTTATCAGACTTGGTTCGACATAAGAAATATATTTTGGGAAAATTTCAGCCTTATCCCTTTTGTAGTTTCCTCAAAATCTTGGAAAAACGCCTTTGCCAACAACTTTATCTTTTCCAGTTTTCTTAAAAAATTCTGGAAAAACCATTTTCCAAGAATGTTTTGTTTTACAATTTTCTCAGAAATACTGAACCAATAGGCAACAAACTCCTATCAGACCTGGTCTTTTATGATTACTACCTTCCTCCAGAATTTCAGTCCTATCCCATTTGCAGTTTTCTCAAAATTATGAAGACAAATTTTGGGTGATATGTTGTTAATTTGTTCTTTAAAATTATTTCGCCGATATTATTTTGTCAATTATTCCTTCATATTTGATGCATGTTTAACGAAACAATGAATTGTACAGTGTTACCTATAAGTATACCAGCAAAAATCCAGACTTGGCTTAAGTCAAAGCGCCACGAAGTGGTGCTTCAGGGCTTGTATGTATTATATAACTACATTAAAAAACAGTTAGGTAAAAATAAAGAAATAATACCAACCAGTCGTTTTATTTTCTCTTGAAACTGATAATTTTCATCATCCTAACCCCTAACTCTTTTTCGGGGTCAATTTTAATACCTCATTTACAAGCAAACTGTATAAAAAATGGAGTAACATATTCACCATGTCCACATTAGGTATGGTTAATTCTAAGAGAAAGTTTTTTCGTGTTAATATTTTTCTGTAGTATAATAAATTATATTAAATAATTTTAAAATTTTTTTACTACTTGTTAACACCATTAAATAATGCAAAATATGCTTGCAAAATTTTATTAAAATTGATTGCGTAGTTTCGGATAAGTAGTATTCCTAAAATTTGCAAAAAAGCGTGGGAAGAGGGCTGAGTCTTCGAAGTTCTGCCCTTTTATATCCAGGGCATACCTAGTAATCTTTGACATTTTTTATTTGGAGCCAGATGATATTAAAAATTTACTTTCTGAAATATGCCGAACTCATACTTGCACTGTTGAACAATGAATTGATGTAGGTAAGGTACCTACAATAAATTAATGAATAGTTATTGAAATTCCTCTTTTTTCAGCCGCCAAAACTGAAAGGTGGTCTTATGAAAAAAATTGTATATTCAGCACATCAAAAAACATGCTGATTGAAATGTGACTTAAGAACCTTGTGAAAATTCGATTCACATTCTCATTACAAGCTCTTATTCTACTTACTACTGCGGTTTTAAAATATACCAATACTGCAGCCAACCTTCCGCAACGAAATAATATTCATTTCGCATGAAGCTAAAGCCAAAAAAAATAAAAGTTTCTTTAAAAACGCGTTTTTAACGTAATTTTAACCCTTTTACTACTTTTTATATTTCCCTAGCAAAAGTTATAGAACTTTTAAGTGATGGTGTGGAACTACTCGATACTCTTATAAAACCAGTTTAAAAATAGGAAATTCTCTAAAAACCAAATAGGAAATTGAACTAACCTGTAAATCGCACATTTTTCAATATTTTCTAATTTTTACATTTTCGATAATACGCAATTTGAAACCTGATGGAATTATCTATTTCAAAATTATTGAAACAGTTATAGATGAAAAAAATTGTAATAGAACAATGAGACTTTATAAAATTAAAAAAAATTATAATTGAAATTAATTCTAGTTGAAATCCTGTATGTATATAGTTATGTTACTGGACACACAGAGTAATTTCAGAAGTTCTGAACTGATATTATTGATAGACCTTCAAAGAAATTGAGAATTGAAGAATATAATAAAAATGTAATTAACATCAGTAGTTGTGAATTTTCAATCCAGAAACTAATGGTTTATGGAGCTCGCTAACTTGCGACGAACCGTGAATTTAGGTACCCTTGTGTCAGTGGTTCTGGACATTTTTTGGCTTTCTGTCTTCTAAACTGCCATTTTGCTCTCCACTGTGGACGCGTTGAAATTATAATAACTACCTTGAGGTGCTGGCGCCCATCGGGAAATGTTCAACATGTGATTGAAAAAAATCAAAAGTCGTGTCGACTTTCATACGTCTGAATCTGATAGCCGGTGTGTGTGGCACACTCGTAATGGCCGTGGTGCTGCTGTTCGTCAACCTCGTCGAATAAATTATCCTTTAGTGCGTGTAACTGTCGCAGACTATCGTCTTTGCTCGTTTTTGCATAATATTTAACATACTTTTAACGTACGTACCTACGTTCTTGTTTCTCGTAATTTGTTCGTTGGCTGAGTGCTGAGATAATAAAAATTTCGCGTACGCTATTCGTATTGAGCGTTGAAAAAAACTTGTTGAGACGATGTTCGCGGTCCAACGGACGCACGGACCGAGCAAATTTTTCATTACGTGTTGTGTGAGAAGGCGTCCGCTTCATTCTTCTCTTCTCCTTAGTGGTGCGCCGCCGTGCCGTCGTCGTCGTCGTCGAGAAGGGGTCAATTGTCTGTCTGTCCGTCCGTCTCTCTTTCTCCCATTCCTAATGACCCGAGTATGAAATTAGCCAAAATTCATTTATATTCGGCTGTACGATGGACTCGTGGTTGAAAGACTGGTGGGAGAGGAGAAGGGTGCGATTCGGGAGTCTGCGATGTTAACGACGGTGGCTTCGCCAGTCCTTTTCGTATTATTATAACTTGTAATTATAGGTACCTATACACGTACATACATACATACATAATGTTTTGAAGAATATCCAATTTTATGCGGTAGCAGCAGCGTGCGTAGAGACCGTATTATACGTAGGTAGGTGGGTGGTGAAGAAAAATATTAATTTATTTCGCCCGTAACGTTATTGCTGCTGCCGTCGCTGCCTACGGGTTTTTGGGTTCTGCATCGGTGCAATCGAGATTCGAGAATGGCCCGGACGCGTACCGGGTCCATAGCTGAAATAACGTCGTTCATTATTCATTTGCATAAATTCGTTTGCAACGACGCTTCGGCAGCTTGGCTGCTCTATTACGGGATTGCATGAATTTGTGCGGAGGAGTTTTAATGAATGAGTAAGTGGTAATAAATTGTAATTGATGGCGAGGTCTTCGAACGCAGTGATGTGCGCAGCCGGTACCTAGTCGTTCGTTCTGCGAAAATCGTTTGGATATTTGCCGTCTGAGAAAGTGCGTTTGCGCTGGAATGGTGAAAGCATTCGTAGACATTTTTTTGTAGGCGTCGTTACAAAGGCGAATGCGGTTTCGTCGCGAATTCACGTCCTCGTTTCCCTGACGATTCTATCGAATGCGATCCGAGTGCGCCACACCAAGTTAGAGCTTCGCAACCAGCGAGCTGTCAGAAGTCGCCAAATTGTTCGTGGTGTCTCAAGCTCACCGTAATTTTTGGACTCTTCCAACTCAATTCGGAGGTAGAGGGACGAATTCTCATCCGCATTAATAATTGGATTTACATCTTTTTTTTTCTTGTTTTTGAGGGAACGTTGTACGTTGTGGTTGTTCCTTTGTCTGTGACTATTTTAATCTTCAAACCACTTCTAAAGTTAGGTACCTACTCGGAGTAGGTAATTTGAAAAATATTACCTATCGAAGTAACTGCTAATTTAAGTAGAAACTGACAAAAATTTTAAATCCCGAATAAGACAACTCACAAATCAGAAATTTCAAAAATTTACAATCTCACGTTGACCTGTTGGCTGTGAATATGCATAAATTAATATATTAAACATATAACGCCCAAACGATGTTGAAAACTCAGTTTCTAGAAAAAGCCATCGCAGTTTATTTTAATAGAACAACAGAAAAACAGTTGATGGAGTTAATCATTGAGAATAATTGTGGGGGCGTTCGTGACCCTTCTTTTCAACTGTACTTCAAACTGGAATAGGACAATATTTAAAAAATTAATTTTCGAGAAATCATGAATAAACCTTTTTGACATTATCATATTCCTAAAATCCGTATCAGTGAATAACTTCTTATTCATTGGTTGTGATATAAATCAGCCTTGATCAAAAATAAATATCATTTTGCTGAAAAAGCTATATTGTAGAATATACTCTTTAAGTTCTATAAATTGGGAGTTTTTTTTTCTTCAACATGAGCATCCAAGGTCTGATAAAAATTTGTTCAGGATTAATAAAGTCTTGATTTACATCGAACAGTAGTCTTTATGCTCCATGGTACGATTATAAATATTAATTAACGTAATTTAGGATTATGCGTTTTTGTAAGTAGAATTGCCTTCTATTATGTCTTTCAAGAAACCTATTGGCGCCAAAATTTCAAATCTTCTTCTGCCCTCCGCCATTTTGTATATTTGATTCGAACTAGAGACCAAGCGAGTATTAGGCCAATATTCGTAGTTGAAAATTTGTGTTCACTAACTCCAGGGTCTGTTTTTAAACTGCAGTGAAGCTGTGAAAAAGATAGTTTAGCTGAGAATAATGACAAACGTAGCTTCCTTGTGACAAACTATGTTAAAGCTATGAAAAAAATATTGTTTCACTGAGAAATATTGTTGAAAACTGTAAGTTTTAAATTGACACTTGGATTAGTGAACGCCAAATATCGACTATGAATACCGGCCTTAGTATTCACTAACCTAAGTGTCATGCAGTTTTCAGCCATATTTCTCAATGAAACTAAATTTTTTTCAGTTTGTCACAAGGAAAAGCTACGTTTCTCACCATTCTTAGCTAAACTGTTTTTTTTGCAACTTTGTTGCAGTTTAAGAACACACCCTTAGGTTAGAAAACCACAGAGTATTAAATATAATTGAGGATGCATGCCCATTTAAACACTGCTACAAAAAATGACACCACTTTTGAAGTAGTTGTTTCATCCTTACGATACCAAATTCAAATTTATTTGCCCTTATTCGGCGCCTTTAACAATGATGATAATTTTTTTTGTTAAAATAGTGAATAGAATAAAAGCTTATAATAAATATAACTGATAATTCAGAAACATCAAGCCGAATTTCTGAGTTTAAAATGAGACAAAAATTGTACCGATCGATAGGAGTGGGGATACTTCTTCTCAAAAGCGATACCGTATTTCGTCTCGTATGCGTCCTTTATTATATTTAATACTCTGTGCTGAACACGAACCTTAGTGTACCTGCAATACTTGTACTTTTCGTCGACAATTATATTGAAATACATTTTTATAAGTAAGTACTTGTAATCATTTCGAGTATGTATTCTTAAAATGTGTAATGTTGTATCCGGAGTTGTTGTGAATATTTGAGTACAGATCAGAGTATGTTGCAAGAATATATCGATCTAAAACAATTTGTGTGGTGGCTGAAGTTGTTATTCGTCAACTTTGAAAATAAAAGTTAAATTATCGTTGACATTCAAACTTGCCAGCATGGGCGCACTCGGAATTCTTTCTATGAGGGAGGAAGGAAGGAAAGGAGAAAAATGGCTGTAATTAAACGAATTTTTGTTTGTTCCAAAACAGGGCTGGATGCAGTAAACTTTTTTTTTTAGTATAATTTTTCGAAAAGAATTCCGAACCTTACTTATTAATTTACCGGAAATATTCAGCCATCTCTTCGGATTTTTTACTTCATAGACATTTTTGTATTTGTCACTAAATTTCATTCCTGTTAAAAGATTGCTAAATTACTAAATACTTACTATTTTTACGGATGACAGCATAATCGTGAGCCATGTATTATATTAATAATTTAGGGTTTTCTAGAATTATTATTATTTCTTATTTGACGAATATTTCAGTGTTCGCGAACTGATCAGTATCACATT
Source organism: Ericerus pela (assembly GCA_011428145.1). Classification (NCBI taxonomy): domain Eukaryota; kingdom Metazoa; phylum Arthropoda; class Insecta; order Hemiptera; family Coccidae; genus Ericerus; species Ericerus pela. Next base: position 192,875 of record WOFM01001451.1, on the reverse strand, counting down.
GAATACGCAGTTATTACATGTATGACCAAATCACTTTTATAAAAAAAAAATTGAAGTTACACAAATACGTTGAAAGAAAAAAAACTAACTGAAGTACGCATTATGACCTAATTTTTTTGCGTTCTTCCTAAAATTAATTAACAACTGATATAGCGATCATGTAGGTACTCCTAGTGCATAGTCTGTTACTGTTCTTTCATTCACGAATTCAGTAGTTGATTTTGGTGAAAGAGAAACTCTCCTGTACCTGGAAGAGGTTTTTGAAAAATAAATATCAATATATTTAGAATTTTAAACTACGGTCGGAATTTTTTTTTTTTTATATCTTTGAAATAATCGTTGATCGCAAAATTTTGCTTTTTGTGTAAACCTGCTCTCTACAGCATATCTCTTTATTTTACCAATCAAAGTTGTGTTCAACTGGTGCGCCACTTTCGAAAAAAACCTGGGCCAGATCGTTACAAAGAACTCCTGCCAAGTTCATTGTTCGATAAACAAAGGGTCATAAAAGTGCACAAATCATCATTAACGAATATATAATCTAATAGATAAACCATCATCATTAATAATTTCTGTATGTTAGGGTCGTATTGAGGTCAGTTCATATCGTGTAGATTTTAGTTATAGTTCCATGACTTCATATAAGTAACTCATTTTTCGAAAAGAGATTCTAAAAGTATTCTCAGTACCTATTATTATTTATTATTATTATTATTTATTATTATTATTATTATTATTATTATTATTATTATTATTATTATTATTATTATTATTATTATTATTGTTGTTGTTGTTGTTGTTGTTGTTTCTTTTTTTTTTGCACATGGCCTAGCAGTTTGAATAGAGACATCCAGGTACTTCTATAATCATTACATCATGTGACTTAAAAAAAACAATTCCGGATGAAATTTTTTTAAAAAGATAATTATTTGAACTAAGTACTTATTTTACGAAATATCTGTAAAAAGTTTTCAACTGGTGTTAATTACTCATGAAATTGAATCCCAGGCAAACGGGAATTATCAGTATTTAACATTTAATTATTACAATATCTAGCAGACAAATCTTGTTGCTAAAAGGGATAAAATGTTTTTGCCTTTGAATGTCGTTGATTGTTTCCAGACCCAGTAACTGCTTGGCTGCATGGTTTATGTGCCGACTTTGCCTATTTTCAAGTTTTTCAGTCTATTTCAGCAGCTGAAATTAAAAATTGTGAGGAACTAAAGAGGAATACTTGAAAATTTTTCTTCGGTTTTTAAGTTTTTTCAGGACTTTGATGGGCCTCTTATTTTATCCTAGACCCTGAGGTAGACATTTCAGCTACCCCACCCCTCTTGTTAAGTTTGAAAGAAATTATCGACAGAAAATTTTTAAAATGTTCCTCTTTTTTTTTAACTCAGTGTTTGTAAATTGCAACCAGCAAAAAAGAATTGGCAATCCCATTTAGACGCACATACAAAAATAAATGTATCGTGAGTATTGTGTCATTATGAGTTGAAGTTATTGTATCAATACAGCAGCTCTAGTCACATGCTTTCATAGTGCACAATGGAAAAGTTGAATCTTTTGCGCTCATTTGGCACAGAAGGAGGACTTCAAATGACTAAAGTATATACATACAACTCTTCTTATAGTAAATTCAGTAACGAACATTTTTCATGCTGTACTACTTTTCGAGAAAATTAATATTTGTTGAGATAAACGCAAAAAACACGCTCGCATCGAGAGAATGTGACTTAGTATATTATTTTAGACGTCTAAACTGACCGATTAGTGAAAAAATCAAAACTCTTCTAATTTGTTCGAATAAAATATCTCTCTTAAAATTTCAAATTTGTTGTTGAACTATGCAGTTTTGTTTTCAGTGTGCACGAAATTATCCCTCGTATCAGTTGTTTGATACTGCTTCTTTTTTTTTCTTCTTATATGGCGAAAGCCGAAAAATTTTTTCCCACTTCTAAAGAATCGCTGAAGAAAGCATACCCTTTTAAGGATCCGAATCATCGAGTATAGATATTTGAGTGTATGCCTGAAAGAAAGGCGAGCTTTTTTGGTGGAAGGCTAAACTTTTGAGAATCCGTCGTTAATTTGGTCGTTCTATTTTTGAAGTGAATGAAACACTTATTAAAGATGTAGGTCAAGTCTTTATTCGCTGTCCACAAAAAAATTTCCCAATTTTACCGCAAATAACTACGAACGTACGACTGTCGTTTCTCAGCATATATTATTATTCTTTTGTCGAGTGAATGCAAAAATATTCGAATATTTTTTAATATGATATTTTCTTTGTTCGTTCGGTATGTTGAAAAACAAATACCGAACACGCCGTAAAATAGTGTATTATAGTGAAAAAAATAGTTTCTTCTACGTAAATGTAATATATTTCGAACGAAGGTATTTCTCTCCGACAAATTTTCCTCGTTCTTTGTGTGCGTACACATCGTCCTTAATATTTATCGAAAGTTTCGTATTCGATGTCGTTTAAGTGGACGATCAAAATTCTACTTTTTAATATGAGCTTTTTTTTCCCTAACTGTTTCTTTCCCCCGTTTTCGATACATTATATTTTCTGGGTTGAAACTTTCCAACAGTGGCAAACATAAAAGTGCAACAACTGTTCGAAGTATCCGTCGTCGCGCACTAGATAACTTCCGTCGAATATTGAAATGCAATATTTACTCAATTTTTTTTTATTCTTTGTTTTTTCCACAGTACCTACATTTCTTTTTTCTGTGCGTTACGATCCCGTAAGTTCTATACTTTCTTTTTGTCTTCATTTTGACGTTCGAATGAAAGTGTGTCTTATTACTGTTTTTCTTCGAAAAAGCGTAGTGGTTACTGAACAATTTTTTGAAAATTTTGGACACGATTTTTATGGTCAGCAACTGTTCCCATTGTTCTGTGGAATGTTTTAACGCTTGATTGTAGCTGACTAGTAGCCGATTCCAATCACACTTCCACAACTGTTTCAAAATTAATTGTTAATTGATTCATTTTAATTCGCAGATAATTCTCAAGACTGCTTATTAACAGTTCAAACATTCTGTACTCATTTCTGAAATGCTGACTACTCATTCGCTTACTTCGATGTAGACAGGTATTCGTATGTAACGTATGCAGAAATTTCTCAGTGTTAATGTAACTCTCAGTTTTTCACCTTGAAATGTTGTATTTAGGGTGCGGTGTACAGTGGGGGATGAACTTAGGTCATCTCTAAATTTGAGAATGTACACGAGTTGACCCGTGAAAATTGGCGAGTCATTTTGAGTCAACTTACTACTGAACACCGGACCCTGAGTGCGCAACACTTTCTCGATTACTGTAAAATATGTCAGTTATAATACGTACTTGATGGCATTCATTCACTTCCACTTATGTATATGTATATATGAGAGTGTTTAATACAAAATGTTATTTACGCCGTAAAAAATTGATTGCCAGAAGAGGGAAGGTATATAATCCAGAAATTCAGTTGACGAACGATGAATGTTTTACTGAGTATTGAGAATCATTGCTGAATGGTTAGGTTTCGATGCGTTAAAGTTTGCCAGTGATTGATGATTTGTGTAAAAATAAATATTGCAATTTGAGGTTTTGCTACATAGTTTGGTATCGGGTGCAAAATTAAATAGACCGCCGTTTTTATAAGGTAGGTCTGTTTGGTGCACAGTTTATCAACTTTTACAGGTGGAGCTACGAGCGAAGATAAGGCCTAACGAATGATAATATGATAGCCTACTACTTACGGAATATATACATAATAGGTAACTACAATATTTTAATTTGTGTATTGAAGAAGAGACTGTATAGTGTAAATAAATCTAAAAAATTACCTCATCGGAGGAAACAAGTTTATTCTGCTAAGTTTCTATATGTTGGTGCAAAAGCACAACCTATTGGGTGGATTTGCTCCTCTGTGGACAGATACTTCGAGTCATTATTAGCAAGTTATGTTCCCTTAAAATCAACATTTTCTGGATATGTTGTTCTTCTACAGCCTCGATCTGGTGATTTTTTGCCAGCATCGCAGAAGTTTGGTCGATTTTCTTTAAGTGATACTGCATCATGCGCATCGTTGTTTGTCCATTTATCTCTCGATTGCTTTTGCTGATCGACCTTCGGAAATTACGTTAATGGAATAAAGTCCGTAGTGATCAAGCAGCATTGATTCCAGACAAATTAAAAGCTATATTGGTTGACAATTTTTAAGTAAATTTTCTTTTGAAAATCTACTTGTTTTTTTTCATGTTTTATTTTTATTTTTCTTCTTTTTGTTTTTAAACAGTCGTACATAGATTAGAATAAAATTCACCGACGTCGTCGATGCGCGGAATGGACGACACGTATTCGGTGCCAAAAAATATAAATTGGATTAAAGTCGCGCAATGACTTTTTACACAAATCGTAATTTACTTTCACGAGTTTACACCTCCTCTGGCGGTAGAATGAAGTGAAAAAAAAAAAGTTGACTTATAGTAGTCGTATAAGGCAGGTGGGAGGAACAGAGGGTGAAAAAACGTGGAGTAAAGCAAATGGCCCATCGACGTCTTTCTCGCCGAATAAAATTTATGTAAACACAGTAGTCGTTTAATCCAATAATATAGGGAACCGATCAACGTCGTCGTTTCGCAGCGAATTACTATCATTTTAAAATGATTTATTCGCACGATCGTAAAGCATGCAAATATTGTGTAATATCGTCGTACCCGTTTACCGCCGAGGAGACGATTACTGCGAATGTGGAAAAGAAAAAAATAAAAATAAAATGAAAATTATAAACCTCTGTGGTTACGAGTAACGACGTTGTCAATCAGCGAATGTCGACGACGGTGACGTTATGTATGTAGGTACTAAGTGATTTTTCTCTACATTAATTAAAACGACAGGCAGCGGTATAATAATGTGTCTGCCCTCTGTATTGTGCGGTACATGGATCATCGTCTATCCGTGTCGACGGAGGTGTTTGTGAATAGGTACATCGCATAGTATAAAGAAAATCAAATCGTTTTCTGTCGTAATTATCGTCAGTGAGTTACCACTGTGAATTGTGATGTAATAATCCGTTCGTTGCCTACCTTTTTGTCATCTCACTCTTTGAGATGGTGGATCACGCATCTGCTTCGTCATCTATTAACATTTCCAGCGACTTTCTCAAACGCATTTGAATAGTTCGAGACTGTTTTTGGTTGGAAATTCTATCCAAGTTCATTCGTCTCCGTTTACCTGTCATCGGCTGCTTAACGATTTCAGTTACTCGTTCCTTATAACTTTTGGTTTTATTTTCTTATGCCGTTGAGAGGAATGCAGCAGATATTTCCACCCCCCTGTCCATTAATTTGTAAATCATTCAGGAAGATACGATGAGTTTTTTGAAAAATGTTACTTATACGTGTTTAGTATCAACAACTGTGACTGCAAAACCGATTGAGAATAACCAAAATATTGAATTTCGAATAGGACAACTCGCAAACAAAAACTACTAAAATTCACAATTTCAAGTTGACTTGCCGACTATGAATACTCATATCTACGTATATTAATAACTAATGAAACTCGATGTAAGTATACCTATTTGCTCGCCCATAACTTCAAAACCGCTTGGCAGATTGAGATGAAATTTTAAATATTTATTTGTGTTATTTCGAGGCACGTTTGAAGTCATTGTCGAAGTCACTATCCCATCTGAAGGCAAAGTTTTCATCAAAATTCGTCATTTACGGTGTGAAAACGAACGAAAGTCTAAAAAAGAATGAAAAAATGTCGGATTGCTCAGGTTACAGCTATCCTCTGTTCCAAATAAGAAACACGAACCACCACTTACAATACATGGAGCATGTGGGTGTCGTAGTGGGAAAAAGTGTTTCGGATTCACGCTGGAGGAGAAAGAGAAGTACGTCTGTCGGTTGAAATGTTTTAATTTACGTATATAAGAACCAAATCTTCAGCCTTTGAAATCCCAGGTATATTGTGAAACAAGCCTAGAAATATGCAAATTTTCAAAATTTGATGTGATTAAAAACCTGTATTTTTGGAATCATTATAGGTTGTCCAGGTTTGCCCTTTGAATATTATGTTTATCTCATGGATATGTAAAACTGTGCATGAAACAAATGAAGTATTATCTAACTCTGTTAAAAAAATGTAAGAAAATATGAAAATAACTTTAAACTCAATTTTTGCTTTTACATAATCTGTCCAGATTGGACAAAATCCATTTCTAAGCTTTATGCCTATCATTTTAGACAATAATCACTGTAGAACACACATATAAATTGGATTTAGGATACATGTGTTCTTGGACCCAGATTGAAAAACTTAGTAAGAACTTTCACCGAACTGGATTTGAGAGAAGTTTAATTTTTTGTAATTAGTAATTACCGGTTGCATTTCACTTGCATTTCACCTGATTGAGAAGATTATGGAAGATCCTAATTTTCACAATATACTTATTTCACTAATTATGTCGAACAAGTTATTGGAATGTAACAAGAATCTTCAAAACAGTGGTAATTTCATCTAGAATTCTAATGTGAAGTTTGGCATTGATTTTTAGTAAAAAACTAGTTTTTTTAGATTTTCTTTCCCACAACATTCGTGGTTTTTTTTTTTATAATACTTGGTGGTAACCATATTTGAGAGTTTCCATTCGTGTACCCACAAAAATTCTATATTTATGCCCTTATATGCATGTTTATGAAACTTCATTCAAGGATGTAGATGTTTCATAATTATTTCTTGTTTGATAAATAAGTATAATGAAGTCTCACATTTTTTATTGTTTCCAAACTTAATACACTATTCACTGGTTTGAAAAAAATCTATCGTCCTTGTTGAGTTTCCCCTTATGGTAATAAGGATTTTTTAAACAGGGCATTTCCGGAGCCAAAATTTCCTAAATTCAAAATTTATTAATACTTTCTCTTCATTTAACAAGTCCTATATATGATGATGTGGAACAAAGTTAATGTTTCTTTTTTCTATCGCACCTATGAGAATAATTTTATTCTGATGACAAAATGAAGAAATTAGATTTTTCATGATTCTAGTTTTTAATTTGAGTATTATTGTGATATTTTTTTTCATAATAGTTCCAAATAGTTTGTGATATGAAGACTGGAGACAGATAATTTTGTTGAAAGTAGCTTTGTAACTCCTGTTATGGTCCCATGTTTCACAAATCTTAGAATTTTAAAAATTTGTTATTTTCAGATCCATTTCATCAAATTGAAAAGTTTTTCGAAGATGATAATTCTTACATTATATCAATTTTTCTAATTATGTGGAATAAATTCCAATAAATGTAGTATCTCAAATTACTATCTTCATTTAGTATTCAAGGGTAAAGTTTTATTTTGATTTATGGTAATAGATCATTTTATTTTAGGTTTGGGTAATGTTGATAATAAAGTCTGGTATAGTTTTACAGTTTCTTGGCTTCAGACCATAAACACTAATATAGAACAAGTTTTCTTTCCATCTTTTTTTTTCTTACAATTTAAAACTTTGATCCAGGTGCATTTCCAGGTCTCAAAAAACCTTTATCCTAAATCCAATCTGTATGTGTATTCTACTGTGATTACTGCTGATGATGGTATGAAACAAAGTTAAGAGATGAATATTCAAGTTATTTTCAGATTTTCATACATTTTTGTAATGGAGTTGGGTAATACTTAATCTGTTTCATGTACTGGGTTACATACCCATGAGATAAACATATTATTCAAAGGGAAACCATGGACAACCTCTAATGATTCTAGAAATGAAAATTTTTGATCATATCAAATTTTGAAAATTTAGGTATTTCTGAGCCCTTTTTCATTATATAGATGGGATTTTAAAGGCAGAAGATTTGGTCCTTATATTAATGGAAGTAAGTACCTATGTGAAATGAATTCATTTACATTTACTTTCCATCTTGTGGCAACTTAGAGGTTAATATTGATTTTTCAGTTCAGGCCTTCACTGAAAATTTGATAATAAATAATTTAGATTATAAATGATCTAGATCTCAAAATTTGATTATTTTTTTGAAGTGATCTAATTATCGAAGATCGCAATCTTAGATCCGGATCTTATAATCTATTGATCTATCAATTTAATTCTGAAAGTTCAATGCCCCACAATGTCTACCACTGATGGTGTTCGAAGAATTGATTTTGAAAGCGTTGATTGTGTATGTTTTGAATGCTAAAAAACAGTACATAATCCTAAAATCAACATGTTTGACAAATGGGCCACCAGAGGGTGACTACTTTGACTTCAGATCCCTTTCCACCATGTGATAAATTACAACAATTGCCCCTACCAATTTTGTCAATGAAAGTCGATGAAATTACATATATAACTTCTATTATTTGCACATTAATAAATGGGGCCGAGTATATCTCAAATTTCTCAATGGTTTATCATAGAATGAGTAAGATTTTGTCCTATTTTCATTCGCTTTCCTCTGGGTTTTTCAATCACTATTTATTTTAACCTCAACTATTTTTTTAGTTGTCTATAGAAGAAAAAAAACAAAGTTCCTTTTCAGAAATTTGTTATTGATAAAGTTTTTAACATTATTTGGGTGTCAGATGTTTGATGTGGATTCATAGTCGATATAGTCCTGTAAAATTTGGAAGTAATTTGGAAAAAAATTGCAACTAGATTAAATTTGGTATACATGTACCTTTCATCATCCTAAATAACATAGGTACTAAAAGTTTGAATGCTTCAAGTGCAAGTGCCATTTCCTGTGTTTATCTCGCCTAATTTTCATTTGGTCAAAAAATTGTTCAAACAAAATTTGAAGAAAACTAAAATATCTTTTGAAAAGTATTCTAATTTTTTTTTGTCAGTTGCGTAGCTCTTGCATAAATCATAGTTACTACCTATTTTTTTGTTTAAACTTATTTAATACGCAGTAAATTACATATAACATAATGCATCTACACTAATGCAGTGCCTATATGAGTTCAGTTTTTCAATAATTTTATTTAGTGTTTAGATAAACACCTAAGTGAAATTCTCTTCTTTACCACATTTCAACGCCACCTCCTCAATTGATTTTTTGTTACATTTTTATCAGATAGTATACAGTAGTATACACTTTTACTTTATTTATTAGTTGGGGATGTGGTGCTGAAATCCGGTAAGGGAAGGAATTTCACTCTAGGATACAATGTAGCCTCTTGAAGAACTGAACTCCTATACTGTATTAAATAAGTATTAATAGAAAAATAGGTACGTATTTTCAACAATAATTTATGCAAAAACTATGCACCTGATAAAGAAAAAAATTTAATCCTTTTTGTTGATTTTTTAGTCTTCTTTAAACTTTGTTGGAGCAGTTTTTGGAGCAGTTTTTGGAGCAGTTTTTGGCTCAGTTGAAAATTAGGCGAGATAAACTTGCAAAGTTGCTGTCCGCCAACATTTTAACCCTCTAGGAGACGACCCTTGCTCAGGTCGCGTCCGGACTTTTAGTGTGTTGTTTAGGATGAAAAATTTGACGTGTGTACCAAATTTCATCTTGAAACTTTTTTCCTAATTGATCCATTTTTAGAGATAATGTGACTGGTCTCTAATGGGACAACTTAAAATCTTTGAAATTCCCGTCTCTGAGTTTTCTTTTTGGGATTCAAATTTGTTGGTAGTTTTTTTTTATTAATTTTGCTATCTGGTAAAAAAATCAAGAATTAAATTGTGTGGAAGGAAGTATAGTTATACGATTACAAGAAATAAAAAGGGAGGGGTAAAATGCTAGAAAAACGCTAATTATAGAAGAAACTGATTTTCAACGCTTGAAACTAATGGAAGAAAATTTTTAAGCCTTCTTATGCAATCATTGTTAACTTACCGTATCTAAAATTTAAAAAAAAAAAAAAAAAAAAAAAAAGTAAAATCTTTGCAGTTGCTGTAAACAATAATTGTAAACAAATGACAGAATCTGTGAAATCTATAATTACAGACAGTAACCTTAATCGCCAATCTTTAATCACCGGTGGTAACCTCGAACGAATTATTGTAGGAAAATAAAAATTGTATAGGATCGGAAGTCGACATTTTTTTCGTACCTTCGAACGCTACATGTAGGAAATAGAAAAAAATAATCGTGACCTTGACCCTGAATACTGTCGGCTTATAAATTTTTCATTATAAAGGAATGAAAGTCGACGATTCTAGATTTTTTCAATTGTAAACTCTTCAAAATTCGAAATCGTTTGGTTGAATAAGAATTTCTAATTAAAACTCAAAATTTTTATGACTGAAAATTTTGGTTTTTCTAATTTCTTTGTCTGTTGGTTTTATTTCACTTTCTGAATTAAAGTCAACAATAACAAAATCGTGGGTGTCAATTCATTGGTCGTTATTGGTGGAATTAGAGATGTTGAAGAGCATACCTCCTCAGCTAATTTTTCAACCATGCAAGAATTTTCTAAAAACAGGAATTTGTATTTGGTTTATTTTAGTTACTAGTGTAAAGTTGCAGATTTCTTCAGAAAAAATTTTTTTTTTCAATACTCGATGATTTATCATTGGCTGTTTAGTCAATGAATATGCCTTTTAAAACAGGTTCGCTTTCGTGGGTATAGTTACGTTCATTTGTTGTGAAGAATTATTATAGATTAAAAGTTAACGAGTGTGTAAAAAGAAAAAACTCAATTTTAATAAATTGAGGTGAAATCCGTGCTGTCGATGTCAGTTGAATTTTAAATCGTATTTCCGAGTAGAATTGAGTCATTTGCAAACGAATCGAGATTTTGATTTAATTTTAAAATATTTTTTTCTTGTATGTGTTCGTGTGCTTGCATTTGATCCGAAAAGTTATCGAATTTTTCCATATAATTCAAAATCAGGAGTATTTGATAGCGATTTCATGTTCATCCTAATTTTGATCAACAGATATGCTTTAATCGCTGATTTTTCTAACACTATCGCTGGCAATTTGTATTCGTAACGAAGAACGTAAGTTATTCCTCATTTCCTCAATTGCTGTGTCTGCGCAGGTAGTCAAATAATTCCACTCACTTTCCTTCTTTCTAAATGAAAGTCAGAAAGAGAAAAATAATCGTCTCGTAATATTTATTCAGATTTGTTCCACTTCACGTATTACTAAGTTAGAAAAAGAAAAAAGTACGAAGGCCAATTAGCGGTCAGTTTAGCAAAATATCGCCGTGCAAATTATTATTGTTTCATCAACCCTCGTTTTTTTTTCTCGAATTTTGTTTTTTCTTTTTTCTTCACAATGCACCTGCGATCGAAACAATTTTCCTATTCCAGTTTTTCCCCTCTCCCCACTGTTTGAATTCAATTACGGTTGCAGTGGTGCCCACTAGATATCCAGCAATATGAATGAAAACGTTTCCACTCGCTCAAAGTTGAAAAAGTCAGCAGCCTATCTAAGTGAATTTTGTTTTTCTTAAAATAGTCGAGTTAAAAAAATTAATTTTTCAGGAGACAAGAAAAAACTGATCATATTCTGTTGGTTGCTCGTCGAAAAAATTTGTTTGTGTTATTATCGCATACATACCAAATCATATCCTGAAAATTACAATATTGTATCATCGATTAACCAACAGTAATCTTTTGGACCGTTCAAAATCGAACATTTTATCTCTTTTTGAAAAAGGATTTCGTGTGGAAATCTGCTGTAGAAAGTACCTCAAATACATCATTTTTTTTGTTGTTTTTTTGTCCCCATTCATTTTAACAATAACATTAGTGATATAAGCCTATTATTTAAGCTCCAGGCAGCCACAAAATACCAAGTAAATGTTAACAAATTCATTTCATATACTTCGTTGTACAAATATGGGGACCAAATTTTTAGCTTTTAAAATCTGGTCCATATATGATGAAACGGAGCCGGAATTATGCGAATTTTAAAAATTTGATCCAATCAAAAACTTGCAATTCCGAAATCACTAAAGGTTGTTGGGAGGGTTATCCTTTTAACATTATCTCATTGGTATGTAACACGGTATATGGAAAAATTGAAATATTACCCTACACTATTCAGACTATAATTTTTCTAGAATTTCTTTCACCCTTCATTTGTGGTTTACATGTTTAATAATACTTGGTGGTAACCAAATCAGATAATTTCTAATCGTGTACCTGGAAAAATTCTATATTCGTGACTACATATTATATACATATTTATGAAACTGTATTCAGAGATACAGATGTTTCACAATTATTTCCAATTTAATAAATAATTATAATGGATTCTCACACAGTTTTCCCGTTTCTGTGTTTTGTACACCACTCACTAATATGGAGTACTCTTGTGTGAAAAAAATATGCACTCCTTTTTCTTCTTTTTTTTTTTTTTTTACAATATGGAACTTTGATCCCCATGTAGTTCCTGGCCTAGAAACATCTTTATCCAAAATTTAATCTGTACTTCGGCTCTACTGTGATTGCTATCTATGATGGTGTGGAACGAAGTTTAGAAATTGATTTCATTTAATTTGGATAGATTATATAAGAGAAAAAGGAGTAAAAATAGATTTTCAATTTGCTTTTATATTTCTTTAATATTTTTTGACGTTTTTTCTATGGTTTCTGGAACTTCTGGGTAATGCTTCATTTAATCCATATACCATGTTACCTACCAATGAGATAAATATAATGTTCAAAAAGAAACCCTGGACAACCTTTGTTGATTCCATAATTGCAGGTTTTTGATTGCATCAAATTTTTAGAATTAGTATATATCCCGCTCCTTTTCATAAAATAAACCAGATTTTAAAGGCTGAAAATTTAGTCCTTGTGTTAGTATAAATAAGTATGTGAAAAGAATTCATCTACGCTTATTTGGTATTTAGTGGCTACCTGGAGCTTGATATGGAAATTATTTTCCTCCAGAAGACTTTTCATTCCTGTATTCAAAATTCAGGTGTGTCCAGCGATTTTATGTTATTCTATTATTATTTTAATAATAAAAATTTCAATACATTTTTATATCGGTAACTTATAGCTATCATTTCACCCATTTTCTTTCACATTCTATAATATTCGATCAGCAGAAAGTATAATTATTTTTTTTAAATTAATTTTTCGAATCATTCCGTTTTAGTTTTAGGAAATCGAGACAAAAAAAATTCAGAGTTCACCTCATTACCTCGACAATATTCTTAACGGTCTACTCTAAAATGAGCACTTCTCATATTCTTGTTCCTCTTCCAGTGGTTTTTCAACTATTCATTATTTATTTTGTTTCTCAACTGATTTTTCAGTTTTTGTAATGAAGAAAAATTCTTGTGTTTCCTCGTGACTCTGCTACGTTGTTTCATCAACTAAATAAAGTTTGCAACTCTACTTTGGCATTGTGATGGGTCAACACTTGCGCATTTTGCTCCGAACGAACCAAACGCGCAAAGCAGGCTAAATGCGCTAAACAGACAAATGTTTGGTATGTTTGACCTTTTTGAATAGATCCTTTGCGCATTTTCATTTACCGACATCACTTGGAAAATGTTTCGCACATTTGGTTTGTTTGTCCAAATGGTTCTCACCAGAGAATTCTTACGTGCGCGGTTTTGTTTGTTCAAAATAAAATGCGCAAGTGTGGACCCACCGTATGAGTAACATTTTTCAAGTTATCGCGTGGATCTAAAGAAGTGGTATACGGGTTACGTATTTTATTGTCCTCCTTCGTTTTTCTGATCGGATTTAGACATGTGGACGTCTACTCGTCGAAAATCGTGCCCCTCGCTGTATTCTCCTCTTGAAGATGTAGTGTCATAAAACGGTCCATCCGAATGTTGGCCCAAAACACGTCGATTCTATTTGCTTCTGTTTAGGTTTTTGCCACCTTTGGCCCCAACTCTCGCGACACTTTTTAGTGTGCGTATGATTGGTACGCATTCAACTTGTAGTGGTGGAGGCGAAACGCGACTCAAATAAAATTACGCGGCAACAAATCAAGCAGAGTACAAAACGCTATTTTACCTGCAGCCTTTTCTCACCCTACTCGCATGCGAAAATGCTTTTGTTTTCTAATGCGGGTAACTCGTTTGCGTGTAGGTATAGCTATCATCATCCAGCTAAATGGGCTATACGTATCGCTCATAACCATCCTCCGCACAAACGCACACACAGACTCGTATGCGCGCCCGCAGTCTATACCCACCTGTAAATCTGTGACGCTATCTTGTTCCATAAATCATGGTCTGCATCCGACCCCGCTGATCTTCCCCCTGCGTCCGTATTAAGTAGGCATATATACGCGCCTTTAAGGGATGAATTTACGTTTGTACATATATACGCGCACCCTTTTAACCCCTTCCTTGCCTATCCCCAACCACCGAACGCCTATCTTCGCGTCTCGATTCTCTTTGAAGCGACCCGTAACTTTTTCGCCAACAACAGTATAGGATAACACACGCTTTGAAATGTATTTATAATAGCTTCCAGAAACCGGAAGGAAATAGCTAAATTTGGTTTTTGGACTCGCAAGATCATCCCCTCCTCACCTTTTCGTCCACTCCGCGTTTTCCTACCTTTCATCATTTTTTTTTCTAGACGCTGCCCATCTTTAACATATTGGTACGTGCCTATAGTAATTGTGTACCTGTATCAAAGCTTTTTCCAAGGTGGGTAGCTTGCACCTAACTGCCCTCCAAAATGCCGCAAAACGAATTAACCTTTTGTTGTTGGGGTCAATCTCGGACCATCACCCAAAATAGTTGCGAAAGTCTTCATCAAATTTCAAATGTTAATGGACTCGTCTAGTCCGCATTACCATAATTGTAGTTTCTCTTTTAAGATGAGGAATGCTTCGACGTGTTAGCCTCCCAACTCCCCTCCTCCGCCGTCTAGTGCACATGTACCTTCGTCAGTTTCGACAAACTTCTGAGACAATTTCTCTTTTCTGTATACTTCCATGGCGTTGCGGGTCATATTTTGAGGAGATATGCGAATTTATTAGGCGTAAAAATTTCGCATAATGTAAGAATTTGAAATTGTAGGCAGTACATGGAGTGTAGGCCCTACGCGTATTGTATACCGTCGGAAGAGAATAATTAGAAAAGCAGCCGTAGTTTTTGTTAAAAATCGCAATTTTTAGATTCCGTGATAAATGTCCCAAACTGGACGAGGGACAGATTTAATTCGAGTGAAATTAGCGTCGAAAGTTTCGAAAACACAACATTCTATCAGAGACCACCGTCAGTGAGAAAGTTCCTTTTCGATTCCTTCTGAACTTCTATGAATATTCTAGAATTACGCTGCTACATTTTAGTATCTTGAATATGCTTCGAGTGCATGTGTAGTGTTTTATGACACTCCAAAATTAAGTATTATTTTTGATACAAGCTTTACGTTAGATTTGAATGTACTGAGTTGAGAGGATAGGTATTCTAATGCTTCCTCGCAGCGCATGTACTTCATTGATTTCTAGTCCAGTCGCTTTAATTTGGTAGAAACGTTTTTTAAGTTAAAATTGTACCGATATTACGAACCTTTTACCGATGTTTAAGACTAAAGTCGACGCGTACGAATTCATTTCAACAATTAGTCGACCGTACCAACTCTCAATTTGTCAACAAGTTATCACTCAAAGGTCGATTGATTCAAATAAGGAGTTGGTGGTTTGAGTAACTCGGTAGCTACCAAGGTACTCTGTTTTGCAATTGAAAGGTTGTGAGTTTCCACTATGCCGGTGTGTTCGATTCAGTTCTATCGATGCTTCAGTATGGGATGAGAAAATTTATGCTGGTCGATCATTAGTCACCGGACGCCGCCATCCCCTCCTCCACTCCGACATCGAATACATTCGCTTCACGCTAGGTAAAATGGTCACGTAGCCAAAGCCCCCTTCTAAAAAAAATAGATAGATTTAAAATGTATATATGTGTATAGTAATTATGTTGAGTACGAACCCTGGTAAATTTTTTGTTAACATGGATTGAAGGAATGTAAAATATTGATATCTGTAGATGCGTAAAAGAGTAGGTTCAGAAAATTGGAATGGAAAAACAGACAAAATAACTGCGAATTGAAGACGTTCCGATTCATTTCATTAATCGAATTGGATGAATCGATTCTATGTATTGATCGCTAGTAGTGGTATCCACTCCATTTTTTCGATTTTTTCTTGGATTTAGTTAATCTGTTCGTAATTAATATTCCCGCCTTCGCTCGCCCCGCAATAATTATCGACTTTAGCCAGAATTTCATGAGACTTTCAGCGGTACGTGGTACGTCGAATATACAAATTGTTCGAAGCGTACCTTGTTGGAATGTAGTTCCTTTCCTATCAGAAAACTGCGTCATCTTAGAAAGAAAGGAAAAAGAGGAAAAAATTTATTTGCGTGTTAGCGCGAAAGCCGCTAAATTTTTTATGAAAGTATTATGCGTACATATTGATGAGCGTGATCTAAAATGCCGTGAATTTAGTACCCACATTGTTGGTTAAAGTGGAACATCCTCCGCACCGTAATCGTAATTTTCTAAAGCGCCATTATGAAATAATCGTTGCAATATTTTCCCATTTTTCTCGATGCAAAATTTCGTTTTACGCCTCTCTAATGAGTTGATAATTTACTCGAAGATAAACAGTGCAGTATGAAGAATTAAATAAATAAAAAATTCAAAAATGCAATGAAGTAGACGCCGCAACAGCGATTTTTTATGTGTGATGTAGGCTATATATGTATATTTGTTTAGACAGTTCTTCTGATTGGTGAAACTTTAGGCTATTTAGGGTACGTTGATCACTCAGTCCTTTGCTCCTTTTTCCTATTTTTGTGTACGTGTCTTATTATTTTTTTAATAATAGTGTTTTATGTCTGATTCTCACGGTCAGAGATGGCGATGTAGAATTGAATTCTACGTCTACACGCATATTCTACGGGTAGGATATGTAAAGTAGAATGTCCAATTTTACGTAGAATATGTAGAATATGTAGAAAATAACACTCATAAGGTGACAAAGTACTGATAACATTGATAAGAGATCAATTAGTTATATTATTCTCATTTTCTACATATTCTACATATTCTACATATTCTACATCACAAATGTAGAATATCGGATTCTGCGCGTAGAATACCATCCCTGCTCGCGGTTCATTTAGTCCCTGCATAGATTTTTCAGTCGTCTTTACCTGGATTTGCCCCAAACGAAACAGCGAACAACGAAGTTTTTTCTTTGCTCGTTTGGTGTAAACAACCAAAGAATGAACGTTCGATATTCGCTACTTTATCGAACAGAAATGAATATCCTTATCCCAGTGAATGTAGAAAAACATTGTACGAACAGCGAATGTTCGTCCGGTGTACCTAAACGCAGCTCTTGTCAGTCTTTTTTTTTTTTTTTTTTTTTTTTTTCATTTGACCTTCCAACCTAATTTTATCAAGTTAGCTACTTTAATTCCATTTAAAACCTTAACGTAGTTTTCTGATCGTAAATAGTAAACATCCGTGAAACTTGATTAAAGCACAAAATACATATTTCAACCTCTTTTCAACTATCAGTTCTGGGTTCCAGTAATGATCCCGCTGTACTCTACTGGCTGTAATACACTGGAGACAACTTTGACCAAGGTGGAAGTCGCAACAAACATTTGTCCAAATTATTTTTAGGTACCAGTTTTCCTAAATTTTTCATGGGCACTTGCCTAAATGATATGCGTCCGAAGTTGGATTTCATTTCTGTTTCGTTCGTGAAAGTCTGAATGTGGCTTGCATCGAAATTATTGAGGGTTCAAATTCTGGAGATGATTTATGCAAAATGACGTTGTCTCGTACTAGCCAGTGGCTTAAAACCTCCTTCAAGGTGTATTTTTTTCTCAGATTGGTAAATTGCATCCCTGTGTCGTGAAATACAAATATTTTATTCGGTGTTGCAAAAGTATCAGTTTTAAGCATATGCAGTAATTTTGGATCATAATTTCGATGCTGCCCGATATGAATCGCTGAAGGAAGAGGACATTTTTCATGAGATTATCCTGCTCTCAAAAGTGAAGGGGAAAATGGTAAACTGAGGAATCATTTAGGCGTGAGAAAAAAAAATTAAGTCGTGAGAAAAAGAAGTTAAAGAGAATGAAAAAATAAAATTTTTGAAATTGGTTGCTTTTATCAACCCATACATGCCTTGAAAATACAGCATTTTGTACACATGTTGCAAAAAATGTATTTCTTACTTCTACCTAATTTGGATATAAAACAAGCTATGTGTGCATTGCTCAAACAATTAGCCTCAAGTTGATCACTCCTGGAAATCTGTTTAATGATAAGTAATATATAATTATTATTACTAAAATTTGAAAAGTATAATTATGAAGATGATCATAATTTTCAGT
Organism: Ericerus pela; assembly: GCA_011428145.1. Lineage (NCBI taxonomy): Eukaryota > Metazoa > Arthropoda > Insecta > Hemiptera > Coccidae > Ericerus > Ericerus pela. Next base: position 174,582 of record WOFM01001451.1, on the reverse strand, counting down.
AATCTTTATTATTAGGTACCTAATATTTTTGTGTCTTTTTCAACTTCGTATTTTATAATTTCTAATCACTTAACCATTTCATCACTTTTCATACTGCTACTTGTAAAAATCACAAAACTTCTTCAGTGAAGGTGTGAAACTCCTTGCTACTCGTACAAAATCGATTTAAAATTGGAAAATTCCCTAAAAACCAAACGGGAAATTGAACTAACTGTAAATCACAAATTTTTTAATATTTTCAAATTTTTACCTTTTTCTATTACAGCTGTTTAAAAATTTCTTAAAATTCATTTGGATAATACGCAGGAAACCTGCTGGAATTTTCTATCTCAGACTAATTTAAACACAAAAATTTATTGTTATAAAAAATGAGAATAGTTTTTTCCTTTATTCAAAATCAAAACTGTGGATACCTTGATGATTTTTTTCACGATATAAAATTGAAAATATTCTGAGATGGAAAAATTATAGAGACTATCAAATGTTGAAAAACCCTAAAAGGAATCGATTCGAGTTGATAAATAGGAATTAAGTCTGATATTCTGGATCGCTTATCTGCTTTGTGTTCTTAAATTTTACTACTTACAATCGAGAATAATTTTATTTTTATTCAAATATTCTGAGGTAGAAATATTTTTGGAACTAATTCTGACCGTTATACGTAAAAACTTCATAAACTGCTGTGTACTGGTTATAGGATTTCGAGTGAAATGGGAGAGAACCATCCACAATCAATATTTTGGGGATTTATAAAATTTGATTCTAAGACTTTGTGTATTTCTCACGAATTCTGAAGTAGAATTTTTTTTTAAAGCCAGCTTAGTGGTATAGTGTGAGATATTTTTCTCATTCAAATAACAGATAATAGGGAATCAAGGATTATTGGAATCTTCTATCCATTTAATATTTTCGAATAGCACTCATCATCCTAACGAACAGTTTACTTATTTTTTTATCTGGTTATGGGAATTTTTATATTATTGCAGATACTTAGGTATCCTAAATTAGTTAGTCGTATTAAAATTCATGTTGATGTTATCAACAATCTTGTTATATTCTTTAATTCTCACTTTTTTTGAAGGTCTATCAACATTATTATTTCAGAATTACTGAAATTATGCTGATCTATCAATAGTATCACTATATAGAATTTCTGAAATCACTCTGTGTTCAGTAACATGTATATACATAGGCTTTCAATTGGAATCAGTTCTTATTATGGTTTTTCAATATTTGATAAAGTCCCATTGTCCTATAATTTTTTTTTTTCTAAATTTTCGTGTTTAAATAATTCTGCCGTAGAAAATCCCATCCGGTTTCCTTGTTTATTATTCAGATAAATTTTTAATATGTTTTTGAACAGCTCTAATAAAAAAATGTAAAAATAATTTGAAAATATTTAAAAATTTGTGATTTGCAGGTTAGTTTGATTTTCTATTCGGTTTTTAGAGAATTTTCTATTTTTAAAATGGTTTTGTAAGAGTAGAAAGTAGTTCCACACCCTCATTTAAAAAGTTTTATGACTTTTACTATGGAAATATGAGAAGTAATAAAGTTTGTTTGATTTTTCCTCTCGTGTTTTATCTCAGAGTTACATAGCGATAACACGAGTAGAAATTATATAACAACCATAAATAATAGTGAAAATATTTTACGATTCTTCTATACTGATAAATTTGAAAAACCAGAAACTGTTAATCCATCGCAACAGCCCTCGCTGAATAGTATACCCACATCGAAGTGAAATCTGGAGAAATTAAGCACCTAATGTTTTTGCTTTTGTTTGACGCAGAACCCATTCAAAAATATCTCGTAGGAACCGCTTAGTGTTTAAATTTTTTAGGGTGCTTTTCTCGTAATTTTTATTAAAAATTCAACTTTTTAATGCCCTCTTATGAGTTTAATTGACGGTAACTACAGAATTTGATGTACAAACTTGTATAAAATATTGTTGCGCAGTTTAAGTAAAATCGTGCGAGGCACTAGATGTATCTACAGTATTTTTTCAAATGAAAAACATACGTCAGAATAACCTGATATATTTGAGATAACACATAGTTTTTTAATGGAAGATTTCTGCCTCGGTTTTGTATTTAAATAAATCTTCTATTTCGTTTATTCCCATCACACGGTAAGACTGCTGCACGACCCATTTCGATGTCTTACTGTACAATTATTCTGCAGTTTGTGGTATTTCTATAGTATCCAAAAGGATAATTGGGATTATACGTCTTCGTTATGTTCGGGGTGGTTTTGTTGAACATTGATGTTTGGAGTTCGTTTTGGTATGCGAATATTGAGTTGAAAAGTTGTTATGATGGAAAAATGTGGTCATAAGGAAATGAAATATGCAATCTCTTGAAAAATAGTCCGATTTAGACAAACCGCCTCGCTGCTTTCTAGTTGTCCAATTTTTGTTATCAAGTGCATTATCTTGGTTTTTCCATTCGCAGCTGAACTGTTAACTTCAAGCGATGATTTCGGAATATTATGTTTTCAATTTTGTTTCCGGAATGCAAAATGCGTCGACCTTGAAGGTTGTCCCTCCCCCAACAACGACAACGACAACGAAAAACGCTTCATTACGATTTTTAAGCTTTAGTTTTGGTTAGCAGATTAATAGACAAAAAATCACCGAAGCGAGCCTAAAATCATTATTACCGCTGGCGGGCACACAGTAATTTACATGTTTTTCTATTACGTCCCGCCGAATAATTAGAGTAACGCCGCCGCTGCTGCTTATTGTTTGCTACGTTAGGACTCCCATTATTTGTCTCCTCAATGAGTAAATAATAGCGTTTTCAAGATCGCCTGCGAATTTTCGTAAGAGTGTTTACTGTTTCAACACCGTCTGTGTACGCCTTGCTTATAAAATAATAATATCGTCGCCAGATAATGTCGGATGTGCAGCTTTACATTGTGCGAGATTACTTAATTTTTATCATTCGTAAGCGTTTACCAAAGATTAAGTCTGCTTACAACATCACCTTCCGTATCTGGGATGTCACATCTCTCATTTGCCCAATGAGATTGAAATGGATAAGGTTCAGCGAAGAGGGCATCTAGTGTTGTCTAATTTTGGATAAAAAGTTGCACCCTGTTGACAGTCATATTGTTGCGTAACACCTGCCTACATATGTTGCGTAAATTATGTGTTTAATTCGGATGATGGTGTAATTTCATAATTTTTGTTTATCAGACATTAATCGGACTTTTGACCGGGTCTACGACAAAATTTTCGTCCAATTTATGCTGAATGTAGTGCTGGCTATTTACCTGACGGTATTTTCAATACTGTGTTAATACGTTGTGCTACCAACAGTTCAACATTAGGTGAAATCCCACCAAATTATAGGATCGAGTGAATGCGATTCTGGTCGTCTAGGGCCGTAAACTTTGGTTAAACGAATCGGGTTCTCGATCGATTCCACACCTATTTTGAGAATGTGGCGCAGAATGGATTCAGAATTTGGTCCAGTATCAGTTTTGAAACTGAGATAATTGAAAACGATTGAATTAGACAGGAACAGACTATCTGAATTTTCATTCCTAGAAAACTTCTCGAAAGTAAAACCATTTTATACGATGTATCTCTAACCTCAGTCTTCTTGGCTTCGAATCAAAATTATTCTTAATTTACGCCAAACTGATAATTTTTAATGTAGTGTAACTGACGCAGCGTATGCCCTGGACCAGTGGAGTATCTAATGTAATACGTAACGAACATGAAGCAGTTGGGATGATCCGACAAACATGATTCGAATAGTCTCAGTCGTTGTTTATAAACCATTTGTGTTCGTCAAAATATTGACAAAATTTGGATGGCAACGGATGCGCAACTAAACATTTTCCCAGTGCACATCTTCTGTTTGCAAGCATATACTAATTAGCAATAAAACGTTACGTCACATTTTTGGTTTGCCTGGTGTAGAAGTACGTGGCTTAATACAGTGACATTTATAGGACAATTCTTATCAACTTCAGTAAATTTGGAACGGAATCAGGCCCGTAGCCAGGTCATTATTTCAGGAGGGGCAAACAGATTTCTGGGGGCAAGGCTAAATGCAGCTAATTACATAAAAAAAATTTTGATCGATTCGTTCGCAATTTTCTCTTATATGTACACTTTTTTTGGAAAATTCACATGGGAAAAATGCAGTGACAAAGGGGGCAATGCCCTCATTTGCCCCCTAACTTTGGCGCTGAAATGGGTGCCAATTTTTGTTCGGCATACCCAGTTTTTTTCGCTCAGCTCTCACACAACAGCGGTTGTGACTTCTGTTTAGGCGTTGGTCGTTCACTCGTCTATGTTTAGAATAAATTTGAAGCTTAAGATAGTTTCTTCTGTAATAGTTTTTAGTACGTCTGATTGAGAACGAATTTATTCCCTTTTATCGACTGCGTTCGGAGAAGTTAATATGTTTGGTATGTTCTATATCCGGATCTAACGGATTTTTGCTTGCTCATACCAAGGGTCTTATTTCATGGATTCTGAGAATGTCCTGAGCTATTCATGTTCGAGAATTAATTAATTAGGTGGGTATGTACAATTAAAGAAAATATGAATTTTTGGATGGTAAAATTTTTTTTATGAATTCGGTCATATCCGTCAATAAGACCTACATATTCAGTATAGTGAGGTTTAATATACTATGATTGGCTCTTTCATTTAAAGAGTATGAACCATTAACAAAATTGAAGAATAAATAAACAGGGTGTTGCACAATACGGTATTTTTCTATCAATATAATGAACGTACAAGTTAGCCAAAATTAATTTTTCAAAATTATTTTGTCAGTTTATTTCGCCAATCTTATTCCATTAAATCCGATGCGTATGCGCCACTACTCACTCAGCCGCACATATACATGAACAAAAAAATAATTTTTGTTGCTTCCGTTGAAACAACAAATTCTACGGTGTTACCCAACTATATCAGCAAAAATCGAGACCTGGCACAAGCCAAAGCACTGCAAAGTGGCACCTCATGGCTCGTATTATATATATTTTCGCTATTTGCTAGTGAAAAGTGAGTCGAGTCTCAAATCTTGTAAAGACATAATAGTATTTTTCACAGTTAAATTTTTAATGGTATAATTTCACATGCTGCTGAGAGATGAGGAATTTAAATTTTGATATATTCACCTATTGTTGAGTTACACATAGTTAGACATGTATGCTAAGGCGTAAGGTTCAAATTATGGGTGCGTTTTTAGATTGAACCACGCCTTGAACTCCATATGGGCCCCAGAATAGAAGTAACTATAATATATCCCCATATTATTAAGCGATATTTTGTCGGACGTATATTTTTAGGGTATGAGTTTAAATTTTTGATCTGTCTTCTGACTGAATCGCTCCTTGGGCTCCTTGTGAATACCAAAAAAGGGTTAGGATAAAATTTCTACATATTATTGAGTGATATATCAGACATGGCTTCTGAGGTGCTCAGTTCACATTTTTTGTCCATTTTTGGATTGAACCACCCTTTTGCCCTCTGTAGGCCCCAAAAAGGGGTTGGAATATTTCCACAAATTATTGAATTGTATACTGCTAAATATGGATTTTGAGGCACAGTTCAAATTTTTGATCAATTTTTGGATTGAATCACCTGTGAGTACCTAAATGGTGGTTGAGATAATATTTCTACATATTATTGAGTTATACATCATCGGACATCTATTTTGTGCTGTTGAGTTTAAATTTGTAGTCCATTTTTGAATTTTACCCCTTGTTGGGGCTCTTATGTCCTCTAAAATGGAGTTAGGATAACATTCCTTTATATTATTGCGCCCATCATCATCTGTTATGTTTCTTGAATAAGTTCAAATTTGTAGCCCATTTTTGAACTGAATCATTCATTGGGCCTTTCAGCTCTCATGACCTTGAAATGGGGTTAGGATTACATTTTCATAAGAAATTGAGGTAGGTATTTAGTTAATTGTTAGATGGTGATGTTCAGTTCAAACTTGCAGTACATTTGAGTATTTAACCTCTGGTTCAACTTTTTGAGACACCAAAATATAGTTGGGATACTTAATTTGTTCTCAAAAATTGAGTGATACATACTAAAATTTGTTTCTTAAGGTGCCGTGTTAAAATTTATTTTTCATTTTTTCTTGAACTATTCTTTGGTTCCTCTGTAACAACAAAAATGGGTTTAAAATAAATTTTTTCATTTGTTATTTAATTATTAATTGACATATTAGTGGATTTGTTTTTTGATCTTCAGTAGTTTCATTTTTAGTGTGTGTACCATTATCAAATTGATTACCTTGTTTTAATTGTTTGATCTCTAGTTGTAGTCATGTACTTCAAATTGAGGCTAAATTAGAACTGAATTTACCATCATTCTAAAAATTAGTACCTACCTACCTACCATAATTTTAAACTTATGCAATCTTTATACTTTCATATCATCAACAATTTTATATTGGTGCCCACTAAAAAATTACAAATAAAATTTATTTAAAAAAAAAAACTGCGTACTAAATATAAACCAAAAACAAGGTTAAGATTGAAGTGCACTAAAAGATGTGAGACAAGTTTTCAAATCACCATCTTTTAGAAAAATTTAAATATAATGTTTTAATGAAAAATGAAAAACCAACTTTTCTTTTCGCAAAACAATGCAGTCTCTTACCTTAATTCAGATCTAAATGAGTTGATCTCTCCATTATTAACAAAATACGTTTTCTCAAATGCTTGGCAGGCTATTTACCATCTGTCAACTCATGAATGGGAATTTTAGGATCCTGAATGATTCATTCATGACAATACTTTAACTTAGGTATTACAAAAACTCAGTTTGTTTTACCTGTTGTACCTGTACCTAATGCTTTAGGAAAAGATTCAGGGAGGTTTATACTGAGGAGGCTAGTGTCTTTGTTGTTCTGTGAAAAGAAAAGTTGATTTTAATTTTTTCATTTTTCGTAAAAAATTATAATATTTCAATTCTGCTTAAAGTTGGGATTGAAAAACTTGTTTTATATTTTTTGGTGCACTTCATCTTTAACCTTGTTTTTGGTTCATGTTTAGTACACTGTCGGTTTTTAAAAAAAATATATTTTATTGGTTGGTAGTCTCTTGATTACAAAATCATTTGCCAGTTGATAACTTTGTTCATGGAACTTTCTTTCTTTTTGGGTGCTTTTGTTCATATGGAATTCGTCTTATCTTCGTAACTAACTGTTATCTGTTCCCTGATTAACCTTTAAGTCCACAAAATGGAAAGTAAAGGTAGATGAATTCATTTTGCATTCTTACTTGTACTAATATAAGAACCAAATCTTTAGCCTCTAAAATCGCATATATGATGAAAATAGCATGAAAATATGCAAATTTTCAAAATTTGATGCGATTAAAAACCGGCATTTGTGGAATCATCAGAAGTTGTTCACGGTTGCTCTTTGAATATTATGATTATCTCATGGGTATGTAACACTATACATGGAACAAATGAAGTATTTTCAACTTTGTTAAAACAATGTACGAAAATCTGAAATTAATTTGAAAATCTATTTTTGTTTTTACTTAATCCATCCAGATTAAACAAAATCCATTTCTAATCTTTGTTCCAAACTATCATAGATTGGATTTAGGATACAGATGTTTCTGGGCCTGGAATGAAAAACTTGGTAAGAACTTTTACTGAACTGAATTTGAAAAAAGTTTAATTTTTTGTAATTAGTAATTACCGGTTACATTTCACTTGATTGAGAAGATTGTGAAGATCCTAATTTTCACGCTATATTTATTTGACCAATTGTGTTTAACGAACTATTCGAATGTAATGAGAATCTCCACAATGCTGGTTTTTAATCACAACAAATTTTGAAAATTTGCGTATTTCCGGGACTGTTTCATTATATTGATGGGATTTTAAAGGCTGAAGATTTGGTCCTTAGATTAGTTCAGCTGAGTATGTGAAATGAATTCATCTACTTTTACTTTCCATTTTGTGGCTACCTATACGTTAATTTTTAGCTATAAAAAGAACGTAATTATAAGATCTTCATACTTTTTTCTCCGAGGTTATCTAGCTATCTTTTTCTTGTTCTTTCTCTTTTTGGAATGTCTACTTGTTTTGAGAATCGTCTGTAAATTTCACTTTTCACTCATTAGCTGATAATATTTTACATCGCCTTTTTTTGATATTTTCCAAGGATATTTCCAATTGTTAATTTTATTTTACTCCTCCATTATGTTTTTTCGACGACAGTTTCATATGATCAGTCGGTAGACCCCATGTAACACTGTGTATCTTTCTCCTTTACCAGATGTCGCTGGAATCTTGATTTGAGTATATGCGCATCGACAACAACGAGGTTGAAAACAAGTTCAAATTTGCCGAATTTTTTTATTTTTTAGTCACTAATTAGGTAGCCATTAAAAGGTCTGCTGAGAAATATAATCCCACGAATTTCTCTATGGGGATCAAACACAAACTTTTTTTTGTGAAAACTCTGACTCATTACCATATGCTCAAGTTGAGCAGTTCAGTGAGTGAGCCTATACTCGAAGGATGCACGAGATGAACTGTGGACGATTATGTACCGTTGCAAATAACATCTCGCAACCATGAACTGCGATTATGAACTTACCCCGATGTCACTACCGTTTTGTTCCCCTTTTAATCCATTCACCAGGCCTACAACATTCACTCGAATGGGATTATTTGATTCGTGTTCGTCTCCCATTATTTGTCGCGAACCATGGGTGGATTTTGGTGCAAATAATTTTAAATCTCATTGCTTTAACCTCCTGCATATGGGCGTCGGTGACTAACCTATGTTTGCTGGCTAGCGATGAACCTTGGGCTTCGTCAGCTTCTAAACTTTCAGTTCATTTTCTCAGAAAACTAACGCGTTGAAATGTTTAAAATTGAAAATGGACCGTATATGAAATTGTGCTTCAATAAAATTACAAGCGACCAAACTTTTTCTGAATAACTTATAACCGGAAACATATTGCCGATATTTCTGTTCGAAACTTTACCGGCAAAATATTTAATTTCATGAAAACCCGAGCCCCTGGTGTCATCGCTTTATAAATAAGAAATTTCTATTGCGCGAATATTTTACATAGGTCTGGTAGACTCTCAATCTGGACGGTATTCAAGTTCAATGAAAATCGATTTTTTTAAATATTTTGAATCAGCCATTTGAACAATCCGTTTGAGCATTGGTGTATTTACGACTACATTCTTAAACTGGGAGATTGAGGTGTCCATTGCTGAAAGGATCCAAGCTGGTGGCACACTCCATAAATTTGGCGCTACAAATTTGGCAGCATTCGAAAAATTTAGTCGACATTGAAGTCTTTGGCAGGTGCAGCAACCCACGTTTTTTCAACATATGCCTGCCTATTTCTGCAGCTAAACAAAATCAAAATGTATGTTCACTGTTTGCTTCGTAATTCTGTAAAAATAACGCGTACAACGTACACATAAAATATAAAAATAAAAATTGAAAAAAATTCGTTACCTAAGCGTAATATTATTGGATGAAAATATGTATCCGTTGTTTGTGTAGCAAAGAAATTCACAAAACTGTTTATTTTTATTTGCCGTACGCGAGGTGTTTCTTCCTCGTATTTAATTGATGAATTGTGGAGGATAGTAACACACGTCGACTTCAATTATCCGTGTTGGTCTGTGCTCCACAATGAAGAGTCTGTGATGGAGCTAACTCGCAGCAGTTATTTTTATACCCTTTTATTCTACTTGCTCACAATTTTAGTTTCAGTTTCAATTTCACAAGTATTGCGGTTCAGGTTATGCTATGTGTTTCTGTGCGAGTGCGGTAGAGTGGGCTAGGTTTCTCTTCACACAATTTTTACACTTGATCGTTTTAAAAGAAAATTCATTTCTTAAGTAATTATTTGTATGTAGTATTTTGGTTGCTTATTCTGTATCGAATATCCCAATGAAAAAATGCATTTTGAAAAAAATGAAAAAATTAGGTAGATACTTCTTATTTATATTTGAAAGTGGGATAACTTTGGTACTAGACATTTTTTACTACAAACAATAAATATCTGTTTCGCGCATCAACCGCGATAAGTGTGTATTTTTCGTAAGTTTCAAATTTTGTAATGACTACCTTTCAAAAAGCAGTTGACAGATTTCGCTCAAATTCAATACCAAACCAGTCCTTCATAGTCTCCAACTACCATAAAAATTTCAAGTCAAAATCTTCTGATTTACGGGCATTTGGTGACAACATGGTGGGTTTGCAAAACTCCGAGAACCACTCTCTCCAAAACTACTAAATGAAGTTCAAAAATTTTAACACGAATGTGTAGCCCATGAAAGCTTCCAACACTACCCTAAGTTTCATTGCCATAGGTCAAACAGTTGAGGCTCCACAGACTCCCAAAAAATTCTAAAATGAGCAAAAGGTGGAAATATAAGTATACATACATATATATATACACATACATACATATATATATATATATATATATATATATATATATATATATCTGCGTGTGTGTGTGTGCGCGTGTGTGTGCGCGTGTGTGTGTGTGTACAGAAAAATTGAGTGACATATTCGTGATCCACGACTCGAGATCGGCGCTTTTCCATAAGTCCCGCCACTGCAATGAATGAAATAGTTGTATTTTCCACTAATAAGAAGTTATTATGTGCAAAAAGTTGAATATATAATAATATCTCACCCCCGCATTAATCACGGTAAGTGTGTATTTTTCAAAAGTGTCAAATTTTGTAATCTGCCATTCGAAAACCAGTTAACCAATTTTGCTTAAATTTAATACCAAACCAGTCCCTAATAGTCTCCAATTGCCATAAAAATTTCAACCTAAAATCTTTTAATTGACGGGAGTTATCGTGATGACAACATGGTGGGTTAACTCTTTGAAAACCCCTTCCTTCGAAACTAGTAGAATTTGACTAACCTACACTGGTAGGGCTGTTCCCCAAATATTTAAGTAAAACTTGGTGCAAAAAGTCACATAATATTTTGACATTTATGGAATCGCCCTACTAGTGTAGGTTGATGAAACTAAGACTCTTCAGTCCTAGGTATGCACATGAGGGTGATAAGAGATGAACCGCCATTTTGTGTTATTCTTGTCATGATGTACTGAACGTCTATATGTATAGTAAACATACTATAATAAACAATGTGAATGTAATGTAAACAAAACTAACAAAAAATGGCCGCTCATCCCTCATCACCTTCATTCTGAAACTTACCTGGTAGGCTGGTAGTAAAGAGCCTCAGTGTGAGTTGGTGCAAGCCTAGGAAACAGAGCTAGTATGACAACTGCCATGCTAAACAAAACAAACGTGGTGGTTTTTTCTTCCATCATTTAATATACTGGATACCCAGTAGCCCTATCTCTCCAATGTTAATCAAACGTGCCATGATTATAAAACTGGTAAATGGGCATAGATTTTCTGCACATACGCAGTAGGTATTTTTTTATCTGCTTTCAATGGAATGGTTTTGGGTATCTAAAGCTATCTTATACCTTGCTGTGAATCCAGTGAAATCAAGTCAAATTTCAGCATCAAAATAAATGGTGCAAATAATTTGGGATTGTTATGGTGGAGGTTCTTCAAGAACAACCAAAACCCTGACATTACTTCAAGCTTTACAGTGGAGAAGAGTTGTACCCTCAAATATCCCTTATCTACAACTTAGTCGGTGAAAATGGAAATAAATAAGCTTAAGAGTGAAAATAATCATACACGGTTCCATTCAACTAACAACACATTATTACTTGCTGATTTTCAGTTTTTACTTGGCTTTTTTATGAGCTATAAGTCAGTTTTTTTAGAGAAGCTGGAATGTAAACAACCAAAAGCTATCTGAAATCGAGATTTTAAAATCCAAAATTTTGGAACTGTCCAACTTTTAGATTGTAAAGTCTCATTTTTTGAAGCTGATTGTGAAGAAGCTGTATGTAAACACATAAAATCTCCCAAATCCCTGATCAATATGATATCACATCTGAACTCAACTAATAAAGAAAGTCAGTTGAACTGAAAAAATTTAAAACTTTTTTTTGAAATTGGATGTAACGAAAAAATGTTTTTATAACGTTATGATTAATAACGTTAAAAAATTGTGAAACTTTATGTTAATGTTGTTTTGTGGTTTGTTGTGTAACATTTTTCATTACAAATTAACATCACTAAGTAGACAGACACATATAACCAAACTCGATTGTTTTGAATGAGCTACAAATCAGCGTGACATGTTTATCTATACCTTTGGGTAGGAAATTTAAAAACGAACATTTTTTGTAGGAACAGTTTTTCTCTTACATTGATTATTTTTGAAGAAGTACCGACTATGAAAACATAGAAGTGCATTTACATGAAGTTTTTATGTCACATTTTTGTCAAAAATGCATCATTTAACGAGTGTTTAATGAGATATTTTTATTGGAATATCCCTACGTGTTGATGAGAGAAGTAATATTGAGCTTCGATATCTCAACACCCGTTCAGTGTGGAGTGTGAGTCGTAGGCAAAAATGTATAATCGAAATCAGCACGTGTTACCTTTTTCCTGCTGTCAATACTTGAACACTAGTTAGAAACACCCTGTATGTTTGTTTTTTCTCTCTGATCGCATTCCTTCTGAAAATTTGTAAATATTTGAAATTTAAATTTCTTATTCGATCCCGCGGCTACGCACGTTAGAAGTACACTTCAAAAGCTTTTTTCATGTCCCGCGAACAATGTGATATTTTGTGTTGTACGTTTAAAAAAAATGGAGAAAACTACTGTATTCCGCGTTACCAGAATTTCGAAAAGTGAGTTTAAATCGTGTAAAAAATATTGGCTGTCGATGTCGATATAAAATTGTATTCTCAAAAAAACCTGTATAATACGTTCGCTTTTTATTCGATTTATATTCTTTTTTCAGCCGTCTTTTCCGCTCATTTTTCTTTTTTTACTTTTTTGCTGCGAAGTTATTGAAATGACAAATGTTTCTTGGTGCTTTTAAAGTAGTTTCTTTTCTACATAAAGGTTTTGTAAATTTGTGTTTTCACCTCAGACGTTATGGTGTTTCTGCGTTAACATCTTTTATGCGCTTTAAGAGAAGATCGAGTGTATAAAAGGCGAAGAGAGTTTTTTAGGATTAAATTGATTGGTTGCGTAATGGCCCGGATAAAGTTTACAGTTGCTTGTTGTTGTTGTGGCGAAGAAAAGGTAACGAGTGCAAACAGAGCTGTGCTGAGAGTACATTATCAGCTGGGCGAAATGCGAAAATGTTGGAAAAGAGATTGCTTCGAGTATTTACCATGTACGGAGGATTAAGTTGAAAAAAAAAAAAGCTGTGGGAAAAGTTATCGTGCTCTCGTGTTGATCTGCCGATTCTTTCACGAATAAAAAGCGTTGAACGGATTTACGGCTTTTAAGGATTGAGACTTTTCACTCTTTATAACGTTTAAAAACCCTTATTGACACGCACGAAAGAAATGGGGAATCATTTTTTAATATCTAATTTTTCGGGTCAAAATATTTTACAGCTCCTCTTGTTCTTTCATTCGTTTATAATCCGATTGTATTTCGAGTTCGAAGCACTTCACTCACAGTCTGCCGTTTGCGAGTCCTTTCGGTGACGTAAGTGTTGCTGCGGTTCGGTTTCAGGGAACTTCAAATAATGAACATTTTTGTAGTGAAGTCGTTAAATATGAAATCATGTACTGGACATTAATAATTGTCTGCTACTATAATTCCCTGCGCGACCGATTCCATTTAACTGGGTTTTATTTTCTCGATAGGATTCTCAACTTTTTCCATAAATATAGTCAAATGTGATCAAAGATCTACCAAAATAGCATAAAATTGTTGATGTTCATGAAACGAGACAACTCTGAAAATGTTTTTAGTATTTTGTTTCAGAACATTATGAGGGGTGCTGTTCATGGGGGAAATACCCTACCAGAAGATTTTACGTTGCGAGTAGCTTGTCTTCTCAGGGAACTGAGCCTACCCAGAGAATAAATTCCCTGGGTACGTCAAATGAAGAGAAATAGAGTGTCCTGGATGAAGTAGCTCCTGAAGATCGACCTCCTCACCATGGAGGATGGTATGACGCATAGTATTTGTTAAGAGTTTTGCACTGAGGAAGCTCATGGGGACATCGCCTCGCTGTAAAAGTGTTACCCTCCTGAGTGAGTTGTTATGATTGATGGTATGACTTCATCTATATCTACCTACGAGTATCTATAAATTTAATATACAAGCAGTATTCTTGTACACTTTTTTTCTGTAGAACTACTGAAATAATTTTATCGAGATGGATGTCATTTGAAAAGGTCTCAAGTGTAGATGTGCTGAATCTAATTGAAAAAAAAAATTCCGGAAAGAGTTGAAATCAGGGCGGAAAATGTAAAGGAGTCTTTAGACTGAAGATTCACGTATGAGAAACTTATTCTTGGATAAACACTATGTTTTTCAGTGACGTAGCTGTAAAAAGAAAAAAGGAGGGAAATCTAATAAAAAAAAAAAAAAAAAAAAAAACTAATGGTTAGATGAGTGGAAATAAAGGCGAAAAAAGTAATGGCATTCAGAGATTGAAAATTGATGGGTCAGAAACTGATTCTTCAGTGAATAAGTTGTTTTTCAGTGATATACTTATTGTTAAAGAAGAATGGAGAATCTGATTGGAAAAAAAAAAAAAAAATTGAATGAAGGAATGGAAATAAGTCCAAACAAACACTAACTGAGCAGCAGCTCCATTAGAAAATATAGGTTTTTGAAAAATGTGAAATTACGTAGTCACTAAAAATTTATTAACGGATCGTAATAAGATATTTTTTCCGAATTACGTTCCTATTGGTACAAAATTAGGCATTTTATAAGCGAAATCAAAACGAAAATAGTGTTACCGAAGTATCGTACGACCGATCCGCACGAAAATTGATAATTTTATAGCCGAAATTAAAAAATAAAATAGCCATACCAAAAGTACCGTACGGCCAACCCGCATCAAAATTTATAGAAAATTATAATATAATTATCAAAGTGAATATTTGTTTCAAATTTCGTAGCTATTGGTCGAAAATTAAAAATTTTATTTGCAAAACGAAAACTGGTATACCGGAAGTACCCTATGGCCGATCCGTAACAATATCAATCTGTCAGGTCCTCGGCATAGATTAGTATTCGTTTCAAATTTCGTCCCTATTGTATAAAAATTGCGACCTGTACCGTGGTAACAAGAAATTGGCTTTATATATATATATAGGTTTATATGAATTTGAGTTATTAGTGTCAAAATTTTCCTGAATACGTACCTACCCCCATCCCCAGGTCGCTCCATGACACCAAGATTGATATGTAGATTTTCTATAGAAAACCTATTAATTAAAAATTTTTTATTTTCGGGCAAAGGAGAGAAAGAAAGGGGAATAATCTAATTTTTGAAAACAAAATTTTGTGTAGGAGGGGAATTAAAGGCAATAACGTTATAGGATCCCCCTGTAGTTTGTAGATTCATGGGCAAGAAACTGATTCTTAAACGAACAATGTTGTTTTTCAGTAATGTAGTTATAAATTTTTTTTTAATTGCGGGAAACTTATTCTTCAATAAACAACTTTGTTTTCTATTTTCAATGATTTAACTGCAAAGTTTTATTTAAGTAAAGAAGAAAGAGGAGAGAAAAATTTTAAAGAAAGGTCGTAGGTGGGTTCCTTGATAATAAATCATAAAAATGCTCCTGTGTTTCCCTTGGGGGCTACAATGTCTGATTACTTTTACTCTTTTCAGTTTTCCACAATGGTTAGGAAATCTGTAATAAAATTATCTGGTTGGTATAAAGTTTATGTAAGTAAAATTTTAAGCAAATAGTTTCCACAAAATTATTTATTAGGTACTATTAAAGGGACTGACAAACAGTCATGGTGATAAGTAGAATTTTTTTTTTTTTCAAAACACAAATAATCTGCATTATTTTCTTATTAAGAAGCTGAAAATGAAAATAAAACCCATAAAAATAGCCAAAGAAATTAGCATACTGATATTTCTCATCAACATGTAATCTGTAACCTGTTCATCGTATTATGTATCTGTGCACTCAGGCTGTGCCCAGTTATAGAAATGTATTATATCAGAAAATTAATGAAAAACTTCTGTATCATATTTTATGCTTATTATTTTTGTATTGAAGTATTTACATTGTATGTAGCTGTATTATCTTAGAAAATTGAAGAAATTAAATATAGTCACACATTATAGTCCATCATTGTGGAAGCTAAGGGTTTTGGGTGGGTGTAGCATTGTTATCATTCATTGAAAGGATCACCCAAACATACTTCAGATATTAGGCGCAGTCATATGTTAAGCTAAATTGATTACAGATTTGGAACAACAAGTTGCCTATATTTGGTTAAGGTCTTTCAGTGGGAATGTTCTGGGGCAGGACACAGCTACAATACAGGTATTGCCTTGCAAGTATTCCTAAAGGGATGTAGCTCTTCAGTAAGACATGGATAGTAAGGTTCTCTCAGAAGTTAATATTTTATCTGAAATTTATGTTTGTACTGCGCAGGTACGAATCAAGTTCACTGTGTGATGTCCAAAAAAGTCAAACAGCAAAACAAAACAAACCAACAGAGAGGCAAAAGTAAAAAGGTACTGATACTTGCATGGCCAAATGTAGGTGAAGACATTTTTAGGATGGAAAGAGGGAGACACAACAACAGACAGAACACCATGAAACCAGCAAAACCAACCACCCCCTCCTAACATATGCCTGTTAATTTAGGCCAACATAGTTACTTTAGATTCCCAAGTAAATGAATAAAAAGTATGAAAATTGAAGTTTATATTATTATTTGGTTGTTCAGAAATATTGCAGTGGCCTTAAAACAATGCAATCTTTTGAGGGTATGGTCCAGCATTAATTCTAAATCAATTCCTCGGAAAAAACCCTGCTGATAGATAATCAATCAGCCCCAGACAGCAAGAGTTATAACTCACCAAAAATAACAGATTTAAGTTTTTGCTCAATATGCTACTCTTGGCTGTAAATGTAATATCACACAAAAATTGTGATTTGTGTGGCTATTGAAAACTTGATTTTGATTTGAATTGGATGAAACAACGCCACTGATCAATATATTCGGATCAATGTAATAAAAAACACAATTTTAACATTAAACTAAAAGTTGTGAATCAGTGCCTAAACTGGGTGAAAAGTAGTGTGTATAATGACGTCATAATTCGTACACAATTCAGTTATATAGCTTGAAATTTTGAGAAGCAAAGAAATTTTATGCACACAATTTACAATTGTTAACAATTTTGTTAACTGTTGTGACTTCTAGAAAGCAAAAAAATAAGAATTAGTGAGAAAAAGTGTGATTGCGAAAGAGCACATTCAGAGCAGACTCCTACACAGCACGATTTGAGAACAAGACAATAACTTAACCCAGCCAGGCAGATGCAGAAAATTGACCGGATCACTATCGGAACCACCACCACATCAAATCGCGTTGTTTTGGACATCGTACGACACATTTCATAGCCAAATACTTGAAAAGAAACACAATTTGATTGGCTACTGTAAAATAAACCATCACACATTAAGTGAAAAGCAGCAAATCAGAATTAAGTTACTAATTCAAATTAAAAAATGGTTGAGCATTTCTATTATCATATGAGACAAAAATAAAATTCAAAAGCTAGGCTAATGGGGAATTGACAAGTATAGACATGCAAAAGCAGAAGGGTAATAATTAAGCAAATAAGCCAAAGGTAAAGCAAATAAATTAATAAACTAAAATCGTAGTTGTAAGGTAAAATTCATAAAATGTGTAGAAATTAAATTAAGGTGAATAACCTGAAGGATGAGTGATACAAGAAAAAGATGACGAGAGGTGAGAGAGAGAGAAAAACAAGGTTACCCATCTCAACTGTAAATCAGTAATTTATAAATTTTATCAAATTTTGATAAGATTTTGAACGCACATAATAGAGACAATGTAAAAATTTTGAAAGTTTATTCGTGATTTCTTGAACAATTAATTTTTTGAGTTGTTCTATTTCAGTTTAAGCCAATTATAAAAAAAAGAATACGCCCCTAAAATTCCTTAAGGTCTACCACTACCACAGAATAAGTAATATATTTCTCATATTCTCTTTCCTTTTCCGTGATTTTTCGACCACTTTTTATTTTATTCTCCTTTGTTTTTCTCGGTTTTTCTATTGGAGAAAAATTCGCGTGCTTCTTCACAAATTTGTTTCCGTTTCACTAACTAGACAATGTTTTCAACTTTATTTGGGGGTTAAATGTTAAATAGGTGAGTGAGTACTCATTCATTATCAATAGGTCAACGTGAATTTCTAAATTCTTAGAATCTTTTGTTTAGGAGTTTTCTTTTTGGATATTCGAAACTTCTGGTGGTTCCTGATTGATTCGGTTATAGTAAATTTTGATTCGTAACATTTTTCGAACTACCCCTTGGATGTGGATCTGCTGGAGTTATTTTAGGGCTCTTAGTTTCGAGTTTGACTCGGCGTTGTCGTTGTTGTGTGGTTTGTGAGAGAGTTTTTTATTTCGTCTCTTTCGCAGTCATAATCGGGGAGACAATTCACTGATCTCCCCGAACATCGGAAATACGGCCATTGCTAGCCTCGTCTTTTGGAAGATCGCGGAGATCGTATTCATGGATTCAGAAAATCTCATACGATCAAATGTTGAAGTGCTCGTTCGCCGCCGGAATTACCCGCAAAACTGGCAAAGTGTAGTCCTCTAAGGTGGTGTAGCGTGTTTCGTCTGGGAGTAGTATTATTTTAGGTTTAATAATTTGAATCGTCGCCAAAATGTTCGTACACTCCATTCATCGACACCTATATACGACATGATTTTTCGTGACGTTAAAAAAAAAAAAATCATTACGTAGGCCAATTTTTCTTTATTTTTTATTTGAAAGTTCTCGCAAATTGCAAAACGAATTTATTATTTTTTTGTCGCCTGTTTTTTTCGTCTCTTGTACTTTCGCTGGGCTCAACTTTTATTATTTGCATAATATAGCGAGCGGACACGATGTATGACGACGAATGTCGTCGTTATTCGAGGATGTCCTTCGATATTTTCTCTACCGGGTTCGTTATTTTGCGCACATGTAACGTCAGTTAGCCACCACCACTTATTGCATTCACCGTAGGTGCCAGAAAATACCGGCTGGGTGTGAGGAAGACGTAAGAAGCGGTAGACTTCGTAGTCCAGTTCTACCATTATTTTTCTCGAAGTTAATAACCGACGAGAGAATCCTCGCTGCTCCGCAGCATTCGTTACGCTGTCCTACAGCACTTCTTTCCCAGTGACATTAATTTGGTGTATGCCTAACCTTTGGTTTTGTTCAGTTGAATCTATATGTTTTTGCAAGAGTTTGATCGGAAATCGGTCGCCATTTAGTGCACCGTGAAGCTGTCTTATGACTGAAACTAAATTCTGGTAAATAAGGTAAATAAAAGCCGACTTGATCGATTGTCTGGCCTTCAGCTCTGTTGATCATCGCATAGAAAATCGAATGTTTTGGAAATTGTTTTTTTTTTTCAAGCAAAAATATGTTCAGTGCTTCGTAGCAATACTTCCAACGGACACTTTCTCTCATTTAATGGAATAGAGAGTGTGCTTCAGTCTTGTGCTACTTTCCGACTTTCGTATACCGTTTTCAAAAATATATGTTACTCTACCATAACTTTTGTGCTTAATAATACCTACTGAATAAAGGCTCATTCGATCATGCTTAATATCCTCTATGTTGTAATCTTACGTACCTACGTCATTGTAACTCGGTTAAGTCTTATTTCAGTTTGATTGAGAGGTCGATAAAATTAAAGAGTGTCATTTCCTATGTTTTATCGTAACTTTGGTCTAAATTAACCGAATGTTGCTAATCAAATTACAAGTTCATTTGATAGTGCGTAACATATCGTGTGTTTCAAGTCCTTCTTCCTGATTGTATTTCAATAATTTTGTCTCAAGATATTGAAGTTCAGGTGAATGGTGAACAGATTTTTCATATTATGTTAATACAAAGATTAAATTATTGATGATATGCGGTGTAGAATGTCAGCTGACACAAATTAATTTTCCCCCGCAGCTTCTTTTTCCTGCCGAGTGCTGGCATTTCAACAGCCAGCCATTAAACCAAAATTTACGTGTAGACACTTTCGTAGGTTACTCAATCAATATACTCGTGGAAGTATTGAGAAGTATTTTGGAAACAGTATATGTTTGAAATCCTGGATATGAGTTTGAGTGTTATATGTGCTGTCATCTATTACCAAATGTTTTAATTATTCAGTTCCTGGGGCAAACGCACAATGGTCATTCGAGACGGTATGTATGTACACAATATTGGCATCAGTGGTGGACTGCTGTTACAAGTAACCTTACTTGGCGATACCCTACTGTCAGGCTCTCGTTCTGACATCACAGAAATATCATTCCCGTTGTATCGAAATATTTTTTACTCATTAGTGATAAGTGATAACAATTACTATCAAATCATTTATGTTCATTTGGCATCATCTCCTTGAGAACAATGAATGGATTTTGGTGTATAAATAGTTGTGAATCTCGCTGGAAATAAACCTTCTGGAAAATCGTGCCAAGACTGTCTATGAATATAATAGAACTACCCTCTTTTTTATCGTTATTGTGATGGGTCATTTTCATTATTAGGGACACCTTATACCGTATGTACTGGCATGAAATATGATGTATAGGTGTACTTACTAATTTATTTTGTCATATTTTTATCCGTGTTCACTTTCTGCTTCCCTATGAAAAAATAAAAATTGTTACATTTTTGAAAATAAAAATAAAAAAATTACCTTCTCCAACACCCTGCATCAGAGCTCTTATGATATTTACAAAAAAAATTATATTCTGTGGGGACTCACTGGTATGAGGAAAAGGGGCTCGGACCCCTCGACGACAGTTGCTGCCCCAAAGGGCAGGCAAATTATTCGTCTACATGATGTAAAGCACAAATTACGTTCGATCGTAATTACCTGCATGTACTTGCAGGTAATGTACAAGTAAAGAGTCGTGACACAATCAAACAATGTCACAACCCGTACACGAACCGGCCAACCATCTCTTATCTCGATAGGGGATGATGCGACCTGGCCGTTCTCACCAACGTATGTATTATCCTACATACGTGTGTTTGTGTGCGTGTGAATAAGCCGTATATAAACCACCCGAATTGGCTCTAAAATCGCCAGTTTTTGGTCTGGTTCTGGCTTACCCATACTTGTGTATGAAGTGGCTGAACACACTTAAATTCTGTAGAATTTCCTTCTGGTGAGAATATCTCTCACGACAAGGTATTCCACAGTGGTGACCACGACGTGATTTTTGGCTACGTCTTGAGGTGTGTTGCGCTTTTACAAAAATTTGGGGTGGTGTGCTGGCAAGAAACTCACTTACTTGGCAAATAAAAAATATTTTTTGCAGACTAAGACACCTTTTAGGTTGTGAAAGTAGAGTGTGCTGAAGTGGGAATTTACACCCCTCTCTTTAAAATATATAAACAAAGAGAAACCAGACAGTAGACCTGGAGGAAGAAGGTTGGACTCATCCCCCAACCACCCCAACTTTGACTCAACAATCCAAGAATTTACCAAATTTGGAAGAAGGCCCTCAACACCCAGAACTAGGACGACTGGGAACTGCAATAAATAAAGAACAATTAGCAGTAAAAACGTTGAGAAGTGGTTGAACTTTAAGCAAAAGTTCTGACCCAAAAACACCTGTCCTACAAACACAGGAACCAGTGTTTTCAGCCAGCAAGTAAGGAAGTAGTTCTGTGGAATACGCTTGTCATCAAAAAGACACAGCAATGGTCCTACCACCTGGAAATGAAAACCCACGTAGTAGTCAGCCACAGCTGATACCCGAAGTCCTGGCACAAATTATGCAGATCTTGCAGTTACAGCCACAGCAGAACCCCAACTTCTACAGATGAAGGATAGAGATCCCAGAATTTCTGCCCAATGAGGTAGACTTGTGGTTGACATTCTTGGAAGGCAGGTTCAAGACAGAAAATATAACACTGAACCAGTGGTATCTCCACATCTGTGGAGGCATGCCCCCACAGATAATCCGCCACATTCCGGACATCATGGAATGCCCTTTGACAGAAGAGGACAAATATGCCTGGTTTGTCAAGAAGATCAAAAACGTTTTTGGAAAAACTAAGAATCAAATCATAGATGATGTGATGGGTGGTATGAAGATGGGGTACAACAAACCCTCAATTGTCATGGCAAAATTGAGGCAGAAGGCGGATAACATCGTAGCCCCTTCTGTCATAGGCAATCAATTTTGCAAACAACTTCCTCAAAGTGTTGTGTAATGCTTAGCCACTATAGGTTTGACCGTGATAAACACATCCGCAGACTTGGACTTCCTTTCAAAATCAGCAGATAATGCGCTCGAATACATCAGATCAAAGCCCCCGTGGTCAGTGCAGTATCTGCAGAGACTGGAAAGATCGCTCAACTTCGAGCTCAAATAGCTCAGTTGACTGATGAAGTAAAAAGGAACAAAGGCCAAAGCTCCACGAAATCCAATAATAGCTGGCGACAAAGATCTAGAAGTAGATGCAACAACAACAACAGTGGCAATAGCAAAGGACAACAGTCCCGGTCCAGAGACCGCAGATCTAGTTCCAACAACAGGGGTCAGAGTTCAACTCCCCTAAGAACATCGTCTCCCAAAAACCAGTCTCGAAATTGGGATGATAAATGTTGCTTTTTCCATAACCGGTTTGGCGCAGAGGCCACCAAATGTAACAACAGATGCAAATAGTGGGGCAAATCCTATACCAAGGAGGCGTCAAACTAGAACGAGGGGTCATCTATGTGGCCGAAGACCCCTTGGAAAAATACTCATGCTGCCTATTCATTAAGGACAGGACAAACAGGAGAAGGTACTTAATCGACTCGGGAGCAGACCTGAGCATATTGCCAGTTAACAAAACTCAAAAAGTACTCCCTCCAAAATACTATCTCCGTACTGTGAATGGTCAAAACCTTCCAGCTTACAGACTTGAAACCAGCAAAGTTGACATCGAACTCAAGAAAATCCTGACGTGGTCCTTCACAGTTGCAGATGTTCCAAACCCAATCCTGGGTACAGATTTCCTCGCACATTTTGGCCTGATCATTGACCTCAAAAATGGCAAATTGATCGATAGTGAATCTAAACATTGTGTGGATGGCAAAACGCTAGCTTACAAACTGGACAAAAATATATCCAGCTGTACAAAAGTCGACGGACAACTCTTACGGATCCTGTCTGACTATCCTGGAGTCACTCAATCATCAATTTGCAGGCATCCTACCTATAAACATGGCACAGTTCATTACATAGAGACTAAAGGACCACCTTGCCATGCTAGAGCACGAAGGTTACTGCCTGACAAACTCAAAGCGGCACGGGAGTACTTCAATTGCATCATCGAGGAGGGCGTATGTCACCTGTCAAAAAGCTCATGGAGCTCCCCTATCCATATGACCAAAAAGCAAGTGGAGAGTGGCAAATTGTTGGAGACTACAGGGCCTTACATGCCAAAAAAATTCCTGATTGCTATGACATAAAACACAAATTACGTTCGATCGTAATTATCTGCATGTACTTGCAGGTAATGTACAAGTACAGAGTCCTGACACAATCAAACCATGTCACAACCCGTACATGAACTGGCCAACCATCTCTTATCTCGATAGGGGATGATGCGACCTGGCCATTCTCACTGACGTACGTATTATCCTATGTATGTGTGTTTGTGTGCGTGTGAATAAGCCGTATATAAACTGCCCAAATTGGCTCTAAAATCGCCAGTGTTTGGTCTGGTTCTGGCTTACCCATACTTGTGTATGAAGTGGCTGAACACGCTTAAATTCTGTAGAATTTCCTTCTGGTGAGAATATTTCTCACAACAAGGTATTCCAGATATTCCTACATATTTTTATTCATACATTTTATGCCAATTTATTTTTATGCTGAAGTATTTTTATTGTACATCGGTTATCTATCGAGGATTATCGAGAAGACTAAAATGAGTTGCACGTTTGAGTACTCTGATGCCAGCAAAGAGTATGGCGTTGGAGAATTTTTATTGTTCACTCAGGAGTCCAAGTCCACCACATTTCAGGCGTAAAATTTTTTGTTTCCGTTCATTCCTCTTCAAACTTTAATTTTACTGTGCTAATTATAACTTGTTAGTACTCGACCAGCCCTATATCGGTTGGCACCCCACGAAGTCTGATCATCTTCCGTGGAAACGCTTTATTGGGCAGGATAATTGTGAAAAACTCGGGGTTATTCGAATAGCTGGCTTTTGGTTTTGGTAAAAATAATGTGGCCTATGTCGCCGCCGCGCAACGTTCAGTGTTGGCGTATATTTTGGAATTTTCTTTCAACATGCTCGCAACTTGCCTCTGGAGGGCAGCAACAAAATTATACGATCCCAACTGTTCGTTTCCGTTCGCTTATTTAGTTTGAAATAATGAAAATCGTTGATTCCGAGTGCCTATCGAGTACCTGCCCATCGAATTTCGAATGACTTTCGTCAGTTATCGTGTGCATCGTAGTTGCACGTTGCACCGTATTCTTTAAAATAGTGAAATGAAAAATGAAAAATGAAAAATGAAAAATTGATTCGATTGCAGTCCTAATATACGAGTATTGTTTGCCGATCGACAGACGATGCATGCATAAAGTGCTGCAACATCGCATTTGCGGTGAAATTATGATTAATGTTTTTTAAAATTCCATTATCTTCGTCGTTTTTTCTATTTTTACCGCAGGAAATTGAGGCCATACAAGCGCAAAATATTTTCTCGTTTTTCTTTTATTCCCCGCCTCTTCAACTTCCGCTGCGAAAATTGAAGTAGACACTGGATTTGGAGTCTCTTTTATTTTCATTTTTCGTTTCATCTTTTTTTTCCTTTTCTTTTTCCTGTTTTTTCCTTCTTTCTGTTTTTTCTTTTCTTTTCTTTTTTTTTTTTTTTTTTTTTATTTCAGCATAAATTCGAAGTTTTTTGGTACAGTTTCCCCTCCGCCCTGTTCCTTGCCATGGCGCGTGTATACAAATTACGATTATACCGTGTGTAGTCTCGGGCCGCAGGTCTAAAGGTAATTTATTTTTAGTCTTTTTCGACATCCGTGCAACGTTAACTCGCTTTTAAACGTTCGCTATGCTGAAGATATGATAACATGTACTTCGGTAGGCAAAAAAAATCTCATGTCTCATGTAGAATTTGAAAAAAATCGGATGGATGGATGGGTTGGTGGGTCAGTGCAGCGGACGAGTTTTTAACGAGTTCTAAAATAAGATGTTATCTGCACACTTGAAAAATAATTCAGTTCATCTGTCCGATTTCGATGATGAACGTGCGTTTCGTAGAGTAGTGATCTCTATTTGTGATCAATCCAAAACGAATAATTACCCATCATCATAGGTACAATATATTTTTAGAATTTAGTCGCAGTACATATTTTTCCTTTTTGCACCAGAACAGATGGACGAATTTCCACGAAGTAGGTATCAATGAAAAGGATTTTATGTGCCTAATGCCAGAATGACACTTATATTTCCCAAATTTTGTTGGGGATTAGAAATAACGAAAAAAACTCAAACGCAGCAAGCATCGCTAGAAAAAGTAGGTTTTCGGGAAAAAGGAATTAAGAATTTTGATGCTTACATTGCTTATAAGTTCATATGCGTTAATGGTATGTTATGATTGTATGAAATTTATTAGTTTCTGACGAAATATTAGACACAGTGAAATTTAAAAGCATTATTTCTTGAAATGAAAAATTAGTTAAGATAATAAAGTAGGGTAAATAATCGTACAATTTCAAATAAAATCAAAAAAATACAATAAAGTTATAAAATAAAAAAAAAGAAAACATGAACATGCGGGTAATTTGTGTAAAAATAAAAGTTTACGCAAATTAAAAAAAAAATAGGAAAAAAGCTTTTACAGGAAGTACCGTCCGGTCGATCCGTACAAAAATTGATAGCATGCTGCAATAACTTATAATAAACATTTTTTTTCTAATTTCGTACAAATAGTTATAAAATTGCACATTTTATGACCAATATAAAAACGAAAATAATGGTACCGGAAGAATCGTCCGGCCGATTGACGCCATAATTACTGGCGTAGTACAATAAATTATGATAAATATTTATTTCGAATTTCATGGCAGTTGATGTAAAATTGAGTCTTTTATAACCAAAATAAGAACAAAAATGGTGGTATAGGGAAATACCGTCCGGCCGATCTGCGCCAAAATTAGTAGCGTACTACAATGAATTGTGATAATGTTTATTCCGAATTGCGTACGCCTATTGATACAAAATTGAGTATTTTCTAGCCAAAATAAAAACAGAAATAGTGGTACTGAAAGTACCGTCCGGCCGATCCCCACCAAAATCAATAGGTCTGGTCCTTGACTCAGTACAAATGTTCGTACCAAATTTCGTGATTATCGGACAAAAATTGCGATCTGTACAGTGGGAACAAGAAATTGACATATCTACCTATACCTACACACACACACAAACACACACACACACACACACACACACACACACACACACACACACACACACACATATATATATATATATATATATATATATATATATATGTGTGTGTGTGTGTGTGTGTGTGTATGTGTGTATATATATATATATATATATATATATATATATATATATATATATATATATATATATGTATGTATGTATGTATGTATGTATGTATGTATGTATGTATGTATGTATTCTGAACTAGACCTACGGTGTTGCTGAAAATCACAATTTAGAGGTATTTGGGTATGAAAAAATGATTTAGATAGGTCTCAAGTTTGAGAAAATTCGTTAAACATATATGTGAGCATTTCAATCCATCAGTCAGCAGAAAAGATAATAACAAACTATAAAAAATTGTGATTAAACCTAAAAGTAACGGATAGAAAAGATTTTATTAGCGAATTTTGGTAGGCCTAAGCTGCGTATGACTATAATGATTTATGACTGCTGAAGTAATGATTTAAATACACACTATACTATACAGTCAAACGTGAAAGGTAGAATATCGCGATCTTAGTTCTCGAAATGTACGATAATACCGAAGAATATACGTATCAAATTAATTGCTAAAATTCTCCGCTTGATTTAAGTCAATAAAATTTTTTTTGTTTTCCACATCCGAGCAACGCTTGGTGAACCAGGTACTATATATATATGAATTTGAGTTACTAGTGCCAAAATTTTTCTGAAGTCATGAAACGAAAAACATACCCACATCAACCCTGGGGGCTAATACTGCACCAAGCGTAATAAGTAGATTTTATAAGTGACCTGTTTAAAAATGGTGAAGGTGAGCCCAAACTTATTGCGCTGGAACAGATGGACGGATAAATTTTTATCAATGTTATCGGAGCGAATTATTCGGACCGGCATAACTTTACTGAGACCTCAGTTCTAAAACTCGAATGATCCATTTTTTCGAAAAATGAGTTAAGCATGGATCATGCCCCACAAAAATTTATCCTAACGTGTCTCTTTGTGAGAGAAAACAGCCCATAAAGAAGTATCTTAAAACAAAAGCTCACATTGTCCAATGGATGTTGTTAGTTTGACTACAAGCTGAATTTATTATTCCAAAGAATGTTTTAGAAATACTTAGTTAACATTTTAGTGTCTTATTAGTGTCCAGTTCAGTGGATTCACTACCGCATGACTGTGGGAAACTATTACAGCAAAAATGAATAATACCCCCTTCCCAAATTCGTTGTTAAAAATTATTATTTCGACTAGTATGGGTGCTATGGCAGATTTTTTTTCGTTTTTTTGTTTTCTTTCAGCATGTAGGAGGTTAAATATAATAATATTTCGCATCGTTTATTGTGAAATATGTGCAAAATATGGTAATTTTTGTGAAAAAACTTATTCCTTGAAGAAAAATCTCACTTTATCCATTCTTTACGTGGAGGTGTTTCACCCCTGAAATATCACAGTGGGAAATGTTTCATCAGATTATTTATTACACTGGTAAGAACAATAATGAAGTTAATTGCGAGTATTTGCCTTTCAAGGAAAGGCCAACACGGGGTTTATGTCTTTCCTGAAAAATGAAGTGTGGGGATGTTTCCCTCTTTGCCACCTCAGGGCTTGGCCCTGTGTCGACAGACGGGTCGCAGACCAAAGTCCGCGACCCATACTAATTGTGCATTGCACGTTAAACAAATTACATCGTCTGTATGCACTCATGACGATGCGTTTCGGTGTTTACCGTTGAGGCGGTAAACAGAGGCAAGTGAGTATGTAATATTTACATACTCACTGACAGTATACGTGCTGCGGTCCGTATATGGTACCGCATCGCTTTTGGACGATTGCCCCAGTTAGGAAGTACGCTTAGTGTACGGTAAGGCAACTTAAACCGGCTGGCTACCTGTACCGAGAAACAATTCGGTCGCCCCGCACATGAACCACTGTCTTCCTCCTTAGGTTCCATGAACCCCGTGTAGGTAGCATCTACCTACATGAAGTTTTTTGGATAGTCTTAGTTTTTGCTTTGAGGTTCTCAACGATATAGTTTTATAAAACGCGATTCGTCTCAAGTATCGTTGTTCATGCTATAGCCATTAATGAGCCAAATTAGTGTTCGTCTTGTACGTTCTGCTAGACCAGTGGTGTTCAGCTAATCATAATGGTCCGCAGGAGGGGTAGAGTGACAGCTGGCTGAATGGTACAAAAGACAAAACCAGGTGTACCTAGTATGCTTTATTTTCAATAATGTGGTCCGCGTTGATCTAAAATATGCCAAAGTGGTTCTTAGTTTCAGTTGATTTGGGAACCACTGTGCTACATTAAGATCAAATTCAAGTGCAAAAGAAAAAAAATGCGGACAAACCGTACGCTGTTTGTAATCGCTGTTTGTAATCGTGTTACTTAATTAATTTGCTGTTTAGCGTTAGTGTTTTTTTTTTTCATTTCTTTCTTATTAAACACTAACTTTCGTATAAATTTCAACCAAATTTGTGTTACGTTACTTAATACATTACGTTACAAGTTACATTATCGTACATATGTATAGACCTGGCTTATATTTGATGAGCGATAATTTGCGGGCGCGGGGTTGAGTGTACAAAATGTTATCTAAGCTGAAAAGTGCAGGAAAAAAACGAAGATTTTCAGCCTGGTTTTTCTGGTAAATTATTGAATTTATTTTTTCCGCCCTAATAAAGGTGATGGCACTCATTTTTCGATAAAACAAATCTCTAGTTTAAAAATTTAAACTCCCTCATCTGTCTCCTTCATCCTTGAGTTGTGGGTAAAACTTTCAATGTTAATCGGATGAAAATGAAGAACACAAATGAGCAATTGTTTGTTTTTACTAATTCTCGTTCATTTTTGATTATTTTTGGAGAAAGTTACAGAAAATTTCTGAATTTTTTCCCCCAATTTAAGGCCCATATTTTACTCGGAAAGAAAGCATTTTGGAAGGATTTAGTTGCAGGAACTTTTTTTTTCTTTTCAATCAGAAGAACCGATCGCGGAATTTATGCTGTTTAACTTTCTGGAAGTCTTCAACCCCTGAATACTAAAAGGACCTGAATGGTAGATTTTTTTTCCTATCAATAATAGTAAAAATCTTGTGAGCGAAACCGAGATGGTATTGGGTAAGACGAGAAAGCCAGTTCCAAGACTGTCATGACCTGCTCCGTTTTACGATTAGTTTTGTTTTTGCTCGTCACTTGTTACTGCATGAGCACTTCCCTGATTGTGCTGTGGAGTCTTCACCTTTTCTCTGAAAAAAATTCTGTGTGAGGTTACTCCTTTTTTAGTGATTTCTATTTTCCATCATAGATCAAAATAATTAGTCGGAGAGCTGGTTTCGAAATTCTGACCTCAATAGATACATTGAAAATTTATATTAGAAGATGTTGGATCACCTTTACTGATGATGAAAACGAAAGTCTTCCAAGTCATACTGGGGGGATTTTCCAGGTATGGGGGGCCAAACATATTAATTTTTTAGAGTTATAAACCTCTTTTCTGCAGTTATGAAAATTTTTGTCTGTATAATATTTTATGTGACAAATAGTGTTTGGCCATTGGAAGACTCTTAGGTAAGGGTAAAATACCAACAGACTGTGCTAAAATTGAGATAATTTAGAGGAAATTAACCTCACTAGCTGAAACTATGAAATTTGGGTTACTTATTATTTGGACCTATTAAGAGTGATCTGTAAAATGGCAGACATCTAAGCTGAGGGAAAGCCCTTGGCAGACGTCGATCAAAAGCTAGGTATGCAATATAGTTCAGTACAATATTACAAAAATAAAAAATGGTACTCAAACTTGAACTACATAGGAATATTGGGTGGATCTAGAAGTCGCACTGTCCCCACCTCTTTAATTTTTGGGGAGGGGGTATTTATCCTCTAAAATTGAGTTTTTCACAAGCTTCTCCACAAATTCTGATTTTGTGATTAAAATAGGTCAATAAAAATTTGTTTAGCATAAAATTTCATACAGCAAAGGTTTTATGCAATTTTCTGTCTGATTCCCCTCTTCCCCACCAGAGAGTCTTGAAACAACCAATATGTTCAATAGCATTGTATATGAGAGATATATTTCGATAATTGTAGTAAACCCAATACGTATCTTGTACCCATCCATCCCTTGGATAATTCCTTATCATTCCCTTATTCTTATGAATTAAAACTGATATTTTAGAAATTTTTATTTATTGATGTAGGGGTGTGGGTTGGTATGTTTTTATTTCATGATTCAGGAAATTTTTGCACCAAAAGTTCGAATTTACCATAATTATATAGGTACTTACATGTTGTTATAATTACATATATATTTCATTTTCGTAAACTAATCGAGCTTTATAGTGAAGTGTAATGACCTGTAATCAGTTTTGGTTGGTGAGAAGGGGTGCGCTGTGAAGGTACAGACGATGATAAGTGGTTATGGAATTGGGTGGATAGGTAAAAAATATGTATTATGTTTACTAATTATACTGTAAATAACATGATAATTATGGTTTTCGTTATTTTCAAAACTGTGGTAAGAATGGGCCTCGGACAGAAATTTCCATAAATATATTTTTATATGCAATTCTATGTTGAACAAATTTTTAATTATCTATTTTAATCACAAAATCAAAATTTGTGGAGAAACACGGGAAAAACCAAATTTTGGAGGATAAACACCTCATTTCTAAAAATTAAAGAGGCGTGGAGAGTGAAACTTTTATCATGTAACTCTAGAGAATCCACCCAATATTCCTATATAGTTAAAGTATGTGTGCAATTTTTTATTTTTTTTAAAGATTTTACTGTATTTCTGTATTATAATGCATACCTTATATATACATACTGTAGGCTTTTGATCGACGTCTGCTAAGGGCTTTCCCTCCACTTCGTTGTCTGCCATTTCACAGATCACTTAGAATAAATTCAAATAACGAGAACCCAAATCTCATAACTGCAGTTCATGAGGTTAATTTCCCCTAAATTTCGTCTACCTGAGCACAGTCTGTCGGTACTTTGCCACAACCTAGAAGTTTGCCAATAGCCTAACACTATTTGTCACATTGAAATATTATGTATCTAAAAATTTTCATGACCTCAGAAATCAGGTTTATAACCCTTAAAAATTCATATTTTTGGTCCCTCATACCTGGAAAATTCCCCAGTGTGACCTGGCAGACTTGCGTTTTTATCATTACTAAAGGTGTCCAACATCTTCAAATAAAATTTTTAATTCATGAAATGAGGTTAAAATTTCGGGACTAGTTCTTAGACTAAACGCAGTCGTTACCTATAATCGCTTTATTGACCTATCGTAATACTGTCACATACATTCTCTCCTTAATCAGATCACAAATCCCGTTTCGAAACGGAATATTATTTTTATGTCACCTGTTTTAAACTTGGGCCTTATTTATTAATGTGCTTTTCAACATGCGTGCAACCTTAGCGTTACACCACCAGTCGCAGTTTCATTAAAATTTTGGTGAATTTCCGCAACCCTCGGCCAGACGTTTCATTTCGTAAATTAGCCGTATTTCATTTTTGTCAACCTTTCGCCTCTTTCGAGTACTATTTTTGCGAAAATTGAGCTAAAATATTCGCAGTCTGTCGTGAAAATATGTTACTCATTATGTTAACGATTATTAGGCCTATTAATGCGCCGAGCAGATGTTGATACGCTTGTTGTTGTTTTCTTACCAATTCCTCCTGCACAACCGCAGTAGTCCAAGTTGCAAGGCCAGCAGAATGTAACGGAATTTTCTCAACGAACTGATATAAAATCGACCAATTCTATTTGAAAATGCAAACCTGTTAAAAATGAATCGATGGCTTCGAAACTGGGACTTTTTTTCCGTTTGGTTGAATGTCTGATTTTGTGATGCATTTTGGAGTTTAGTGTTTCAGGCGAGAACAGTAATTGAAATGAGAAATCTGTTTTGTCCGTGTTCTTGTGATGTTTTCACCATACTCCTTCAACTTCGACGAAGTTCGCAGCTTGTCTATATCAGTGACTTTTCGAAAATTTTATCAAATCTTATTTCCATTGGAGTGCTGATTTTTGTTTTTATCGATATTGGCAATTATTTTCACATGGCGATTCAGGAATTGCGATTCACGTAGCTGATTCGTGATTCAAGAAGAATTATGCGCGCAATTCTC
Organism: Ericerus pela; assembly: GCA_011428145.1. Taxonomy (NCBI): domain Eukaryota; kingdom Metazoa; phylum Arthropoda; class Insecta; order Hemiptera; family Coccidae; genus Ericerus; species Ericerus pela. The sequence continues at coordinate 141,838 of WOFM01001451.1, read as the reverse complement.
AAATGCGATAACTTATTAAATGTGATATATTTCAACCATTTTCTTTTTGTGTTTATAAGAAAAATCGCGATACAGATGCTACTCCACTGTGCCCAATTGGAATCGCAATTCACGAAAAAGAATCAGACTACCCGAATCGCCGTCTGAACGTTCGCGTTATTTGGTATTTCAGCTGTGTGAATTGCGACTTGTGAATTTCCTTGTGAAAGACGTCGCTCACATGGGGATTCACGTATTGCAATACGCGTATCGTGAATACTAATGAGACATGTAGCTTATTAGCATCATTCATACAAGGGATAATGATACGATTCTGCATCAAATATTTTTTTTTGTGTCACTGAGACATTCGGCTGCCTGGATACTCTTAGTATGAAAGAGGTTGAACTTTCATTCCTTTGAACTATGCATATGTCGCAGTCAATTTCCAAAATCAACCTTTACCTTTTTCGAATATGCCTAGGCATTTATTATTTTGCATTCAGATTGTATAATAAATACGCATTATAGCTTTTGACTGAATGAAATTAGGCATTATATATGTATAACGCGCATCACTCTCCGGAATTTTCTATAATTATTGAATTTGGCCAAGTTTTATCAATTACAATAAATTCTCGTCTGTAGTATTGAACAGAAAAAATAAATGCTTGAAATGCTTGAAATTTTATATTTATTGATAATATTTTTGAATTAATTTGAATATTAGTACCTTTTTGATTATTGATTTTGACTAACAAATAATATTGTTAAAACTTGGCCAAATTCTATAATTTATTATAGAAAATGCCGGAGAGTGATGAAATTATATATAATGCCTAATTTCATTCAATCAAAATCTATAATGCGGATTCATTGTATAGTATTTGATCGCAAAACAGTAAGTGCCTAGGCATATTCGAAAAAATGTGACATTCGCATTTGACGGCAACATAATTATATGTATCATTCGCATCAGACCTGCCAAATTCCGTCTACTGCTAGTAGTTTTAAATTGTTTTTTATATTATTTTTTAAAAACCAAATGGATACGCGTATGTGATGCATGAATCCCCGTTTAAAAGAGGTCTAATGTGTCTTTACGCTTCGTTTAGTTGATGAATATTTTTGTTCATGTCGGTTGAGTTCGCTTATTGGACCCTCAGCATCCACTGCTCTCAATTGAGGCAATATAACTTACACTCATATTTAGTGTTGCCTATTGACAAACACACTTCGTTTTTCTCGAATTAACAAGTTAAAGTTAAATTTTGGTGTTAAGTAATTGTTCTGTAAATTTTTTAACGCAATTATCCTGCCTTGCCGTGCGGTGTTAACCCTTGAATCGCATCTGGAAATCCACGGCGTGATTTAAAAAATTTTACTCATAGCTATTTAGTACCAGTCACTGTAACTACAAAATTAATTATAAATCTGAATCCTGAATCGGACAACTTACTCTAAATAAGAAATTGCAAGAATTTACAACTTCATGTTGACCTATTGACTTCTATTATGCATGTGTTATACATTTAATGCATAGAAATAGTATCGAAAATCTGTTTAGTTGGTAAAAATAAATAACCTATTGCTGAGGAAGCACTCAAGTTTTTCTTTAATAGAAGAACAAAAAACAGTGGGAAGGGTAATGGGAATGAGAGAAAATGTTAATCATTCGATGATAATAAGAATTGTTGGTGCGTACTAAGTTTTTAAATAGGTTTTCTGTTGAAAATCTACTTATTAATCTTGGTGTCATGGAACAACCTGGAAATGGGGGTAGGTACGTTTTACTTTTCATAACGCAAGGAAAATTTTGGCTCTAATAACTCATATTCGTGTACATATATTGTATATAATAAATTATATAATTATGTATATTTATATATAAGCCAATTTCTAGTTACCACGGTACAGGTCGCAGTTTTTATCCGATAGTCACGAAATTTGAAACGAATATTAGTACTAAGCCAAGGACCTGAACTTTAGATTTTATAGCGGATCGGCCGTATGTTCGGATGAAGGATTTTTTTCAAAATTCGATCGAAATTTAAAATTGCGATAACTTTCGACCTAATGGAGCTACAGCTTCAGCAATAGGCTCATTGGATTTGCCATAAAAAAATACACAAATTTCATGTGTCGTATGTATAATTTTGTCGAATCGAAATTGGATGATTCGATTTTGGCCATTTTATTACTTAGAATACCAGTATAGCTATTTTCATTTCTGTTTTGGTTATAAAATTTTCAATTTTTGACCTATAGCTACGAAATTTGAAACATATAATCACTATTACATATCATAACTTGTTATAAATTTTGGTGCTGATCAGCTGTAAGGTACTTCCGGTATGGCTATTTTCGTTTTTGATTTGGCTATAAAATGCTTAATTTTGGAACAGTAGGAACGTAATTCGAAACAAATGTTTATTATGATTTACAAATAATTTTTTAGTGACTACCTAATTTTATAATTTTCGAAAACCTACTTTTTCTGACGGAGCTGTTGTTGCGTTAGAGTTTTTTTTATTTTACTTGTTTTAAACTAGAATAGAACAACTGAAAAAAATTTTCTTTACTCAGAATACTTCCTGTTTTATATTACATACCTGTATTTTGTACCATGTTCTGTAATCTTTGGTTTCGAAGGCTTTTAATTTAACACGAATTACATTTTAAGCTGAGTGTTTTTTAGTATATGTATATTATAGTACAGTCTTAATGGAAGTCAAATTATTACTGCTTATTACTCATTGCTTCAATAAGTTGAAATGTTTAGAATATTAATAAATCCATTTTTGAGTTCTAAAATTATACGTACGTAATTAACACTGTTGTGACATAAGCTCGTGGTGTTTTTGGTACTTAGAGTGTCTTACATTCATTTCATTACAGATTTTTTAACCTCCATATGAACCAACTTAGCAATTAGTTGGTGGTACTTTTTTTGCAAAATCACAATTAATTACTTCATCAGTCATCAACAGTCTGTATCTCCAGATCTTTGTGAATTTCATCGTTTCCCTAATATCATCTTGCTTCGATGAAAGTACGCAGAAATTTATTTTAAGAGCTTTGAACTACTCTAAGATTGATACGTTTCGCGTAACCCCTCCTTTGGATTTCGTACGTTCAAATTAGTCTAATATAGGCTTGATAAATTGGTTTTTTAAAATCGAGACTTAGTTTTGAGCGTGACCTACTATGCAGTATATTTTACATAAGGGAAAGGTTGGTAAGAATACACACTAAATGTTATATTGTCAATCATACAGCCCCGTGATATCCCACCCCTTTCAAATATTCCTGTGCCATACGCTCATCCATTAGCTGTAGTTTGTTGCTGGTTTGGGTTCTGTAACTCGATTTGTAATCGCACCATTCAAATTTAAAAGAAAAGAAGTCTAATGCGTATTCTCACTCGCCTAGACTGGTAAGATTACTCACTTGGGGTTCCAAGAGTACGCATTTTGAAAAAGACACCAAAAATCACTGGAATTCAAAAAAATTATATGATGTAACATCAATTTTAAAACATTATCATTTTTATCTGAGTAGGATTAACAGAGACTAGTAAAAATTTTTTTTCCTGATTCTGTGCTTTTGAATATTAATACCATCAATTATAATTAATGAATTTTCTTCTTGTTTGCCTCATGAGCAGGATACATGAGAATATTTTTGTTCAATAAATCAGTTTTCATCTTTCCCTTCTTTTCTCTCCTAAAAATTCATGTTTTGAGCATTGATATCCTCCCTTTAGGCTATTTGCGTACTCTTAGCTGACTGACACCTGTTTTTTAAAAATTTTTCTAAAACAATATACATTGTAATTTTTCGAAATATTTTTCCTTGGCATGCATTTAGATACTTACACAATAGATATTATTCAGTTTCTGATTTCTATCTGGAAAAAATTGTCTTCATATATTACTATGCTATCTCAGAAAGTAGTTGAAAAACACAAAAACAGTTTTTATCATTTTGCCAATCACACAGCCAACCTAATATCATGATATTTAGTACACAAGGTGTTCATTAGACATTTGACATATTTCAGATTAGTGCAGTCCAAGAGTAGTAATTGAAATGCGTACTCCCACCCACCTTTGTACTCTTACCAGCCTTTCCTTTAATTTCAGTCTTTTTTTTTTTTTGTAACAGCATGTTTTTAACTCAGTTTTGAACTTAAATGCGTTCCTGGATATTTAACAGAATCTGTTGAGTTATTGGTAGGTGTGAAAGTAGTAAACCCTGTGATGTGGATATGTGTATCGTAGTGTATAAGTTACTTGTATTGTTTTCTGCTTATTCAGGGCAATTTTTCGGTCTCTAGTCCTTTACTAGCCTTATCAGAAGCCCTATGTAGATTTGTGGTGGTGTCAGTCTGGGTATCACCTATTAACAAAGTTTCTGAATCGTCAACAAAGTTAGCTATTGTAGTTTCTTCTATACTTAGTTGGTATGTAGGCAGTGCATAGTGAGTATAAAATGGGTCCCAAGATACTCCTGTGGGGGAACTCCCGTGTTATTGGTTGAAAACGCTAACATGATGGAAAACAATTCAAAATTTGTATGCTGGCATTTATTCAATCCTTCACGTTTGTTTTCTCATTGGGCCTTGATTACTTGACCATTTTACACCCAACGTTTGGAGGATAATGTGATGCCGTAGTAGGGAAAGGGCAATGGTCAGGATCTGGGACCAAATAGTCTTTCAGTATGAATTTTGTAAATATATGCTGGAGTACCGATTGAATCGTGTCGAAGTACTCCGCCATTTTGGGTCGGAAATATGGCGGCAGTCGATTTTGAATTTTGCAATCTTTCGATCGCAAAGCCCCGAGCACCCAACCCCTACGTTACACAAACCCCTAATCAGACAATTAGTTTCATTCAGTTATCGAGAAAACCTCGTATCATCGCGTGCTCGTAGGTGTCTGGAAGAAAAAATATCCGAATAAACCGTCGTCGTTGGCATTGTTCAACGTCGATATTTATGAAGGAAAAAAAATAAAAAATAAGATAAGAAAAGTATTCAAAAGTTTCGACGTAGTTGCCGCCTCGTCGCCAGTTCTGTCGTCATTCGCATCATCAATCGGGCCCGTCGAGCTTTTGCGGAGGATTTAGAAGGAGGCGGTTCTTCATGGTGGTAGCTGTGAAGGATGAGGAAGCGCAATTCATTCGTTAATATTCGCATCCGAAAGAAAAGCAATTCATTTCTTCGTTGGATTTACTTCTTTTTTTATTTTGTTTTTTTCTTTGGTTGTTGACGCCGAGAAGTCAGAGGGAGGCGATTTATTATCGCACGTACTTTCGCTCTTGCCGCCGGTTGTGGGCAAAATGTTGACGCTTGTGCCGTTTTGTGCGTCGACCACGAAGTAATCTATCTCTGTTATACGGACAGTATTATCGTGTGACCACGTGTCCTTCTGAAGTTATGGTCTAAACTTTTCAATTAGCCTGAGTGAAAAGGAGGACGAATACGGACGTTAAAATGGCGTATTTTTCATTTCTGTATATTGTCGCTCGGCCTTTAATCTTTTTCCCTGTAAAGCCTAGCGTCATGTGGATTTCCAATGCCTACCGTGTAGGTATACCTGAAAAGTAATCTAATTTTATTGCTCGTTCGTTGAACTTCATTGTGCTTAACACTTTCTAGTTTGCTGAATTATCTTGCATCAGGTATGCGTCCAATAAACCTCGAATACGAATTTTGGTTGGAATTTTAATTTGTTGAACAGAGTTAATTTCCACCGTTCATAAAAAAGCAAACAACTGCAGAGTAAGTTACTGGGCTTAGTTTTTCCTATATCAAATAATGAAAAAAATGTTGAGCGTTTAACCAGTTTTCGTAAAAGTTACAAAATTCTCTCAGGTTGATCCGACTTCAAGTGAAAGGGTAGTCTGCCTTGACTCTCCCAATCTTCGGCTGATCTGAATTCAAATTTAAAGTTACGATAATGTTGAAGTTTGTATGTTAGTCCGAATCAACGAACCCTTCGTGGAAAGCGTACCAAATTTCATTTGAAAACAATTAAAAAATAACGCTATCGAGGATACGATACGTATACATCCGAAATGACCCCAATCAATTTCTCAGGCTAAAGCTATATGCTTTTCTTCGTTTGTTCAGACAGTCTGCTGTCAGTTGGCTGAACATTATCGCTGCATACAGGCTGTAACTCGTCACAGACCACTTATTAGTGTGTTTGGAACGCAGTAGGTGCAGGTAATGGAACGCTGAATCATAGACCTCTGAGCTACATAGATATATAGAATGGTCTAGCTAGTTGCTGCGATACATATATGTATGGTTTTCAGTATTGCAAAAAGTGCAAAACCAATACATTTCTTTTTTTTACCAAGATCTACACTAACGTAAGTAGCTTGTAAGAGAGAAACAAACAGCCTGTCCTCCAATTTATGTGTCAGGCAAGTATCTGATGTTGTGTGATAAAGAAACAGCTGCTTTACTATTATTGATCAACCCTTAGTTGCTACCTTCTCATAACACGAAACAAATTCAGAAGTACCTCTCTTTTTGAAATGTGCGTACCACGACGTACCTTCGAGCTCAATTCAGTTCGATTTTTGAATAACGGTTCTGGAGAAGTTCTTCATAAATCTTTCTTTCTTTTTTTTATTTTTTTTTTATTCTGCAGTTTTTCCAAAATTTTGATTCAAAAATGACATCTGCTTTTAAACTGATTTAATCTTAGCTTGAAAAAAAAGAAAAGAAAAAAAAAATTAATTTGATCTTCCTTTCACATGTGATATTTGGTAAGGCTAATTCAGTTTACTTAGCCTCATCTCTCTCAAATTCTATTTACGAACTTTAGAAGGCTATTTACTCGTTACGTAAACCATAAAGATGAACTTCTAATGAATAAAGATTTATGGCGTTAATTAAACGTTGAATATAGCCCGGGCCGAGATCGCTTTTAAATTTTTCTTTTTCGTCAGCGCCGACTGCTGCCGTAACAATAAAATCTATTACATTTTCAATGAACTATTTGCCAAAAACAATTTTCACATTAATGACGCATTTACGATTGCTTGCTACAAGGCAAGTATTATCATCAATGCGAAAATCATTGGAAAAAAAATTAATCATAAGTTTTTTGTGATTTAATGTAAGTTGAATATGCTAGACAACAAATAAAAGATTTATTATACATTGCTACGATAAACTTTGTCGATGAAACGAAACGTAGTTACTACAAATTGTTCGACAACTTGTTTTCCCCGAATGCCATGCCAAGACAAATAAAATTGTTAATATAGGCTAAAAACAACTCTGTATAATTTACATACTTTTTGCTGACTACATCAACATACAATTGACATGGTAAATTACGAAATTCTTCCTGGTAATAGGTTTAACAGACTGATTTCGGAAAAAGTGGACAAATCGAATGAACAACGGGAAATAAATTCTTGCAACATATGCACAAAACGAGTTTTACACGCATGTATAGCGAATGTAAAAGAACTTACTGCCTGTGAAGTAGACGTTAATTTTACAATCTTTCACGCACCAAAATCCTGCTCGAAAGTTTGTAAAGTACTTTACACACTGTTGCGCATCCCAGTCCTGCGCGACAGAGTGTAAAATATTCGAACATATAAGCATTTTGATATTATTATTTATGTTATTTCGTGAAAAACTATTCCTCAAGTTTCCACTCTAATAAAACAACATTTAGATTTTCAAAACAATGTCTCAAATGATTCCTCAGCCTCTAAATAAGTTAGAGAGCTGATGTTCGTAATGATAAAAATTGGGTAAAATTTTAAAAATTTCCGTATAATTTTCTAATTATCTTTAGCTATTTGACAACAATAAACAAAAAAACGCAAATTAATGGGTGATTTGCCATTTTTTGGAATCTATAAACTTCTCCTGCTTCCCTCAATGAGTCCTCATTCACTGTTTAAGCTAGAGAGCTGGAAGTGGTACCTCCGAAAAAAGAGGATAAAATTTATCTGAATTTAATTTTCGATTAATTTTTTAACCCTCTTTATCAATTTGAAAATAAACAAATGAAAAAAACGCAAATTGATGGAAATTTTTTTTTTAAATCCCGAAATCTCTCTCTTTCACTTAACGATTCCTCAGCCCCCGTTTAAGCTAGAAATCTGGGATTAGTACTGCTAGAAAGAGGAAAAAATTCATCTGAAATTATTTCCCTAATAATTTGTCAATCGTTCTTAGCTGTCTGAGAATAAACGAACGAAAAAACGCAAAATAATGTAGAACTTACCGTTTTTGTGTTTTTTCAGATATAATTTTTATTTCCTTTGAGTTTTTTTTCATTGAGAAGTGAAGTTGTTGCTATACTTTTTTTTGTGTATTAGTTGCAAAAAGTATGGTGTGCAACGAATACTTGTGGGCTATTTTAACTCGTGTCAAGTTTGCAGCACTCTCCTTCGGCTCGTCTGCAAATTCTTCACTCTCGGTAAAAAAACAGCTCACTTTACGCACTTGTCACACAATGTACTGTTTTATAATATCCACCCAAAACTTGCCTTTTTGGTGAGTGTAAAGTGCGCGAAAAGAGGAGAGTTTTAAGATAGTACGAAAAGTTGTTTACGTTCTGCCCTACTTTTCTAACTGTTTTCATTTGAATGAATGCGGATTTTTTTTGTATTTCTTTTATTTAACGTTGTTTGGTGGGTGTTGCAGAAATGATTGCTAGATGTGTGACATTTGCAATGCGAACTGACGTAGGTATATCGCAATAAATTAGGCTAAGAAAATATCGTAAAATTTCTGTTTTAAAATTTTCGAGTGTTTTTTATGATATTTTGAAAATAAGTATGAAAAGAATAAATTTGTTTGCTGTCTGGGTTGAAACTTTCCACTACCTAATTAGAATCCTCCGCATTATCTTTGGTTTTTATTAAATTATACATAGATTTTTTGTTGATAGTGCCCACAATATCGTATTTCTCTTAATTGCGGAATGAAAAATGTTTACAATATGGTTATTTTTGTGTTAGAAAGCAGAAATTGGTTTACGAAATGCATCTATTATTCTTATTTGGTGTCTATAATACTGTATTTCTTTAAGAAGATTGACAAAAATATGATTACCTAATGTTATTGAATTAGCTCTTATTCAATACCTATTTTACATTATTTTTGTTATCTAAATGTTGGAAGTTGACTTGTTGGAAATCTTGTTTTTTGGGGTCCTGAATTTGAACTATGCAATAAATTTTCTATGAGACGCTTTTTTTTTCAGCTTTATGAAAATCAAAAATAGGGGTCTAAATAATATTTTACGGATTGTTTGTGTTAATCATCAGTGCTTGTCGATTTCAATTTCGACGTAAATTTTTTCATTTGACCACTTTTCAAGCTCCGTATGGCTTATAATAAACTACACCTTTTTAGCTGCTGATTTCTAATCTTGTATAATTTTTTTCATTTGATTTTTCTTCAGTCCTTTGTAACGTAGAATGAGTCATTTTAGAAACTTCTTTTAATTTCTTAACGTGACAGTCAAAAACTCCGCAATTTTAGGGAATTGTGTCACACTCTGTTGTACTTCTATAAATAATGGTAGAAAAAAGCCGATTGCACCATTGAATAGAGTAAATCTTACTCAAGGAGGACTCGATAATGTTTTTTGCACTTCTTTTATATTGAGTGGGGGAGAGAGGGGTTTACTTTTGTTTTTCAAATATTAGTCTTTATATCGATAGATATCGGTGTATAAATCGATATGATACTATTAGAAATATGATTTAGTCGGGTGATTACAAAAAATAACAATTTATTTACAAATGTATTCACATTTTATTGTATAATTTACGGCCCTATATGTATATTTTTTAAGGCGTTAAATTCGAATTTGATTTAAATTTTTTAATTCGACCCATTCTTCAACCCCCAAAAGGTTTGAAAAATGGACAAATTTTGAATTTCAAAATTTTGAATGTAATAGATCACCGATTATTTGTTTTTTGAGATGCCTACTGAGTTCGAATTAGATGTTCATTTTTTCATTCTACTCATTCTTTGATTCTCATTGGGTTGAAAGTTAAAAAGACTAGAATTTTGACTTTTCATTTTCTGTTCTATAATATAATTATTACTGGAGAGTAAAAAATTTGAAAATCTTATAATAGTGTCAAGTCTATCAAACTATTATAAATTCTTGTTATCGTGTCATTGCATAATCGATTCTTGAAATTGTAAAACAATATAATTATTGTAACATTCAAAAAGATAGTAATATGCATTCGTACGTGTTGTCACGCCACTTGTTCCATCATGTGATATGCCATTGTGACATAGCTTATCGATTTTTTTGTGTGTCATTCGTTTATTCATAAGTTTTTTGAAACCCTGATTTTATATCTGAATTTTTTTTCATCACACCACTTTTCAGCTTCCTGTGATTGAAAGTTGGGGATTTTAACACCCATTTACATATTATTTGTGTCACACAAACATACATATGTTTTTAAGGTTCCGATTTCAAATCTGACATAATTTTTTCCATCAGTCCAAGTCAGCCTCTAGTGACTCAAAATGGGATTTTGAATACCTTAAAATGATGTAGCAATTAGTGCAATTCCTCACATTATAAAATTAGGATCCCACTGCTACTGGGCCTTCTGGATTTGTCTTTTCATAGTTTTAACGTCATGTCAGTTCTTGTACTGAAAACTTCCCGAATAAAAATCATCAAAAAAAAAATCCAACCACTTTCTCAGTTGCGAAGAATTTTGACATTAATTGTTGACAGAATGAATTCAGTTAAATCGGAAACTTCGTCGAGGTATCAAATTCATTGTCTAAATTGAAGGTTTTGCAAAACGACAGCCTTCCCGACCAAATATCTTGCCTGTCCCAGACGACTTAGTGTTGATAAATTGAGGTAATATTCGATTATTAAGTTCGAAGAAGACCGGATTTGCTGTTTAGGAAATGAATAGCTTGTGTAAGTTCGAATAATTCGATCCGTCACCCAAGAAGGAAAGAAAGAAAAAAAAGGAAAAAGGAAAAAGGTAGAAGATTTCATTAAAATAATTTAGTAACTTAATCGAGTTCGCTCTGATATCGCTTATTTTATGTGACCAAGGGTGATTTCTTGTACCCTTTCGTATGTTCAGTTTGATTATTGGTTGCGAAAATGCCAATTATCGCCATTTACCGAACCAAATGATCCCCAATCGCCGAACAATTACCGTGTTTCAGTTAAACATTGCGGCGTCGTCGCCAACTTTCCTCTCAGCATCTTCCAACTTTCTCGCATTCGAGAAATTTATAACGCAATCGACTCGATGACGCTGTGTGGCGAATTAACTTGTTGCACCCGCAGACAACCCTCCGCCGCTGCGCCCGCCCCTCCGCCGCTCACCCTCCCTTTCCTCTTCGCAGCCAGCGCCACCGCTGGTCGTCAGATTACTTTAACCCCGATATTGGTCGGACTTACGCCACGAACCATCTCCCATCGCTCCCCTGTCCCCGCTCCCTTCGCCCCCAAGATTAATAGAAGCCTGTCTTAATGCTTTTGTTTCCAACAGGTCTAGCCTGCCCGCAGATAATTTCGCTTACACACAGCCGCAGACTGTGGCATTCGCTCTCTGTTAACGTTTAACGAGAGAAGCGAAGAAATTTTCGAAAACAAAAATTGCGCAGCAGCAAGCTCCCCTAAAAAAGCAGGGCTCAAATGTAGTAAAAATTTCAGTTTAAAACAATTTTCTTCGAAATAAAAAAGTCAAGTAAAACCGAGGCACGATTTTGACGGAAAATTTGCTTAAAAAATCTCCAAGTAAAAGTCAGTCAATTTATTACCTAATACGCGGCTTTTTTCGACCTGAAGCAACAAACTGTTGTGATCTGTGTTCGTACTTTCACTTTAACATCAAAGCGATTGAAATTTTTCTTCGAAAACCTCCTGATAATGAATAAATAAATAAATACATATTTTGCGCTAACAATGTTGTTTCTCCTGCACCTCCATTGAACAAAATAATGTGGCATCTATAAATACAAGTATGAAATGTGGTGCATGAGACGTTTTAAGATTTTCGGGGGGACTCAAGGGGTGAAAAAAACATTGTCATTGAAAAATAAAAGTGAAAATAATCAGAAAATTAATGCTTTTGTTAAAACCAAAATCAACAAATCTCATATCATACTTATTGAATGTACGACTAGTAACCTATTGAGAGAGTTACTTAGAGACGACGCAAATTTTCTTACCCTCGTCAGACTTCGGTGTGTAGGAACCTGTTGAAATTGAATAGAACTTTTAATTAAATTATAAGGATGGAACCGAAACTGGCGCTGATGTTTTTCATAAGTAATCAAAAATACAACCCGAATTGCATGACTAGGATCTTCGTCTGTCTGAGTTTGAACTCAATCCGCCACCATGCGATTAGTTCCGATTGGCAGGGTTTTCACCGAAAACCTGCTAGAAAAAAGAAAAAAATGAAAAGAAAAACTTTTTTTCTCTTAGAACGACCGAGAAATTTTTAACCGATAAGGGACTCGAACTGAAAAGAAAATGAACAAACTTTTTCGTTTTCACTTTTCCCATTTCCAAGTTTATCATTTTCATCGCGAACACTCCGTGAAAATGTTTTTCGCGTATTTATTTTTTCAATCCGTGTTTTTTTTTTTTTTTGACTACGCAGGCTGATGGGAATGCACTATTTTTCTCCATTTTCATTTTCATCGTATAGCCACCACCAAATCATCGTCGTTTTTGCGGACGTAGGTGTTTTCTCGTGAGGGAGTGCAACGTGTTATACTGTTGGTATGTGAGCATACCTAAAAGGTTTTCGTTTTGCATAACTTGTTCGTCTTCATTTGGAGGTTTTTTTTTTCAACCTTTTTTCCCCTCTCTGTCTGTAAACTACCCTACCATAAGATTATGAAATTCAATGCTTGTGTGGAGCGCCATCGCTTCTATCACGAGAATATAAATGTACTCATGATTGTACGATGAGTTGAATTGTTGTTCGCCAATTCTGTATTAGAAACGAAATTTCGAACGATATTCCCGAAAATAAAATCGTAAGCATTTTGGCAAATCTACGCGTGCAACTATAGCTGTGGTTTGCGCGGTCTGCATTAATATTCATTGCGTGAAAATTGGTACCCCTCGGAAATTCGCTACAATGAAACGTCTTTTATATATGCGATGATGGAACCGCTACCGCAAAATTTTAGCTTTTTTTTTTTTTGTGTGAGAAAACGTTACATTTACCTGGTGACTCGTTTCTTCGTTCAATTTCATCGTTGATTTCTTCTTGTTTGCTAACACTTAATTCGAATCGTTAGACGAATATTTTACGTTGAACGCAATTTCTATTCGATTTGAATTCCAGTAGTTTAAGAACAAACTCTCTCGAATGAAATTGAGCAAAGCTTGGCGAAAAATTTTCATCCATTTTCCAACAGTCCTTTTAATAGAAAAGGAATTCTTGTCATTTCTTTCTTCATTTTCTGCGCGTTGAAATCAACGATTTTGTTTACTGCCGATTTTGTTATTATAAGTATTTGACTATACATATATGTAGTACTGAACCAGTAAAGCTCCATAAAACAATATGAAATGAGTTAATAATATATTGGTCAAGCAAATTTGAATTTGGTGCTATAGAAGTGAGGACAACAGCTTCAAAAGTGGTGCCATTTCTTGTAGCAGCTTTCAGATGAGCGTGTACCCTCTATTATATTTAATACTCTGTAAGCGGTAACTCCTGTAATTTTCACCTGATGAAGCTAAAATTTGACTTGTAGATTAATTTTGCATTGAAGATGGGTTCAGAAGAAATTTCACGCGAAAACGAGTAAACAGGAAAATTTTTAAATTTCCAAATTAGTGCACCGTATTGCCTCGTGAAAGTTCTTCGTGGATGAACCGAATATCTCTTACTCTGTATCGTATTAAATACACGCAATCGCATTAAATATCCGATTTTGGTAACATCGTATTCCAGCAGTGCCCTCGCAACCTCTCCTTATGCCCTGATAGAGTGGTGTAAAATCGGTCCCTTTTTGAACAATGGATACGTACTCGGAAACGATGTACATATAATCGTAATCCATTGTAAGTTGGCGTAAATGTGTACTTTACATTCGTCGCAAATTAAACTTACACCGTACCAGGATGGATGTACCACTCCTTTCCTGCCGGTTTCGGGCATATCGTCCAGGTTTTTTGTTGATTTTGTTTTTGTTTTTGTTTTTGTTTTTGTTTTTTTCTCCGCCGTTCAATTGATCATTTCTCAATTTCCTCACTAATTTGTACGTTGTCGTAACGAATTGTGTTTGTTGTGCTTTCAGTTTTCATTCGGTCGTGGTTAAATAGGCGCATCACCGGTGCCGCCATAATGTACCTGGTAGGTAGTACTGCAATCCTTTATTGTGACCACGGTTACTTTTTAAGTAGGTTTTCTTTAGAAAATCTACTTATTACCCTTGGTGCGGTATTAGCTCTCAGGGTTGGGGGTGGGTACATTTTTTGTGCCACGACCTCGGGAAAATTTTGGCGCCAATAATTCAAATTTATATACATATTTTATATATATATACAGGTCGTAATTTTTGTACGATAATTTCGAAATTTGGTAGAATATTTGTTTTAAACCAAGGACCAGACCTATTAATTTTGATACGGATCGGCTAAACGGTACTTCCGGTACCAAAGTTTTTGTTTTTATTTTGGCTATAAAATTCTCAATTTTACATCAATAGCCACGAAATTCGGAATAAGTAATTATCATAATTTATGGTAATACGCTACCAATTTTGGTGCGGATCGACTGGACGGTACTTCCGGTAAAAGTTTTTTCTTTTTTCTTTCTAATTCGCATGAACTTTTTTTTTTTTTAAATTATCCACATGTTCATGTTTTTTTTTTTTTATAACTTTATTGTATTTCTTTGATTTTATTTGAAATTGTATGATTATTTACTATACTTTATCATCTTAATTTTTCATTTCAAGAAATGATGCTTTTAAATTTCACATTGTCTAATAAGTATTTCGTCAGCAGCCAAATAATTTCTTACAATCATAACATACCATTTAAGCTTGTGAACTTGCAGTCAATTAATGTGACCATCAAAATTCATAATTCTTTTTTCTCGAAAACCTACTTTTTCTATCGAGGCCTGCTGCGCTATAGTTTTTTATTTTATTTTGTGTACTTATTCACCTTTTCTTTGTATCATGTGAGTAATTTTTGCGGGGCGTGCCCTCGGCGGAATTCAATTTTTGTATGCTCTAAAATTAGCTCATGCGACTATTTCATGCGTGCGTTATAGGTGTATCAAATCGATCA
The DNA here is from genome assembly GCA_011428145.1 of Ericerus pela. Classification (NCBI taxonomy): domain Eukaryota; kingdom Metazoa; phylum Arthropoda; class Insecta; order Hemiptera; family Coccidae; genus Ericerus; species Ericerus pela. The sequence continues at coordinate 126,536 of WOFM01001451.1, read as the reverse complement.
TATTAAGGTTCGTTTTATGTATTGTAATATATTCTGCTCTCTATTGTGTGGTAATGTTTCCTGAGAAGATTCTGTGGACAAAAGGTTGATTCAATTAAACTGAACGAAGATAAACGAAAAATTACCTCATTTCATGTGCGTTTATTATGATTGAAGATCGGAAAAATCCATTAAAATAATGTAAATGTGGAGGCAAGTCCCACCCTGTAGTCTTGGATAATGTAAGGTCGTAAAACGGGTTCATTCGGGAAAAAAGGTAGAATTTAATTTCCAATGTATTTTCAAAAAATTGCGTTTCTACATTGTATCATCCTAAACGAGTAAAATTTGAGGAATGCTTTCATTTGGACTCATTAAATACTGAAATTTTCGAAATTCGTCTCCAGAGGATAGAAAATTGCTAAATGTCTAGGATTTGAAGCCACAAAGTGTCGAGAAAGGGACCAACAAAACAACTTATTTGGTCTTGACGTCTCGAAATACATGCATTGGCATAGCATTAATCTTGAATTAAGCTAAAGTAAAATGGTAAAAGGTCTCCACCGTAAGTCTTTATGGAGGCAAGAAAAAGTCAAACCTGAAGTGAAATTAGAACATAGTGCTTCGAAAAGCCATAAAATCGGTGAGTTACATCTAGAATAATTTTCAAAATTGTCGACGTCATCCAATTATAGCTACGAAAGGGTCGTAGAGTGGATAAAAATTTGCATCTAGTCCCTCAAAAAACGGATTCATATTTTTTGTTTCATAAAAAAAAAAATTCATAAAAATTTTCAACCCTACTTTGCGTTTTTCTCTTCAATTAATGATTGACGATCATCGAAATCAAGTACTTAAGTTAGTCGGTTAGATTGAAGAAACAGAATTTAGATTGTTTGTCCTAAAGATAGTGCTCCTCCAATAAAGTATGCAACCAATCGAACTTGTCTGTAGTCAGTATACTCTTGGTATTTTATCGACCACTTTAGAAACACCCACCGTACGGGTTGTACGTATTTTAACACAAAAAGATACAAAATAAAAATAAAATGAATTTTTTTTTTTATAGTACATGATCAGATAGGCAATGTTTACAATCGTATTTTGCGAACAAAAAAAAGTATCATTGATGAATGATGTAACCTCAGTGTAAAGTGATTCTCCATTAAAATTTTTATTTTTATGAAAACTTCACTGGCCTGACTGAGATTCGAACCTGTAATCTTCTCATTATTAAGCTGTCACTGTACCAACTATGTTATGAAAGCTACTTGAAACTATGGGTGTATTGTTTATTTTTATAATTTTTTTTCTTTGAAATTGCTAACAATTAAGCGTAAAATTAGCGGTTATTAATGGTTCTGTATCTATGATTTCGTTACTTTCTGATCATTAATTATAAAAAATATCTTCCTCAACAAGGTTTGAAGGTAAGGGTCCACATGTGAGGGCAAGTTTGCGAAACGAGTGTAGCGAGTGAGCAATTCCCGAGTCGGTGTAATATACTGTATCGTAGCATTAAAATATCAAAGATTAATACCATCAAGTCCGTAAACGTTACGATTATTACTAAATTTTTATGTAGAAACGTACTTGATCAATATTTCATCGATCGTACCACCTTCAGTTTCGAATGATTCCATGAATGTTCATCTTCTCCATGGGGCTCTTTTTATCGATGTAACAATTCAAACTTTCCTGTTTAAGTATGGTTCACCTTTAAGAACATTTCTCCATTGGATGTGTCTATCATTTCCGCCCTCCAATTCAGTCACCGTTATACATCTCTGCCCTCTTCTTCAAATTCGGCAAAGCCTCTTACTCATTTTACTTCTTACATAATGGTTTGGAGGCGAAAGTCGGCTTGAATAATTTCTGTTTTAATGATCCATCCTTCTCCACTCGATCCAAAAAGCTAATACCGAAACGTTTCGTTATGAAAGAATTCTCCTCCTTTCTTAATATGAGATTTCTTCTAGCCAGACACTTGATCCTAATTTATTACCTTCTACAGGCTTTCGTAATGTCAACAAACAAAGTTCGCTTTCCTTTTTTTTTGAAAGCGTTAATTTGAGCTTTAGCATCAACAAACTATTCGACCCAGCATCAGGAAATTCGTGAAGGAAAAATGAGTTACAAAGATTTGTGACTATAACTTACGACAGAAAGAGTAGTAGGCTATAGTTGAAAGGGAGTTGAAACTTTAGAGGGTGGTGTTATGAAAGGGAGGATATTGATTTAGCTGACCATGACGAGTAGCGAGTTTAGAAGATTCATAGGAGACACTCGACTTGTAAAGAATACATGGTTTAGATCCCCTTCTCGAAGGAAGTCTCGACGGAGGGGACAGTTAGGAGAGGTGATTGTACGGATTTTACGAAGATGAGCGAGAGAATGGCAATGACCAGAAAGTAATCGGCTGACGACGCTATGAAGTTTGGAGATAGGGAGTAGAGATGAAACCAAGGGTTTGAGGGAAAAGAGGCTGAATGGAATTATTAATATTTAAAGCTTGCCAGACTTAGGACCACTTGGAGCCAATGGAACACTTGATTTGAATGCGGAAATCGGATATAAGAATAGGCAAAGTTGATGGAATTATCTCTGCAGCTGCCTTTTCAGTAGCATCAACAGTGTCATTGTGGGTGATACCAAAGTATAAGCGAAGCCAGTGAAAATTATTCATCTCCTTTCACTATAGTCTGTCTTTATATTTTCACCGATGGTTCCGCATTGGCAAAAATTCAAGATCCTTTCTTCATACATTCCCTCCACTTTTAGCCTTAAACTTCTCTGTCAGGTCACGCCTTTTATCCACCTTGCAGAAGTATAATAATAACGTTTAAGTGAGCCTACAGTATTTGTACTTAGTATTACATGATGTCCTACCGGTGTTTAAAAGAAACACCATAGTTTCTGATTTAATTTCTTCATAAATACCTACATATTATATAATTTAAAAATAATTTTTTTTTTTTTTTCGTTTATTCATGAATAAGTGAAAGAGAAATTGGACCGTAGATAATTATATTCGGGGTTTGATGAGGAGATTTTTGTCTACATGTGACAAATTTCCAATTTCTATTCTAATGATACTCCAGTAAAATGAACGTATCCTACGATTTTGTCTTACACGTAGCAAATATAAAAAATGGTGAAAAACTGAAACGTAGAAAGTAAATACCTATGTACTAAAAGGAGAAAAAAATTGAAGTAAAAAACCGAAAATTGAATCGACGTTCGTTATTATTCGTGGGTGAATTTCGCATTGCGGAATGGAGTAGAGTTGGGGAAAAAAATTTGTATGCGATACGTGGGTCTTCTTTAACTCGTTATTGTTTTTGCCTGCGACAAAAGTTTCGCCTCAGCCAGCAGCGAGCGCGCTAGAGTACTACAGGCTGAATAAATAAATTTTCGTACCAAACTTTCTCGGCTAAAAGCTCATTTAATGCGGAGGAGACTGCTCCCTCCTCCCAGAGAACACGATCCATTAATTTTTTAGAATTCTCTTCTCTTTTTCGTCGTTACTTTAACAGCGTAGTGTGTTCGTCGTCGTCGTCGCTCTATCGTCTCTTTTTGACGAGGGCTGGGGATGGGGGCATCGTCTCTGTGTGTGTGGACCTTCCGTTTCTTATGTAAAAGTTTTTTTGTGTTTTGTTTTTGTAAACAAAATGAAAAAGACAAAGGTGCGAGTTTATTCTCGTGTCGTAATCGTGTAAGAAAATGGGTCCCTCTCGGTAGCATATTAAAATCCATAAAAGGTGAGATAATACTTTTTTTTTAAACTTTTTTTATCCCTCATTTACCGCCTTCTACCTTTTTTAACGTATTTTGACGTCCTCTCGTTTTATTTGAGCTTTTTAGTTTTCAGCAATTTATTTTATAGCGCATTGTGGGTAGGGGAAGCAAATAAGGAAAGAAACGAAGATAGTCATTTACGTGCAAAAATGTTACGAGTTACATTATAATCGTGTTCATTTTTGCGTAAAATTTTCGTGTAACAATAATTATGAGAGAGAACAAAAAAAATGCTCATGGACAAACGTTTTACTTAGGTACGTGACAGTTGATGTACGTACCTGTATAAATTTTTACTTGTTCAATTCAACATTTTTCTTAAGGAAATCTTGGTCGTACATGACTACTTCAGACGTTTTCCTTTCTTTCCTTTTTGTTTTTATTTTTCAGTTTGTTTTGTGTCGATTTTATATTCGAAAATTTTGTTGGGTGGCGCGTATTAAGAAAAAAAACTCTAGCGCAGCGAGCCCCGTTAGAAAAGGTAGATTTCGAGAAAAAAGAACTATGAATTTTGTTGGTCAAATTAATTGTCTGTAAGTTCATATAAGTAAATGGTATGTTATGATTGTATGAAATTTATTAGCTGCTAACGAAATCTTAGGCAATGTAAAATTTAAAACCATTATTTCTTGAAATGAAAAATTAATTATGATAATAAAGTATGATAAATAATCATATAATTTCTAATAAAACTAAAGTATTATAAGAAAGTTTTAAAATAGAAAAAAATAAAATAAAACCTGAACATGTGGTTGATTTTTGTAAAAAGGAAAGTTCATGTAAATTAGAAAAGAAAATAGGAAAAAAATATTTGCCTGGTCGATCTGCACCAAAATTGGTAGCATGCTACAATAAATTATAATGAATATTCGTTTCAAATTTCGTACATATGGTTCAGCAATTCCGCATTTTATGACCAATATAAAGACAAAAATACCGGTACTGGAAATGCCATTTGGCCAATCCCCGCCAGAATTAGTGGCGTACTACAATGAATTAAAATAAATATTTATTCCGAATTTCGTGGCTATTCATGCAAAATTGAGCATTTTATAGCCAAAATAAAAACAAAAATGGTAGTACCCGAAGTACCGTCTGGCCAATCCTCACCAAAATCAGTAGGTCTGTTCTTTGGTTTAGTACAAATGTTCGTATCAAATTTCGTACTGTAGGAATAAGAAATTGACTTATTTTTATATATTTATGTTATATAATACATGTAACACACACACACACATATATATATATGTAAGAATATGTATTCACATTCTTAAAATAACCACAGTTTCTGTCTGTGTTTCGCACTTGCTGATATAGTGAGTTGCAGAAATCTCTCATATATATATTAGATTTGTATTATATTCATCTATTGATGGATTTTAAGTATGGAAAGATGAAAGATGTGTCTATATGATTCTTCATTATTTTCTAAACAGCTTACAAATCCATCAATACATGCCAAGCTAGTGGGATGATCTTGAGGAAGACGGAATGCTAATTAGTAAACGATCAGCTCAGTTCTTTCCCTAGTGTGGCTCCCCCTCGAAGAATGGGGATGTAAGAATATGTATTCACATTCTTAAAATAACCACAGTTTCTGTCTGTGTTTCGCACTTGCTGATATAGTGAGTTGCAGAGATCTCTCATATATATATTAGATTTGTATTATATTCATCTATTGATGGATTTTAAGTATGGAAAGATGAAAGATGTGTCTATATGATTCTTAATTATTTTCTAAACAGCTTACATATATATATATATATGTAAAAGACGATGTCGTCTTTTCCCAAATCACACCAAATCTGGCTCATACTTGCGAGATTTTGACTATTTTGCATGTTTATTTATGTTTGACCTAGGCTAAGCCATTACGATGTATTAATGAACCACATGCGATTTACTTATCTATAATAACTTCATTTCATTCATTAAATTCATTCCTTTTCTTATCCGATGACAAAATTCTCGACTAATCTTAACCTGTACATTTTCTTTTGTTATCGTCATCGACTTCGCAGCTCGTTTCTGATTATTTTTCATTGATAATTTCATTCATCCTTTCGTGAGGTCATTCAACGTTGACCCAGTTTAACAGAATAGATCTTCGTTTGTTTCGTGTGTAAGAAATATCCGAATTTTCTAATTTCACCATTATTGTAATTACGTGTGAATAAATAGTTTTAAATTTAGAACTCTCATACTATTCTTATGTGCGCCTGAGTATCGATTTTGATGAACTTCTATTTTTTAAAATAATATTTCTATAGAAGATGATCCCATGGTGGTGACATATTTTTTCTAAAATCGATGAAACAGCTTTTGAGTTAGGTAGGTAGGTACATATCTAACAAATTAATAATGCAAAAATGACGTTGACGAGAATGTAAATGAAACAAAAAAGCATTAAATAAAAAAATAAAATTTCAACCAACCATAAAAAAACTAAAAACATAAAATAAAAACGCAAAGACTGGAATTATTATAGAAATTGGTGCTATCTGAAAAGTTTTATCATAAAACTACAAGGAACTGATGAACCTAATTCTTATGAGCATAGATACAATCATGTAGACAGCCAAAAGGAAAATAGCACCATCCAGAAAAATACATTTTTCACCCTAACCAAACTAAAAATTGAAAAACTGAAAAAAGTATGAAAATTTTACTATAATTTATCGTTTATTTGTCATCAATACCTATTAAGTGCAGGTAGGTACATACCTACATTTAGTTTTATTTTCAACGATTAAGGAAGAACTATTTCTAACTTCATTTTGTAGAATTTGTCTGAAAAATTTTTTTTTCAAATCATATATATGCCGCATTTAACCTTTGGATAAATTAACTTAAAATATTTTATTTTGTGTTTCACTCTCTTCTATATCTACGTATGAATTAATAAATGTTAAGTAAGTTACACACCTTTCATGATTGAATTGCGATATGCTAGAGTTCGAGAGATAGTGTGTCGAATCGCGGCCCTTTTGACTAGATGGGGAAATCCAGTCACTTTTAAGTTTTCAATGAATTTCTTGAATATTATTTTTGGATTTGGCATTGCTTCAGATGACTGCGCGTAAGGTCTTCTTGTACATCAGTAATATTGTGAAAGGAGACCTAAAATAAAAACTATAAATTTTTAGTTGCATTGTATTTTGATAGTTATGGATCGAGAATTAAGTCATATTTTAAATCTAAATAAGGACTCGTCATAATATCAACGTTTCCTTAATCTAATGTTTTTATTTCACGTTGATGTAAAATTTTCGAGAACGTTAATTTTGTTTTACTGTTATTTTCTTGTTAGTTAATTTATGTTGTTTTTTTGTTTTTGCAGGTAGCTTACTTCTTCATTTAAATATCTTAAGGAACCTTTCTGAACAAAGATTTATGGGAGGTAAGAATGCTATTTTTTCGTTTCATTATATTACTTAACTTCACTTTTACGATGAAATTTCGTGCAAGAATAATGGTAATCAAAATTGAACTTTGGAAGCTAAATGTATGTTTCATATTCGTGTTCCCGATTTAGCATTTGTTTGTCAGTGCTTCATTAGGTGTGCGCTTGTACCGCTACCGCTCATGAAGAGGATACAAGAGAAATATGTAACGAAGCATTGAAGAAAAATAAATTTTTATATGACGAAAAACTACGTTTCTCCTCTCGCCGGTCCTATACCGAGAACATCAAACCTAAATCTGTGATCCTCCACGTTAGTCTGAAATTGTTTTCACTCAAATCTATATTCTATTTTGAATGCTGATTTTGTGCGTGACTGTTACGCGTTTTGCTGTGTTACAAATGTGAATATTATTTTGATTATGTTGCTGAGGAAGATGCTTGCATATAAAATAAGTAAAATCTTCAGTAGGCCTACCGCTTGTTCGAATCAGCGGTTGCTTTTCAGAGGTTTAGTCGCACGTTCACTCTTACTCGAGAGACTCGGTTTGAAAGCGGACCATCAGATGAATGAATGGATGTTTAAATCCTATTTATACAGTATAAATAGTATCCCACACTGTTTTAATCGAAAACATTTCTGTCGATCAAAATAGATTACGTCATCGTGCTACAGAGCGTAGAGTGTGTTCGAATATGTTTATGCGGATGCAGTTTCTTCGCATCATGTAGTGAGTGGCGAGAGAATATTACTACTATGAATGATAATGCATGTTTTGGTAGAGAACTACCCTGTATCGGGTGCAGACATTGCATAGCCGTGCACACGTTTTCATAATACAATGGCGTTACTAATTGCAGACCAGAGCCTTGTCAGAAAGACGTGGATATAACCTCACAGTACTGATTCATTATTTAAACTTTTGTTGGCTCCTCTCGGATCATTTTCTTTTTCCGCTTTGTTTTGTTTTCTGGTCCAGTGGTGATAACTTATATGTAGCATGTGTAGTCAGTGCTGCACCTCGGAAAATTCGGCTACACGTGGAATAATGACATATCAATTCAAATTTTGTTCTTTGAAAGTTCAAAAGGACTTTTTTTTTTTCTTGCTCGCTACACCTGGCGAAAATCTGAGGTGTTATTATTGTTCCGGTGGTCTCTTGTGGAGATGACGATCGATTGAACCTCTTTTTACGCTGGACAAAGTTAAGTATAGTAATTTTAATCGAGACTCGTTAAGTAATAATAATAAAAAAATCAAATCATGAATTCCCCTACTAAACCTTAGGTTGCAACAATTGCAACGTTGTTTGGCTGGTACCGTTTTTCCATTGAAGCAGCTTTCAAAACAAAATAGTTTTGCAAAAGATGCATAGAGATGAGTTTATTGATCGATGCAACAGTGTCGTGTAAGAAAATGTCAAGACGGTCCTCTTTCGATTTAGAAATTATGGGCATCGCCTGCGGTAACTTTTTGTCCCAACCTTGCGCATATGTTTCTCGTTTTCGAAAGTATTGTCAACAAAATCTCAGTTTTCTTTGTTGTTGTTATTGTTTTTATTTTATTTTATTTATTTTCTTTTTGTTTTTACCGTTTCGATATTTCGGATGATAAAACCTAAGTACTTCCAAATTTTCTCTATTTGGTGTAAACAATAGCGCAGAAAAACCTTTTAACTTATTCGTCGGTCGTAATTTTATTAACCCAAAATAGACGTTACAGGCTACCTTACAACAATTAACGTCATTAACAGATATAAAACTCGCATCCTTCGTTTCTCTTATAAATAATTACGGAGTCGGGCCACGAGTGTGTAAAAAGCAAAAAATGTTTTAATAACCCCGTGTGATGCGTTTAAAATTTAAATGTAGGCTTCTTTTTAACTATAATAAAATGAAGGGAACCATAAAAAAATAATAAGAAAAAATAAAGAAATGGAGTGAGGAAGAGAGAAAAAAAAAGTAGAAAAAAAAGTCTCATCTTCGTTCTTTTTTACCGTAGAACCACACATTGTGATTTTTGGCAGCTATACGGTAACGTTACATTTTTCAAACTTGGCTAACTGTTTAAAGATGACTTTGTCTCGTTCATCAAATTCTAATAGTTGTTTATAATTAACCTAGAAAAGCTGTTGCTTTTGTACTTTGAAAAAATGAAAAGTGGGAAAGATGGGGGAGGGGAGGAAAGTATAGTGTGAAAATTAAAAGATACCGTAAATCTCCAAAACATGAAATTTCAGCGGATCGAAAGTCCGTTGTAATGGAATGCTCGAGTTTGAATGTAAAATATAAGTTCAGTTATATTATACTCGCATGTAACGCTCATGGAAGTATTATGAGTAATTTGTAATTTGCCACTACACAATTTAGGTGTTTGAATTTCCATGTGTCAATTATTTAATTTGTTTCAAGCGTAAAAAAAGATCGTCGATCAGGAATTTTGGGGCTGCTAATTAATTATTCATTGGGTAATTGTGTGGGATACCATGAGACAAGACCTCATGGTTCTAAGTTGTATATAGGCTATAGCTCATTTTACATTTTCTAATTTCTGCCCTATTGATCTAGGAGATTGGTGTTTTCTTGGCAGTTTGCGATTTTGGGCTGTCTGCCTAAATTTTAATTTTCTGTTAATAACATTTTTTGATCAACTTTTTAAACATTATGTGATCGTTTTTTTCGGACGTCGCAACAACCTATGAACCAATGTTATTCAAATCTGACTATCAGTGTTTTACCTTATAGTTCACTCAATTTGAGTATGGCCGTGCCTTCACAGCACGCAACTCTCGACATAAATTCATTTTACCAGCGTTTCAAACAGTTACCTTTGCCCATTTCTTCTGTGCTTTTGAAATAGGATTTCGGAATAATCTTTCCCTTGATGAATATCTAACCGCAGAAGGTCCGCATTTGAGTACAAAGAAAAGTCGGACAAGAGCTCGATAGTTGATCGCTGGGTGGCTATCAACCGCCATTGCAACGGAATTCGAAAGAGTGAAATGTGTATAACTATACCCACGCTAACTTGTGCTGTCTTTCGAATGTTTGCTCCTCAAACTGTGTGATTAGAGCATCTGGTATTACACCAAAGTTCTCCCAAAAATACTGTGGGTTTGACCACGTGCGGATCCAGGATCTTCTTTTGTACCTGTATTCCACCGACCCCTTCGCAACGAAAATATACTACCGTGTCATAGACGCTCGTTGACCCGCCTTTTTTTTCTTGACAAGGGTACCAGGCCGTCTGTGGGCCCCCATTGAATGCATCTCTGAGTTCGACCCAACATATTGCGTAGAGATATGTAGAAGCGCAGCATCAAGGGTTTCTCGTTAGTGTCGTCGTCGGAAATAAAGAAATGATCTTGCAAAGTGTGGGTATTTACAAAAATACCTTGAAGTTCAATTGCTCCACTTCCTGGCGCCGTAATTGGCCTTGCTGTTTAGTGCTTACTGCTGAGACGGAAACAGTGGCCGCCTCCTATGGGAAAACATCCGCTCTGCGCTGGGTAAAAAGTTTCGACTGATTTCGTTGGCGCTGATTGAAAAGAAAGACGATGAAAGAAGAATTGGCTGTAATTTTCAGTGCTCCAACGTAAATACGGATTCGTGGCGTGAAAAAATGGAAAAACCAAAAAATAAAGTAGACCTATAACGCCTAAATATGTTTGAATGGATTTCCAAAAAACTTTTTCTTTCGTTTTAAACGTCGGGCCACGTATCGTAGCCGCCTAAAATTGTGTTTCTTCGTTGTGGAAAAGCAAATATTTTATCGAATTATTTCTTCAGAGACCGGCCGCTTGATTCTCAATGGAGACCAGAAAAAACATGGCGTAGTTGAGTTTCGGAGTCGTAAATGACTGTTTCTGATGGTGGACTGAGAGAGAGGAGCAATGCCGAATACCACGAAAAATTCTCACTTGAAACTGATGAGCGCCGTTAACGATGCCAATCGTGAGCACCTTTTTCAATGGACATCAAATTCGTTAACTACTTAATCACGGATAATTTTTTTCTCTTATTCCCTTTCTGTTCCTCTCTCCCTCTCCCACTGCATCTGTTGCTGTCTCTCTTTTACTTCAATTAAATTCGTTCATCAATCGGCACGACGACGCGATACGCTGAATTTCGTGTCACGGTTTCGGCACCAGGTACCTAATTTCGTCCAAGTCTTTGTTGATACGTTTAACGTCTGTGGTTTTAAAATCGCGTCGAAGGAGATATTTTATTCTCGTTTTCATCCTTCAAGGCAACATATATGTTTACTCTGGGCCGAGTCGAGTCGGCGAAAACTGTACAACATACAGTGTATAGGTAACGTTTGCTTGTTGGTTGAAATCTCCGAATTCGAGCCCAAGTAGCCTCAGTCGTCTGCGTAAGGGCGACGAATCACACTATGCAACCAATCTTGCAGCCTGCAGCCAACAATGATGTTCAGCGTTAGACATGCTTTTCATTCTGATGCGATATGATTCCCATATTGTAAACTAAAATGTGTTTCTCGTCATGAAAAATTAAGATACCTTCATTATTTTTCCATCAAATAATTGATATTGTACGCTCTCTCGTTAATCACGAGGGTTTATGTAGTTCTTAAACCATTGTCATTTGGGTATGCCTAAAAATTCAGTATTTTCAGGTTCTTAATAATTTCACCTGTTTTTGGGGTGAATGTGATAGGCGTTTTATGACAGACGGTTTTCCCAATTATACTTAGTGTGTGTGTTTTTTTTTTTTTTTTTTTTTTTTTTTCCACTGTCGCACATATTGAACCTTTCATATATTTTTTTGGTACTACCTATTTTGGAAAAGATTCACCACCTAGCCTATAGTTTTCTTGTATTTTAATCACCTTATAACTGAGTTATAATATTCTGAGATAACAAAACTTACAAAAAGTACTAATAGTAGCTATCCGAGAATTGTAATCATGCCGGATCTTGTGGTAACAATGTTTTTTTTTGTTTTTTTGCAGGCTATAATAATTGAGGAGTGCAATGATGATTTAAAATTTTTTTTTTCAGTAAGTCTTACTTCCTATAAGCAGAATATTGTAGAATGTGAATGTTCGTTAAATAAGGAGCTCGGAGCAAAAGTATAATTTTTGATTTGAGGCTGATTTGAGATAGTTAAAAATGAACGTATATTCTTCCATACGATATCACAAATCAAGTTCTAATTAACGTCTCCTTCGACAGAATGTGTTTAATTTGTCTGAATTTTCGCAAAATTAATAGGAATGAGTAAAATTAAACCGTGTTAAGGTTTTGTGGACTTGGTCCCTTTTTGCTCTGAACCCCTCAAGTGATAACTGTAAGTTTTGGGTATAATTACGTATAAAAGTTTCAGTTATTTGAGCAACCGTCAATTTTCTATGCCAGAAATAAAAAACCTCTGAAAAAAATAATTTCCATATTAAATGGTAGGCTGATATTGTAATATTTATCACCTATAGCAACCGAAAAAAAATGATGCATTTATGATAGTTTTTTTATATTGTAGATTTTCACCTAATATGTAATAAGTACTGATTCTTTTTCAGAAGTATTCAAATATTTGACTTTATCTGATGCTTATTGCTAGATAATCGTGGACGATACAATCTTTTCACTTTGGGGGTATCATACAGTATACGTTGAACAACAAAACAATAACATAAAAAAGATTTTTGTGACAGGCAACCATGGAAACGTGAAACAGTTTTTTTTTGTCTCTTGAAGAATCAGTTTTATTGACTCAGCCCGTTTTAATAATTATCTTTCTACAACCTTTGTATATTGCAACAATCTGACTTATCAGAAGCTTCTCTTATTATGTTGGAAGAATTTTTGGAACATGTAGAATAAGCACTGGATTTCTGTTCGAAATTAGAATTCAAGGAATACATGATTCGTAAATTTCTTGGCTATTGATACCGAAACGTCATTCATGCTTTGAATTTCGCTCTTTATTGCCAATAATGGAAGTTTTTTTTTTTATTGTCATACCACTGCCATCCCCGACCATTCTATCGAGAGCCCATTTTCCTGTCCCACGTTTGTGTAGCAGCCTTATATGGCATGGAAGTGACCTCGAACAAGCGATTGCGAACGTATTTTGTAATTCAAAATTAAGCTTAATTATGGTAAACCGTATTTAAGAGAAATGCCAATTAGCGAACATTGTACGACGGCTTTAAATAACCGATATTTGTAAAATAAACTTGAAAGCCAGATGTGGCGCTCATAAACCCATTAATTAATACCACCAACCTGCGTTTAAACGCTATGGGTACTTTATAACTCTGCAGCACACAGAATTTTTAAAAGCCGTCTATAATTCCGCGCTTCGACTTTGATTCATTAATGAATTGAAATTATGCGGTGATTTTCTCGCATTTCTCTCTGCTGCTTTAGCACCTACTCACTCCCACCCTCTGGCTTACCTAACTTTTATGTTATCGAACGAATTCGTGTTTGCCGAATAGGGTGCTTTGTTATTAGTAGTCAAGTCTGCAATAGGTGCACCACCTACACCCTTCAGTAACTCGATAATTTTATGATTGCGTAAGAATCGAAGTACTCTGCGTCTTGGAATGCTCATCTTCAGACTTCAATCGCGAGTGCATTACGAAAACTTCAGTTAAACGAAAATATTGTGGTGGTTTGTAAGTTTTTTTTTCGATTTTCTACAGTAAAAGTGCACTTAAACGTGGTGTCATATCTCTTGACATTTCGCTTGTCGAAAGGAAATCAGTTAAATAACACTTTTTTGATCCCTTTCGTTGATATAAGCCGCCTCTTTCGACTTCCCTCTCAGTCGACCACCGTTCATTACAGAAGCTTTTTCCATTCTATTTTTTCTTCATTTCAATTATTTCATTCCATAATTCCCTAACTGTATAAAAAAACTAGCGCAGCAAGCCTCGCTAGAAAAAGTAGGTTTCGAGAAAAAGAATTATGAATTTTTGTTTGTAAATTATTTTTTAAAATAAAAAATTAATTATGATGATAAACTACGGTAAATAATCACATAATTTCAAATGAAACTGAAGAAATGTAATTAAGTTATGAAATAAAAAAAAAGAAAACGTGAACGTGTGGTTAATTTTTGTAAAACAAAAAGTTCGTGCATATTAGAAAAAAAAGAGGAAAAAAAAATTTGCCTGGTCGATCCGCACCAAAATTGGTAGCTGGCTAAAATAAATTATTATGAGTAGTTGTTTCAAATTTAGTACATATGGTTCCAAAATTTCGCATTTTATGACCTATATAAAAACAAAAATAGTGATACCGGAAGTACCGTTTGGCTGATCTGCGCCAGTATTAGCAGCGTACTACAATGAATTAAAATAAATATTTATTCCGAATTTCGTGGCTATTGGTGCAAAATTGAGCATTTTATAGTCAAAATAAAAACAAAAATGTTGATGCCGGAAGTACCATCTGATCGATCCGCACCAAAATCAGTAAGTCTGGTCCTTGGTTTAGTACAAATGTTCATATCAAATTTCGTGATTATCGGACAAAAATTGCGACCTGTACCGTGAGAACAAGATATGAAAATGGATTATTGTTGCCAAAATTTCCCTGAAATCATGAAACGTAGAACGTACCCACTCCCAACCGTGGTTGCTAATACCGCACCAAGCGTAATAAGTATATTTTTCTAAAGAACACCTACTTGAAAAATTTCGTTTTAATGGCCTCCAAAGTGATTTTCCAAATCAGAAAAATTCCCTTTTCAGTAGCAAGTCATAGAATCGGTTCATTTTCGCTGGATCATCGCCCTCGCTGTCATATTGTGATCCCCTTTAATGAAGAACTGGATGACTCGGCTTAGCAGACTACCAGTTCTGGATATTCCATCAATTTCCATCTGGCTACAGTCATTATCCCACTCTTTCGAGCCACTCTCTATTTCAAATGGTTCCGTTAATGATCATACTTTTTTATATCGACCTGTTCAACCTAATCTTCCTGTAAATCTGATGAAAAAAACAAAAAAAAAACAAAAACTGTCGTTACAATTTATTCATTTAGTCTTTGCATGATTTTTCTGATGGTATATTTCCATTACTGAGGATATCATATAATATAAATACGGCCATGAAGTATGATGTATAATAAATGGAATATATACGTATTGCTGAAAAATTTCAGTATGTGCACATTTATTTGACCATTTTTCTACGCATTTATTCTACTTGGTCACAATTTCAATTTCATGAAGTATTTTATTCATCTACCAAATCGGAGTGATCGCAATTGCTGGGTTCGATTCACTGATGTGTGTTTGTGTGAGTGCGCTAGGTTTCAGTTCACTCAACGTTTTATCCTTGTAGTAGCAAATTTTTTTTTAAATTAATTTTTTACGTAATTTTTATGTCTGTATTTATTGTTTGCTTCTCAATCATAAAAGATAGATTGTTATGAATTTGAACAAAATACTCTTCTTTACCTCGCTACGTTCCAGTTTTTATAATGTTAAAAAAAAGTATTTACAGAAACTTTTCTTTTTCCCAATTTTATTAATCTTATTTTTATACTGAATAGTGATGGTAAATGCTTGAGCATTTATTATTGATGAGCAAATGCTGAGTATGCTCAGGCAGCTCAAGCATTTTCTCAGCACATGCTCAGCATTTGCTCAGCACTCAGCGTACTAGAGCGTTTTTAATATTTCCTCTTAAAAAAAGATAAGTATAATTAGTTGAAAACTTGCAAGTGGCAATAATTATTTGATTACTCAGTCTTCCGAGTTGTTAAATAATATAAAATTTAGGCTTTATTGATGCTCTTTAGATAGTGTACTCGCTCGAAAACAGAATGTAGTACAGGAAACAGCCATCGAGTGCTCTAGATTTCGCATAATGATTTACTCTTATAATAAATGTGTATTTTGAAAATTGATTTTTTATGTACTCATTATTCTTTTTTTTTTTATTATTATTATACAAAAAAACAAAAAAAAGTGGCTGGGCTAACTTCACAAAATGGGTTATGCCAGCAAAAGCTTATAAATTAGATTATACTATGAAGTCGATGAAGTGAAGGAAAGTGATAAGGTTTGAGAGGTGAGGGGAGTTGTGGGCGAGAGTAGTGGTTATTGTAGTTGGTAGGTTGTAGTAATTATGAAGGGTGTGAAGAGGTTTAGGCCTGAAACCAGAATTGTTGAAAATGCTCATAAATTCTCGAGCATTTGCTCATTTTTCAGCGTATGTTCATTATGGAATATATGCTTTTAAATATCAAACATTTATTTTTCAAGCATTTGTTGAGCAAATACTCAAATGCTCGTTACCATCGCTGGTACTAAGGTATTTTTATTGTAAATTGTTTTGCTACGTTGTAGAATTGAAGAAACTAAAAGTAGTCACACGTTCAAGCCACCTTGGTGGAAGCAAAGAGTATGAGCTTAAGGCATTTTTATTGCTTATTCTGTACTCCCACCATATTTATTTCGTAAAACCTTTTGTATCTGCTAATTCCATTTCGACTCCGTTTTCAACCTGATTTTATGGAGCTGTTGGTGTAGGATGTAAATTAAATTGATTTGAGAGGAAGAGGATCGTTAAAATAATTCAGTCGAGATAGAATTTTGAGATTTGATTTGTAAGTTAGATATTAGCAAATGTGGTGAAATGAAAAAATGGTAGTTAGAATTGATATGTGCATGGTGCTTTTTCAATGAAGCAAACACTATAAAATTAAATAGCGCGAGTGATTTTTTTCGAACCATATACCATTAGTTCTGATTTAGATGAAATTGAGTTGTCAAAATGATTCTTATTGGAATGGAAAACAGAAAAGTCTCTCCTTCGCTTCACAAACCAAATTAAGGCGACTAGAAGTGTCGAAGCGTCCGGTGCAGACAATCTATTCCCCAAAGGTAAGCCCAGGTTTAAATTTTAGCCGGTGGAAACGAGTGTGTTTGTGCAGCAATGGTAGTATCGAGACCATTGTCTCCGTAGAATTGTAGAAATAATTTTATTACTCGTATATCGTTAACAAAGCTTTCTGTGTTTTTCTACTTCTCAATAGTTATTTGTTTTGCGATAAAAAATTTAATAGACCTGGTGTGACTTTATGGCGTGGGGTCTGTGTGGAGCAAAAGGAGTAGAGGTGCTCAGCCTTACAATCAAAAAGTTGAGGGTTCGAGATCAGTCACCATCATATTTTCTACTTAAAATGGCGGGTTTTTTCGGTTTGGTTCAATGGAAGTTCCCTCACAAAATTTCAAAATTCGTTGAAACAATTGATCACTGGATCTTGACCGCCTTCTTTCCGCTACATTCACATTAAATCACTACAGATAATGGGTTAAGTGGTGGCTACATT
The DNA here is from genome assembly GCA_011428145.1 of Ericerus pela. NCBI lineage: Eukaryota > Metazoa > Arthropoda > Insecta > Hemiptera > Coccidae > Ericerus > Ericerus pela. The sequence goes on along the minus strand of WOFM01001451.1, from coordinate 109,037 downwards.
GCCAGAACCTAGTAAGTAAATATTTTTGTTTTACGTTGAAACGATTTGAAGTTAATTTTAGGTAATTATAAAAAAAAAAGTAATTGTAGAGATATCCGAAAAAATCAAAAAAAAAAATGAAATTCGATGCGAGGTAAAGTTTTTTGGCAGTTAATAAATGCTTTAACATTTCGAGATATGAACTTTCAGTTGAGTCAGTGAATTTATGTTCCCTGGTGGTAATTGGGTGGTGATCAACAGCACGAAAGAGTCTTCCAAATTTTTGACTGACCCCCAGTCTAAAGACAAAGATATCAGAAATAAGCTTTACTAGGTACTAAGACCGAAACCATGGCAGTCTTAGTTTTGCATAATCAAGTCTTGGTCATTGTCCAGGGTAGTTACTGTTGATTTGAACCATCATTGGAATTTCTGTCATTGTTTCCTCGAATGAAAATATGCAGAATTATTCCTTTATTTTTATAGGTGTAGGTAGATGCTACCTACACGGGGTTCATGGAACCTAAAAAGGAAGACAGTGGTTTACGTGCGGGGCGACCGAATTGTTTCTCGGTACCGGTAGCCAGCCGGTTTAAGTTGCCTTACCGTACACTAAGTGTACTTCCTAACTGGGGCAATCGTCCAAAAGCGATGCGGTACCATATACAGACCGGAGCACGTATACTGTCAGTGAGTATGTAAATATTACATACTCACTAGCCTCCGTTTACCGCCTCAACGGTAAACACCGAAACGCATCGTCTGTATGAGTGCATACAGATGATGTAATTTGTTTACCGTGCAATGCACAATTAGTATGGGTCGCAGACTCTGGTCTGCGACCCGTCTGTCGACACAGGGCCGAGCCCTGAGGAGGCAAAGAGGGAAACATCCCCACAGCCACTCCCCCCTAGTATTTTCGCACAAAAAGACTAAGTCCAGTCATACCCTAAAAGTTGGGGGGACGTTGGACTGATGATTGTCCAGCAGGGTTACGTCCTCTGTATGACCTATTTCCTCCAAAGAGGATGTCGTGGAGGGCCTGGCCTAAGGCATGGCGAGTAAAGGTCCCCGTGTGATAGTTGAGGATCCTCCGCTGGTTATAATTAGCACGAGATCGTGCTCTTCTTTTTTTATTTTTGTGCCTGATCGCCTGGGTGGAGTTCCGTTGTTGGATGAAAGGCTGGAGTTGGGTTTCCGGTCTATGGACTGTGATTTCAGAGTGAGAAGGCTGAATGATCCTAGATGGGTCCACGTCCATGGGGCTAATCATGGATTGTGAAGCATCCGAGGTCTCGCCAATAGGAAGGTGGCGAGGAAGAAGTTGGGTCATTTCAGCCAAGACTGAACTGACCCCAGGCCTCGGAGTAGTACTCAAAGCAAGATTGCTCGCCGAGGTGGAAAGTTGGGCTAACATGATATCATGTTCCCGATTACTCTGTTCCTGCTCTTCTGCGAGGAGGGCTTCCTCATAGTCGAGCAAAGGTTCAGAAGTGTTGGTAGTAGACATTTTCGGTAAGATGCAAGATGTCAATTAAGACAATGGAAAAGTGAGAAATATTTTCAAAGCGATTTTAGCACAGAAATAAGTGTTTGAATTGAACAATTTTCAGAAATTCAGAATGCGATATGCTAGGAGCGTATTTGACAAACGAATGATTTGTATATCGCTCTTGGCTGTTTCATTTGGTACAAATTTGTCGTCGAGTTTATCATAATTAATCTCAGTATAATAGATTTAGTATTTTCCCACCATTTAGAAATTCCATCGTAGAAGATTCTACGTGCAAAATTCGTTGATTTAAATTACCACGTGCTTTTATGTGGGTCAACGTATTCGAGTGAATGAACTTTGTTCTTTTATATAGGTCAATGCGATAAGGAACGGTGGTGCGATATCCTTATCGCAACGTATGTTGTGGTATGTTCTGCGATAAGGATGTGTGTCATTGCAACTGCACCGTTTCTCATTGTTCGTCAGCTGATTTCTGTTTTTATAAAAACGCACGTGAATTTATTTTGATTTTCACGATAGATGTTTTATTTTCGAGCTGATTTATTTTCTCATTTTTTCTTCTCTGCCTCTAGGTTTGAATCCTGGAAGTGGAAGATTTGTTTTTGATTTTTATGACCATTTTTTGATGTTATAATTTTTGTTTAAAGTTTCTGCTATGTTTTGATGCAGGAGTTAATAAATTTATTTTGCCATTTATTTAACCATTTATTTTTCTATGGTTTGGGAATTCGGTGGTTTTTGTATGAGTGAATTTTGTAATTGTGATCATATTTAGGTTTAGCTATTTTGTTGAGCTAACCTTTCTGATCTACAACTCGGAATTTGATTATGTTTTTTATAACTCTGTTCTATCCACTACTTTATAGGGACCGGTGTAGGGTTTCTGCAAAGCCTTTTTCATCCCCTCTTCTCGTAAGAACACGTGCGTAGTTGTCGCTAAGTGTCTCGAGACATAGGTTTTAGGTTTGCCATGAATTGCAGCTTGTTTTAAAAATTGACTTGCGTCGTCTTTTATATCTTGTACTAATGTTTCGGGGTTAATTTCTTTGGATTCATAGAAAAAATCCCCTGGTAAGCGCAATTCCTCACCGAGTGCTAATTGGGCAGCCGAGTGTCCAGTATCTGTTTGCAAGGCTGATCAGAGGCCTAATAAGATGGTTGGTAGCCTATCAATCCATCTTTTGGTATCGTGTGCCATAATTGAGGCTTTTAGAGCCATATGCCACATTTCCACTTTCCCGTTAGATTGTGGGTGGTAAGTGGTGGTGGACCAGTGTTTCACACCCAAGGTCTTTACTAGTTCGTTGAATATTTGGCTTTTGAATTGTCGACCTTGGTCTGTAGTTATGCTTTGGGGCACACCATATCTAGCAATCCATGTTGAATATATTTCTGCAGCCACTGTTGGGGCTGACATTTCAGTGAGTGGAATTGCTTCAGGCCAGCGAGTAGCTCAATCTATAATGGTCAGCAGATACTTGTAGCCACGAGAAGGTGGTAAAGGACCAACTAAGTCTACGTGAATGTGTTTGAATCTGTCAGTATGTCTGAACTTTCCAAGTTTTGATTTCGTGTGTCTGCCAATTTTAGATTTCTGGCAATTTAGACAAGCACGGGTCCAGTTGTTGCAATCTTTTTTTATATTGGGCCATATGAATCTCGAGGTCATTAATTTAGTCGTACTCCTAGGTCCAGTGTGCGATAAGTTATGAATACTGTCGAAGGCCATTTTCCTATATTTTTGTGAAATATAGGGTCGTTCTTGACCTTGGGACACATCACATGTTAACATGGTTTTTGTGCCAGGGAGTCTTTTGTCTCAGTTGTAGACTTTGTCTGAAGATATCAATTTTAATAATTCTTCATCCCCTAGCTGCTCAATAGCTATTTCAGCATAGGGTAACTGAGATGACACTGAGACAGATTCTGTTTGGCTCAGAGCATCAGCGGGTGTATTTAATTCCCCTTTTATATACCTGATGTCTGTTGTGAATTGACCTATGAATTCTAGGTGTCTCATTTGCCTTGGCGATGCATGTTCTGTTCTCTGCTGGAATGCATGTGTGATAGGTAGGTGGTCTGTATACACAGTAAAAGTTCTACCTTCTACATTATGCTTAAAATGCCTGATTGCAGCATTTATCACCAATAGCTCCCTGTCGTACGTACTATAATTTTTCTCAGCCTTAGATAGTTTCCTCGAGAAGAATGCTAAGGGCTGGTTTTGATCATTATCAATCTGGTACAAAGTTGCACCAATTGCAAAGTCTGACGCGTCTGTTGCTATGCATAATGGCAGACTGTCATCTGGGTGAGCTAATAATGTCGCATTAGCCAGCATATTTTTGACATTGTCAAATGCTAAGTTGGCTTCTTCTGTCCATATGACAGGAGTTTTGTCGCATTTTTTGTTTGTTTTTATCAAATCGAATAGTTTGCCTTGTTAGGCCGCTGCATTTTTTATGCAACGTCGATAGAAATTTGTCATCCCTAAAAATCGTCTTAATTCAGCGACTGTTTTTGGTTTAGGGAAGTTTATTATTGGCTCAACCCGGACTTTTTGAGGGGCAATTCCAGCAGAAGTAATGCTGTACCCGAGAAAATCAATATGTGGTTTTGCATATTCGCATTTACCGGGATTGATAGTTAAACCGGCAGCGTGCAGACGCTGTAATACGGTTCTCACTTTCTTCTTGTGCACTTCAATGCCTCCACTGGAGCATATGCAAATATCATCTATGTATGAGTAGGCATATGGTGTGTCTCTCAATACACCATTTATAAATCGCTGGAATGTCTGTGCAGAATTTCTTAATCCAAATGGCATTCGAAGATATTCGAAGAGGCCGAATGGAGTTATTAGCGCCGTTTTTTCAATATGGTTTTTAGCCATAGGTATCTGGTGGAAAGCCCAATTAATATCAATTTTGGTAAATAGATCTTTTCCTTTTATGTTTATATTAAAATCCATGATATTAGGAACTGGATATCTATCTTCTTTTGTTTGAGCATTTAGGCGTCTGTAGTCACCTACTACTCGCCATTTTCCACCTGGCTTAGGGATGATATGAATGGGTGAGCTCCATGAGCTATTTGAGGGTCTACAAATTCCTTCTTTTACCATTCTATCGAATGCATCCTTAGCCACTTTTAATCTATCTGGAGCTAAGCGTCTTGCTTTTGCTACACAGGGTTGTCCTACAGTTTCTATTATATGAACTGTGTCATGTTTATATGTAATATTTGGATTAAAAGTTGGTTCGGTGATACCAGGAAAATCTGTCAATATATTGACGAATTTATCATTTGTTTGCGTGCACGCATTAATTATATTAATTATTTGATAATTTTTAGTTTTTCCTTTTATGTGTTCATCAGTTGTGGAATCTATTAATTGTTTATTTTTAAGATCAATCAATAGTCCATAATAGGCTAAGAAATCTGCTCCTAATATAGGGTATTTGACATCAGCTATGGTGAAAGTCCATTTCATTGGTTTGTTAAAACCTATATTTACTTTGCATTTTTTGATTCCATATGCAGAGAAACTATGGTTATCTACTGCATTTAATTGGGATTTCGGAGTGTTATTCTTATGCTTGATCTTGGCTGGCAGTATGCTTATATCTGCGCCTGAGTTGGCAAGAAATTCTCTCCTTTTTGACCTGTCCTGTATGAACAGACGGCAAGAGTAGTTATCCGAGGGGTTGGTTGCTGCTGATACGACCCCTCTCTTTAGTTTGACTTATTAGATTTTTGGTTTTCTCTAACCTTGTCCAATTCCGTGAGCAATTCCTTTTTCTTTTGCTCATCTTTGATCATCCTTTCGGCATAGAATTGGCAGGTGATTTTACAAGTCCTGGCATTTTCTCCCCATTTATTATGGTGGAAGCAATAGTCTTCACGCCAATTCGGATTTTTGTATTTGGGTCTAGATTTAGACCTTGGTGGTGTTCTGCCAGGGATGTTTTTTCTGCTATTATTTCTGCGGTCACGAGATCTTGAGTCTCGTTCTCGCCAATTTTGGTTTTTAGAACGGCTGTTGCGATTTCCACTGCTATTGGTATTTTTATTTTCCATTTTCAAAGCAGCAATTTCGGCTCTGAGTTCCGCTATTTCGGATTTTTCCGCTGAGATGGCACTGATTGCAGTTTTACCTGTGTATTCCTGTGCCTGTTCAGCAGCTTTAGCCAAATTTATTAATGCCTCATCACTGGTAGCGTTTGTAAGATTTAGAGCTCCAAGTGATTGCACAACTGATGTAGGTAGTTGTTGGCAAAATCAGTCAGCTATTACTAAGGGTGATACATGTTTATCCCCTTTTTTCATAAGTTTTGCCATAAATACTGTGGGCTTGTCGTCTCCGATGGACATGCCTCTCATCAGTTCTCAAATTTTCTCTCGAGCGGTTATGCCAATTGCAGTTCTTATTTTATTCTGGAACCAACTATACGAATCTTCTGCTTTGTCAGGACATTCCATGATGTCTGGACAAGCTTTTATGATTTGTGCGGGCATATTTCCACACAATTGTCTGTATCTGTGCTCTCGAGGAATCTCCTTGAGTCGGAAACAGCCGGTCAGTTGAATGAACCAAGTTTCTACATCCTTTGGGAGAAACTCTGGTAGTTGGATCCGTTTTTTGAGTGTATTTTTAGCTTCTTCGACTTTCTTTTTGTCGTATTCCGATATTGCCTTGGCTACGATCTCCTTCATATATTGATCGAACAGCTCTTTTTCTATCTGAGCCTGTTTCTCAGCCAGTAACCTACGTTCTTTTTCCTCTGGATTTTCAGTCGAAGTTCCAGGCATTTTAATTTCGTCGTTTTTCAGCATTATTTTTCAAATTAATTTTCCGTTTCTTAATTTTTTGAAATCCAGCTTAGCCAAATTTGTAGCAGAAATTGTTGTAGGACTATTTCCTATCTAGCAGATGTATATGCGTGTTCTACCGAGAATTTGTTGACCCGTCCGGTTTATGGGGCAACGTTTATTTGGTATAGGGGGGTAAATTTCCCACTCTGTGGTCGACTAATAGTCACCTAAGTCACACCAGCTATTTCTAGCCAATGAAAAAGTCGCATCCAAGCCGCACTTATCAGCAGAGCAATTTCTCGCTTGTCTAGCGTTTTCACATCTGCACCACAGTACCAACGTCGAGGTCACCACTGTGGCTTGCTTGGTGTAGGTAGATGCTACCTACACGGGGTTCATGGAACCTAAGGAGGAAGACAGTGGTTTACGTGCAGGGCAACCGAATTGTTTCTTGGTACCAGTAGCCAGCCATTTTAAGTTGCCTTACCGTACACTAAGCGTACTTCCTAACTGGGGCAATCGTCCAAAAGCGATGCGGTACCATATACGGACCGCAGCACGTATACTGTCAGTGAGTATGTAAATATTACATACTCACTAGCCTCCGTTTACTGCCTCAACGGTAAACACCGAAACGCATTGTCTGTATGAGTGCATACAGACGATGTAATTTGTTAAACGTGCAATGCACAATTAGTATGGTTCGCGGACTTTGGTCTGCGACCCGTCTGTCAACACAGGGCCGAGCCCTGAGGAGGCAAAGAGGGAACGTCCCCACAATAGGCTTTTATTCTACTCACTCAATTTGTTGAAGTACACCGGATGACCAACTTCAGCGCTGCTTTTATGTGTTGTGGCTGACGCACACATACACTTATATCCGTTTTTATTAGTTGTTTTTTCAATTTTTGCTTGTTTCTGTCTGGAAAAAAAAGTGTGAAATTTTATTTTCTCTTTCGCCTTATTTTCTTCTTCAAATTATAGAAGCGTATTTTTTAAAAGCTATAGTTTTTAACATAACTTATTTTCCTGTTCATAAGAACATATTTTCAGATTTTTCGTAGTAAGGCTAGATTTTGGGGAGCCAGCTCCTATTCCCCCTTTACCATCTGACTCTCTCGCTAAAGATTTTTTTAAATTGAAGAAAATATAATTTTCAAATTTTTGTGTCGTAAAAGTATTTTCTTACGACAACCCACTTTGCCCCTCTTCATTGGTCGATCCTGACTACGCTACTATCTTTTTCTCGGTCTTGAGTAAATATTTTTATCATTATTTATGTTTGAATTAAATGTATCATTTATTCCTTACATAGTGTACACAAATATTGTTCAACCACCAACGCCAGAAAATTATCAAATGAGTCGAAAGAATTAAATTAAACCCGAAATACTGCAAATTATTTAGTTAGACTTTACACCATGTTTTCTTGTGAAGTTTTTCTTTGGTTTATGTCTTTCACAATCGAGTCTCAGTCTAATCTTACAAAGTCAACTCCTGATCTTGGATTTGCATTTTCAATTTTAGTGTGAGTCTTGCATAATGTACCAAACTGAAAGTGAGACCTTCAATTAAATTATTGTATTTATACCCAGTTGCTCTCTAACCCACGTTAATTGATTGTGGCATCATTTTTACCCAGTTTGCTTTCAACAGGGTATTAAAATTGACCTCACAAAAGAGTTAAGGGTGGGGATGATGAAAATTATCTGTTTCATAAGAAAATAAAACGATTGATAACATTTTTTTCATTTTGACCTAATTTTTATATATATACATAATTATGTATCGCCCAAAATTTTGTGTTCACGGTTCTGAGAAAACTACCAAGTTGACAGAGCTGAAATTTTTACGATAGATAATTCTGATATTGGAGCAGGTCTGAAAGAATTTTTTTGCCTATTGGTGCAATAATTTCTGAGAAAACTAGAAAACCGAAAATTCCTGTCAAAGTTGTTTTTCATGGATTCTGAGAAAATGACAAAATGGATCGGGCTGACATTTCCACGATAGACTTTCCTTATTTTGATGCAAGTTTCTTAGAAATTTAGTGCCTATTAATTCGTAGTTTCCAAGAAAACTAGAGAAGAAAAATTTCTGGAAAAAATTTTGTGTTTATGGTTTTGAGAAAACTACCTAACAGATAAAGCTGAAATTTTTACAAAAGATAGCTATTGTATAAGAGCGGATCTGAAAGAAGTTTGGTGCTTATTGGTTCTGTAGTTCTAGAGAAAAGTGGAAACAAAAAATCTCTGGAAAAACAGTTTTTAGTGATAAAACATTGATAGATCGATATTTTTGCTGAAGATATTATAGAGCTTGTAGATCAAATGTTCATGATTATTGTACAAAATATTAAAGATGTTGACAAACTTACATCTCAGAAGTGTGTAATTGAAGAAAATCATACATGAAAGGACAAAGTATTAAAGTATGAATAGTACGAAGTTGTACAGAGACAATGAACGAGTGGTGGAACAGGTAACAGTGCAGCCACGAATATAAAAGTAAAAAAGGTGTAATATATGTAATGTCGAGTGTTCGCAGGAGTGTGAGGAGAAGAGCATTGGTGGTCCCAACAGGTATAAATACCTCTAATAGTTTTTTGTAATTTTTTAACCTGAAACTAACAATGAAATATAGATATATCGATGACTATCAATATAAATATCAAGGAAACTGGGTTTTCTAGTGAAGTATTGCTACGCTATAGTTTTTAACCTAAAATTGATGAGAAGGTATCTGCACATGCGCAGTTGGTCTTTTTTCCATAAAAGAAGTCTCCTTTCTTCCTTAAAAATTATATTTTCTACTTTTTTGTTCTGTGAATTACGAGTACCTAATTTTAACACCTTTTTTATCATTGAAGGATGACCTAATGCCTGTGTGTAGAAATACTGAGCCCGCTTCAGGATTTTATAATGATAACACCGATTTTACAGCCCGCTTGGGTATCCATATACGTGTATGATCGAGGGATGAGATCATCATTACTCGTCACTAATTTGTAATATTTACTTACCAACTGTGTTATCCTCATTCCTCACTATAGGTCGGTACTCACAGATTTGGTAACTGTGGTAAAATTTCTAGATGCGCGGATAGTGTTATATGCTGAGGTGAAGAAAATTTAGCCGCACTCAAATTTGAGGAATTGCCGAAGTTCAAAACTAAATCTCCGCATCCTCTCGTGGAGCGCGGCCCCATCACAGATATCAGTCTTTTTCTCGTGTGTTGGTTCAGAGAATCGGATTTAAAACAGACCTAATGGTGTAGGTAAAGGTGTGAATTTTTTAAAACGCAAAATTGTCTCGCAAAGTTGATTTCTTTTTCTTTTCTTTTTACGGGCATAAGTGACGTTGTTCTGCTGGAATTGATAACGTCGTTGTAACGAAAAAATGGCGTACGACCATTTTTCTTTCACGTCAATTTCACGGTGCTCTGAAACCTGAGGTGAGCAAGAGATGAAATTGGAGAGAAAGGTGAGAATGGTGGGGCTTTATCGGAGGTCACGTTCGAGGCAAGAGGAGAGTCTTGAAGGCGTTCATTTTAATGTCGCAGGTGTACGAAAATTTAAAAATACACCCGCTATCGCGGAATGCCTAAATAAATAATAATAAAAAAAATTTCGTCAAAGATACTCTTCTGCAGGTCGAATCAGTCGATATTTTTCACTCGTTCGAATCTCTGTGAATCGAAACGAGCCTCTGCGAGCTAAGTATTCGCTTTGTAATACGTAAATTACCAGAAAATCGCCGATTGTCAAATACTGATGTGCAATAGTAAAACCAAGAGCAAGGAACCAAGCCCAAGATTATGGTAGTCTTGGTCTTTATCTCTTGCAGTCAGGTCTTGTTCTTAAGCCCGCCGTACAGTATAGCGAAGCTGTATCTTTTTTTTCTTTTTATTCGTGCAACAAAACCCAAAAACCTTGTTAAAATCGCTATGATTATTATTTTTCTTCTTCAGGAAGATTTATGGTCTGTTTTTCATTTGTGAAAATAAAATTTATTCATTATTATTGTCATTACCTACGTCATTATCTGTGACCATTTTTTTTTTTTCATTCAGTTTTGATGTGATATCTGCTGATATATTTAATTCAGTTAATCACCCTAATAAAGCAAAAACTGTGTTGCCACATTTTGTCATGATGTAGCTTGTATTTTTTTTTAATTGTTTCAAATTGAAATAAAAAACTCCAAAAATTAATTTTCAAGAAATCACGAATGCTTAAACCCTGAAGATTTTTGCATTGTCCTATTATGCAAATATATATGTGAATAACATTCTACTAATAAGTAAAATATGAATAAGCCTTGATGAAAAATGAGTTATTCATCCCTTTGTTGAAGAAGGGATATTGTAGAATATAGCATACTCTTCAATTGGTATGAACTGAGAACTCTTTTTTTGAACGTGTGCACCAACAGTCCGATGAAAATTTGGTCTGGATTAGTAAATTCTTGATTTACTTTAAAATCGTGTCTTGCGTAAATATTATGAATACAATATTAACCTGAGGGACCCATTGAGAAGTGACACGTAGATGTGGCTTAATCAAAATATAGAAAAATTTATTACACTTTACATGAATTTTAAATGTAAACATTATTGTTTAGTTTGAATTTATCGCAGAATTTCAGTATGATTGATCTGAAATTTTGTCGTACATCGACTTATGTTAACTGAATATTCTGTAGACTTCGGTTGAACTTATACATTTGGTTCTCGATGTATCACTGAAATTCTGTTCAGTTATTTAATTTGTACATAATTTTAAACCCATAATTTTAGCGATATCTCAATAACCAAATGTTCGACTGAGATGAAATTTTGGTGAAACATCGACTTACGTTATTTGAATATTTTTTGAAACTGACTGAAATGGTGCGTTTAGTTCTTATGGTATCACTGAAATTCTGTTCAAGTACTTTAGGAGCATATCATTTTATTCCTTTGACTATATAGTACTGGACCAGTAAAGCTCCGTAGGACCAATGTACTTTTTGATGTCAAGACATGCCGGCAAAAACGTGGGCAACTTTAGTGTACCTTCTGCGTATTTTCATCGTTTAGTTTGAGTTCACCAATTTAGAATACATCTAATAAAGACATCCCTTAAATTCAAGAGTAAAGCGTACATAAACACAAAGCAAAGTACATCAAAAAGTATGCTCTGGTTGCCTATTTAGCAGCGGCATGACTAACTAGAATAATCATCTTTCTTTTTTGGTACAGTATTATATAGTCAAAGTTTTAATTCCATAATTTTAGTAATATCTGGATAACCAAATGTTCGATTGAGATGAAATTTTGGTGAAACATCAACATATGATGTTAGAATATTCTTTGAAACTTTGGCTTAAATTGTACATTTAGTTCTCAAAGTATTGCTGAAATTCTGTTCAAGTGTTGAATTTTTACATCATTTTAAGCACAAGATTTTTACAGAATTTTAGTGATAACTCAAAAACCAAATGTAAATTAAAGCCTTAATTTTGATGAAACATCGATATATATTAACTGAATATTCTGTGAAACTTTGGCTGAACTTTTACGTTTGATTCTTGAGGTATGGCCGAAATTCTATTGGGATTGTGTGATTGAAATTATGTAGATATTAGTAGTATGCAAAATACTAATTGAATACTTGAACAAAATTTCAGTGATATTTGAGAACCAAACATACAATTACTGTAAAAGTTTCACAGAATATTCAGATAACATATATTCATGTTTTATATAAATTTCATCTCAATTAAACATTCAGTTTTTGTGATATCACTTATATTCTGTGATTAAAATGATGCTCAAATTAAATAGTTGAACAGAATTTTATGGATACCTTGTGAACCAAATATAGAATTTCAGCTAAAATTCCACAAAATATTCGTATAACTTATGTTAAATTTTCATTAAATTTCCAACTCAATCGTGCGCGGATTTCTGTTATAATTAAACTAAACATACCTAATGTTTACATTTAAGCTCCATATTGTAAACTGTTAAAAAATAATATCTACTTTAAAATCCGTTAATACGTTCTCGGTTCAGATGTTTTTCTGCATAATGCATTTTTTGACGTAGTCTCTTGATGGGGTATTGGAAACCTATACAGTAATTGTTAAATCTCTATAATAAACGTAAAGTCAATAAAAATTTCAACACAACATTCCACATGCAATAACTATCATGCCACAAATAGATCACAAATGTTTCATTGTTTCCACCAAAATAACAAATTCAACGGTGTTACCAATTACTACATCTATGCAGGCAAAAATCCTGAGCCAGCACAAGCTAAAAAAACTTGTGCAACAAACTGTGGTAGAAAAAGCAGGTTTTAGAGTAGCACTTCATCTGGCAGCAGTAGAACACTGAATTAATTTTACTAGGATTTTATCACCTGAAGAAAAAAACAAAATGGATGTATCACAAGTACGACCTAGTCAATCCAGACCAAAACCGGTATGTCCAATCTTTGTCTTAGTTAATGTTTTTGTCAACTTTAAAACCCTTAAACCTCAAAAATCGGAATAAAAACGAACGTAAGGAAAGTATTCTGGTCAATCAGTATTAAAATCAGTAGGTTTTGCGACTTGTATTGCGTTGACAAGAATTATACCTGCATGTGTGTATTCATATATATATACATATATTAATTTGAGTTAGTGGTACTACAATCATATTTTATTATGAATTGAAAAATGTACTAGGTCTCATGAAGAAAATTCTGAATTTGTGGTCCGTCATTTTCTTTATTTATTTGGTGGATAACTATTTTCGGATGTAAACCTTGGCTATAAATTTCTATGTCCTGTAATAATTTTTCCTTTTTACCTTTTCCTTCAATTTTTTTTTTTCAAATGGCAGCACATTTTTTTCTAAATTCGAACAAGTTTATATCGTTTGGCCTATTCTACCACAGAAGTTTATGAATCAAATATGATATTGTTAGCTTTTAAAATTTTTGCACTGTTTGAAGGAATTTTCCCACGACATCGTAAATACGACTATTTGGTATGAGGTAAGAAAATAATAATAAATAATAATTAATAATAATTATAAAATAATAATAATAATAATAATAATAATAATAATAATAATAATAATAATAATAATAATAATAATAATAATAATAATAATAATAATAATAATAATGATAATGACAACGTTAATGATTATAAAAAGCGGAAAAAAAAACTTTTTTTATTTGAAAGTTATAAAAGAATGCTACGTGATATTTCATAAACTAAGCCGAAATGATGAAAAAGATGCTTCTTCCAATTCTCAGTGTGTCGTATAAAAATTGTATTTGGATGTTTTTTCTTTTCTTTATTTGAGAAATGAACTTTTTGGAAATGCGGTGGTCGCTTTAAAACCAAACAATGTTAGGATTAAGTTTTAGCTTTTTTTTTCACGCTCGATAAAAGTATTATTTTATTTATTTTTTGTTTATTTGCCATCCTCCGAAATAATGTCATTAAAGTAGATGATAACGAGTCGTGGAGCGATGAATAATTTTTTTCTTCTTGTTTTTATATCATTGTAAGCTGGTTATGAACCTAGAATGGCTGATGAAAATGGAAAGAATGAAAAGCGCGAGAGTGAAGTTCAATTTTTCATTTTGAAATTTTAATAATTTCACCATTACAAGAAAAATAAATTGCTTTACAGTGCATGAAATAATCCTGTTTCCTCTCACCCAAATTCTACTCAAACAGAACTTTTTATTTTTAGGTAGGTTTTCTTTAGAAAATCTACTTATTACGCTTGGCGCGGTATTATCCCCCACGTTTGGGGGTAGGTATGTTTTTCGTTTCATGACTTCAGAAAAATTTTGTCACCAATAACTCAAGTTCATATATATATATTCATTTTTCTTGATCCCACGATGTAGATCACAATTTTTGTCCTATAATCACCAAATTTGATATGTACTAAATTAAAGACCAGACCTATTGATTTCGGTGCGGATCGGCCAGACGGTACTTCCGGTATAGCTATTTTTGTTTTTATATTGGTCATGAAATGCGGAATTTTGGAACAATTTGTACGAAATTTGAAACAAATATTTATTCTAATTTATCGTAGCATGCTACCAATTTTGGTGCGGATCGACCTCAAAGTACTTCTGGTAAAGCTTTCTTTTGCTCTTTCTTTTTCTAATTGGCATGAACTTTTCTTTTTACAAAAATTATCCACAGATGTTTATGTCTTCTTTTTCTTTTCATTTTATAACTATATTGTATTTATTTGATTTTATTTAAAATTATATGATTATTTACCATACTTTATCATCTTAATTAATTTTTAATTTAAAAAAATAGTGCTTTTAAATTTTATATTTTATAATATTTTGTCAGCAGCTTACAAATTTCATACCATCATAACATATCATTTATGCGTATGAACTTACTGACAATTAATATGACCATCAAAATTTGTTATTCTTTTTTCTTTAAAACCTACGTTTTCGAGTCAAGCTTGCTGCGCTAGAGTTTTTCTTTTTTCTTTTCTTCAAAATCTACGTTAATTTGTTTTAGAAACAAAGTAATCACTGTTTTACAATCGCATCAGCATATTTGCCTGTGCATGTTGAAAAATTGTATAATTTAGTGGCTTCATTCTGTGCAGGTGGTACATTGGTCCGTTGGCATGTTTGTTTAATTGTTGAGTAGAAAAATTTTCTTCCAGAAACAATTTGTCTTTTCGATTGGGATATAAAGCTAAGGCTAGAATGCGCTAGTAGTAGTGTTGATTTTTAGATTGTGTGCTGTTTAAAGTCGTGAGAAAATAAGTAGTCAAAGTTATCGAAAGTAATTGTGGGAGAACTGTTCGAGGAAGAAATCTGAAATTTTTGTAAGACATCTACTTATGTTAGTCAAAGATTCTGTGAAAATTTAGCTAAATCAATGCATTTATTTCTTGAGATATTGCCAAAATTATGTTCAGATGCTGTGATTTAAATTATAATTTAGTCAGGCTGGGAAATTTTAGCGATATATCTCCAGAACCAAACATACGATTGAACTGAAATTTTAATGAAACATAATCATAAGTTATATTCAAGTGCCAAATAAGTTGAGCTCTGATGTTTAAGACGCAACAATGTAACGTTATTTCTCATTGGCTATTCAACTTTTATATGTCATCTTCATTGGCCATTAAACGTTTGTATTTCATATTACCTATCTTCTTCAGTGCTCAACTTATTTGGCGCAGTGTATAGCTGAATATTCTGTGAAAATTTTACTGAAATTGTACGTTTGGTTCTCGAAATATCACTGAATTTTCTCAATCTGATTGAATTCTTATCATTATAAGCTTTTATTCTACTCACTACTGCGATTTTAAAATATATCGATACTGCAGCCAACCTTCCGCAATAAAATATGTTTATTTCGCATGAAGCTAAAACCAAAAAAATAAAATAAGAGCTTATCTTTTAAAAACTCTTTTTTAACTTGAACTTATCTAAATTACAAGATCTGAACAAAATTTCAGTGATATCTCTAGAACCAAATGCATGATTTTAGTTAAATTTTCACAGAATTTTCAGCTAACAGGTATTAATGTCTCACCAAAATTTCAGTTTAATCCTACTTTTGGTTCTTGAGATATATCGCTAAAATTCTCCCGTTTGTTTGAAATCATATATTTTGAATCAGCCAATATGAACTGAATTTCCGTTATAAATTAAAAAATAAATGTACAACTTTAGCCAAATTTTTTCAGAATGTTCGGCTAATATATGTAAATGTTTAATCAAAATTTCAGCTTTCTGCCTATAACAGTTCTCTCGCAATTGCTTTCAGTATTTATGATTGCCTATGTTCTCAGTACTTTTGAACAGCTCATTATCTCAACATCAACGTGTTTCACAAATGGGTTCCTAGAGTGCAATTACTTTGACTTTAGATCACAATTAACATTTCCAACTCTACATATTTATGTATTATATACCTAATACCAAGGATAAAAAACTGTTGTAAGAACTATCACTCCAAAATCGCTGGACCGATTTGTATGAAATTATCCAGGAAAAAATTGCGTTATTCCGAGGAAGGATTATACCCATCATTTTTACCATTTGTGAAAACGGAAAATGGACGAAATCCTATACTGTAATACAAGCAATAATTGTATATGGGTATGTTTGTATGTAAATGCGTTACAAAGAACTAAACCGACAATGTTTCTGAAAATTACAGTATGGAGGTATTTGGGTACAAAATAATGATCTACATAGGTCTCAAGTTTGAGATAATTCGTTGAACAGATATATGAGCAACTCAATCTATTCATTAGCAGCAAGTGATAACAACGAATGTTGAAAAATTGATTAACCCTAAATTAATGAATAAGAAAGGTTTTATTAGCGAATTTTGTTAGGTCTGAACTGCATATGATTAATATGATTTATGACTAATGAAGTATGAGTTAAATATTTCAATCTTAATTCTCGAGATATAGGAATACAATAATACCGAAGGATATACCTAATAAATATATTGCTGAAATTCTCCAGCTTGATTAAAATTAACTAAATTTTCTCATTTTTCACATCCGAGCTGTGAACCAGGTACTATTTTTTCAAATGAAGGAAAAGAATAAAAGACAATTTAAAAAAGCTTCTCCTCTCATTTTTCATCCTCCACTTGTTGTTGAGGCAAATATTATTCTCTCTTTCTCTGTTTCGTTTTTGTTTTTTCATCAGGTTTTATTTGTGTCTACAAAAAAAATGGTTATTGCTCATATTTTAGTGTAGGATAGTATGGCTTTGATACTTTCAGAACACAAGAATGTCGCAAAGTTAATTTTTTTGGTACATTATTAATTGATACGTTACAGGATTATTTCTCGATCTGGTCCAATTTTTGATCGAAGTAATTGCTGAAATATTTAGGGTCTTAAAAAGGTTGTTAATAATGGAAGAAAGCAAACACAGATTAGTAGACTCTACGCAAAATGAAATTCCATTATTATACTCCACTGTTTAACGAGTTATCGAAAGAAGTGGATTATTAACGCCTCATATTTAGTCTTTCATCTTAAAAAAGGCTCTTGTAAAATTTCGGTTTGTTTCGTTAGGCTTTGCATGTGTTGGATTGGTTTTTTTATGTTTTTTTTTTTTTTTTTTTTCTGACAGATTGTTGCTTTTTACGTTTGCAATTTTTCAAACATTTTAACTAATTTATTCCTCAAAATGATGATAAGAAAACTAGAAAGCAGTTTTTTGAAAGAGGAAAAAAGTTACGGTACTTTAGCATCAAAATTTTTTTTGTTTGTGTTATAAACATGTTAAATATATTAAGTTGCTTGGACGAAAAAATGTGAAGGATCTTTTGGGTGGAACATTTGGATGTATAAGGGTAGTACTACTGCGAAAAAATTTCAAGTGAATCACCTACATTGTTATCTGCTTAACTGATGTATCAGCATGATAAAATAAATCATTGTCAAGTTTAGTTAGTTCTAATGAAACCGGTTATTGGATAATTTAAGGTATCTATTGTAACGAACATAACTAGTAAAGGCGAATTTGGAGTTACTAGTGAATATTTTTCTGAAATTGAGAAATATTTTTGTTCCCTTTATATCTAAACTAGGCCTGTCAATGAAAATACGGTATCATCTTGAGTACCCACTTCCTAATTTACTGTGAATCAAGTATCTTTTGAATCGGATAACTCGTAGGTATCCAATTCTGAAAACCCGATTCCGAGTTTGAATCAGAGTGAGTTCTAAATTCTGATAAGTATGCGACCTCGGTAGGCCAAGTCCCACCGATATTGACCCCATATCTCCCAGAACCCACTCTACTAAATTGCCATAGTAGTAGACTTCCTACTACATCTGACAGCCACCAAAATCCTTACAAGCCTGCACAGCTAGTCAGGTTAACGTATTTTACCTGTTTTATATCATGTAAAAAAGTTCAAAAAGTACCAAAATTAATCATACACCCAAGGTTCTGCTCAAATATAAATTAGGTATCACATTACCAAGGTTCTTGCCATGGTCTGGCCATGCCAGGGAAAAAAAATACATCGTTTAATGGTGAAAGGTAAAAACATGAAAAAAATCACAGAGAGAAATGATAAATTTGTATTCATCTTTCGATGGACAAATGCTGGTTGATCGATCTGGCTACAAAAAGAATTTACAACGGTTGAGAAATATAGCAAGTTGATCAAAAAAAAGAAGAAGGGGAATATGTACTGAGATACAAACACTTTTATTTATTATATTCAAATACCGAGGTGGTTTAATAGGAGGAAATAATAAAAACACATTTTAAAATGGAGGGAGAAAGTTTGTTCATCGTGTGCAAACCTGGGCTAATGCAGTAAGCCTAACCCATGTGCTTATGGCAAATTTTATTAATAATGGGAAATTTTATTTAATTTATTTATTTTTATTATAATTTTACATTTATTTTTATAGTAAATAATGCGTCGAGGGTGTGCAAAACATTACTAGGGTATTTTTTATTTAGGGGATTTAATTATAGACGTCATGTCTGGTCATACCCAACACTTTTTAAAGATTAGACTGTCAATAGTGATGTGTCAGTCATTCGAGTCTTTCAGCAAATAGGTTAAACTAGTTTATGATATAGAATGAACTTGTTCGTTTGTCTTTTATTTTCCTACAAAAATGATTTAGGTATTGATGAAACAAATTTTGCATTGATAAAATTGTAGGAAACTAATTTGGGGCATATATCAAAATATCTATCACCAAGATCAGCTGATCAGATTAGTTTTGAAAGAACTTTGTGGTTGAATTTGTTGCATGATTATAGTAGATTGTTCAGTTGAACCAACATTCCATTTTAAAATTCGTTGTGAAACTGTTCTTTTATAATTTCAACTGTTTTTTAAAGACTCAATTTTCAAAATCAATTTCAGATCTGATTTTGGTTAGTTAAGTATTCTCACTGAAAAAGACTGGGTGTGTGGGGCTTATTTTTTTATAAGAGGGGATGGATGTACCTACACTTGTATTTTAGGAATTTAGGGCGAGTAAAAATGGCACCACTGATTATCAGTTTCAACAAAAATATACCAGTTTATGCGTGGATTTCAAATGGCACCCCGTTTTCTCATTTTCATTACCTTTATATTAGTCATACGGTCTGTGATATTTTCTTAAAATCTGAAAGAAGGCTGGCACCCTCCTCATTTGTATCTGTATTATGCACTATTTTACTTACAGTAGTGATACCTTTTTGAAACACCCACTCCAAAAATAAGACATTTTCACGCTTATTAATTATATGTGAAATGGGAGATTTTATCCCATTGTTGAAAAGTTAAATTTTGGTTTTGCTCAGCTGAGGACATGCTTAGATTATTAAATCACTGTCTTGGCTGCGCATGTGCACTGTCTTATCCAACATTATGAAATTTATGAACTTTTAAATATTGTGAAAAACCGATTATCTAGTTTCCACTCAATTGTACATAACATTTAAATTTTGAAACAAACCTCTCTTGTTTCACTTAATGATTCCTCAACCTCTATTTAGCTAGAGAGTGGAGGTTTGTGTTGCTGGACAGAAAATAAAATTTACAAAATTTCCATATAATTCTTTAATTATTTTTCGCTGTTTGAAAATAAACAAATGAAAAAAAAACATAATTAATATAAAATTGGCTGGTTTTTATAATCTAGAAACCTCTCCTCATTCACTCAATTGTTCCTAAGCTACTATTTAAACTAGAGAGTTGCGGTTGGTATTTCTGGAAAGAAAATAAAATTTTCATTGAATTTGTTTTTCATGTAATTTTTTAATCATCTTTAGCTGCATGAAAATAAATGAAAAAAAACGCAAATATTAATGAAAAATTTTCCATTTTTGGAATATAGAAACCTCTTTTCTTTCAATCAATAATTCCTCAGCAGGTAGTTGTAATAGAAGGTTGAAGTTGGTACTGAAGGAAAAAATAGAAAGTTTTTATTCTTCTTGAGCTATTTGAAATTAAACGAACGAAAGAACGCAAATTAAAGGAAAATTTACTGTTTTTTTATGGTTTAAATATAGTAAGGTTGCCAAAATTGAGCCACTTTTCTGTTTAGCTGCCCATAATGACAAAAATAATATTTTTAGAATCCCTAAAGATATATTTTCTGATTTTTGTATCCTTACTGATTTTGTATTTTCATTCACAATAGCCTCACTCATATAATGTAAAAGTTACAACTGATTTTATCAACAAACTCCAAATAATATGATTTAGCAAACCAGTTTCCTAAATTGTACCAGTGACAGTTTTCCCATTTTTATAGCTTGTTTTATTTATTTTTTTAACGATATTTTTAGGAATTGTTTTAATAAATAAATTGCAATAGACTAGTCACAATGTTTTAAAACACAATAAGAAAAAGTGGTACAAATTGAGAAACTCATCATCTTCATCAGTGGGATGATTTAGGAAACATTGTCCACTCCCTATAAAACTTAAGATTTTCATCATTAAACTATAGTTTTAATTATAATTTTCTGAAAGAATGATGAAGAACATTATAAATTTCAACTAAATTAACAATTTTGAGAGCTAAAACACTTTTTTTTTTTAGCAAAACCTATTAAAATAACATACTATAATTATTTGTCCTTGGGTATAATTTGTTTTAAGCCTGTACAGAGGTGAAAAAGGAGTATATTGAGGAAATTTTTAATTCTGTAGTGTTTAGTTGTATTTAGTTTCATAATTCACTACATGGATCAGTAATTGACTTTTCAATTTTTCAAGTATCAGTAGTGGTATGATTTATGAAACTGTACAATTTTGGCAACCTTACCCTATTTATATTTTTGAAAAAAATTTTACTTGATGAAATTGTTTTTTTTGGGGTATGTTTCAAAAAATATTATGTGATAACTCATGCGAAGTAGATGATTGTTACTTTTGTGACTTGTGTTAGTTGCCTTTGGTCCATGCCGCAAGGATCACACTCGTTTCAAAATCTCCTACTTTATGCGTCCTTGTATCACAGATAATTACTATTTCAATATAGTTGTGGGTATTTTCAATTCCTCAGATATATGTGGTTTTTTTTTGTTTTTTATTTGTTTTTTACCCTGGTGTAAATTTTATCATGTGCACCATTTTTTTTACCATTGATAATTTAGCATCTAGTAAATGAAAAAACCCTTTGAAAAACCTCCAAAAATTGGCACGAATTCTTATGCTTAGTTCAAAATCAATTCCAAACTCCGATTTTTTTAATCAATTCTGTACCAAATTCCTCGTCCCAATTCTCAGAATTGGTTGAACTGATTGTTATCTTTAGAATCGAGTACCTGATTCTTTTATCAAAAGTTGATAGCCCTACTCTGAACTCTGCAATTCATAGCATCCCATACTTACTTGCATGTACCAGAGAAAAGCTAATACCTGATAATACGCTGTACCGGATACGAAAGTTGAAAAAGTAGTAGTGAGGTTTAATCTTAATTAACATTAGATTCGTCATTATACAAAAATGAAGTAATAAAATAAAAAGTTTGTTTTGTAATTATTAAGTTCATAGAGTTCCGTAATCATATAAACTCTACTCCTGTACCTAGCACTCATGTTTTCCCAATAATCAGTTGATCAGTGAAATTACTAATATAGTTTATAAGGTATTATAATAAAAATGGTACTCAACTATGACAAACATAAATAATTAAGCGTGGCAAGATGTAATAAAAGATCAAATAGATAACAATACTGTATGTGCTGTATGAGATGTTCAGCACATACAGTCAGTATAGTTCATTCTCTGTTTCTAACTGGCCAACTAAGTGTTACGTTTTTTGATGATGTTTTACCAATGTTATAAAATGATAGTCAAATAATTAGAAGTTCTTCAAGTTCAGGAATTTGCTTTTTTCTTTCTATGTTCTTTATTATCGTTCATTACCATTGCGATATCAAACTAGATCAAGCGGTAAAAAGATCTCTTTAAATTAACATCAGATCATCATGATTATCAAGTCAATTCATCAACGGGTTTGTAACACCAAGGGTACAAAACCTTAAACATCTGGTGGTAACATCAGTAATTATTATGATTAAGTTTACTTATTAATTAAACTGTAAAAGAAGATTGTTTTCTCTCAAACTAAAGGCTTTTAAACAACAATTATGGGGAGTTGTGTGAGACACCATGAGGAAAGACCACATGGTTTCAAGTAGAATGTAGGCAATCTCGTTTTACCTCATTTTCTCTTTTGACTTAGGACATCTGATATTTTTTATGATCTATGATCTTTGGCTTGTCTATTCAATTTTCATATTTTGGCTTATAATATTTTTTGATCAAAACTTTTAAATAATTATGTGACAACCATTTTCGGAGGTCACATAGTGAAATAGGTATTTTCTGCTCGCACTATCTACATATGTATACTAAGGAATACCCTAACAATCAGTTCATCTATGCATATTAAACTACAGTTCCAGACTGATCAGTCATATTTTTAACATGTGTACCCATCGGGTAACTAAGCTCTGTTTTGTTAAGAAATGTGGTGCTGGTGGGATTTGAACTCTGCACACTCGGATGCAAAACCAAATCCGAACTGCTATGCCACCCAGACCTCTGTCTGTCCAGTAATTTCAAAATACTTAATTCAAATTGTGTTAGAGATCGATCTAAAAATTACCGCAATTGCTGCATTATCAACAGGCGCTTTGTATCAGTATATCCGATTTATTCATTTAATTAAATTAAAATGTTTATCTAGTGAAGATTTTTTTGTGATATTTTGTCCTCTTTAAGCGGTTAGAAATTTGTAGTTTGAATTGGCGAAAAATGATAAACCCAGTTTTAAGTACCTAATATTTGTGCGGCGTAACTTGCATCTTGATCAAGCAGAAAGTAAAAGTAGTTCGTATTTTTGCGGCGCCAAATTAAAACCACAAACTCATTAGGTAATGAGATACGGAAAGCAAAAATATATGAGAACGTCGTGCGCTTTTGAGATGGGAGTTTATAGGCATCGTAAAAATTTTTACAATCTAAATTTTTCTAGCACTTAGCTCGAATTCATCATTGGGCGTATCGAATGACTATACGCAGCATTCGTTACTGTTTTCTGTTTCAACAGATTTCTATTTCTAGCAATAAAAATTTGAAACTATTAGTCTACGAAAAGTTTATAGTGTGTCTTCTTGCGGTGGGTTTGGACCTTCGGTGGTTCGGAATTCCAGATGAAATGCGAATAAGTGCGTGCGATCTTTTTCCGTATTCATTCATCCTTTCAGAATATTGACGCGCAGCAATTATTACTGTCGTGTGCCTTGCCTTTTTCTTCCTTCTCATTCTCCTCAGTGAAGTCGATTTATTTTCAACCGTCGTCGTTGGGCCCGTGAAAAAATCTGCGGCGGGGCGGGGTGAGATGCGGCGATGTTTTTTATCGCCGGAAAAACTTTTGCCTTCGTCACAGAAAACGGAGGGGGGAATGACTAAAAATACTAATTGGTTGGTTTCGTCGAATTATTTTTTCTTTCGAGATTTATGTCTGTTTTTATCAGTTTTATTGCCATGAAATTCGACTCCCTTCTGTCTGAAATCCCCGGACCCCGGTGTACCGTAAATCGTTGTTTCATTTTTAAGTTTGAAGCTTCTGTCATTAATCTGGTCGAAAAAGTCTCCATATTGAGGTCGGGCGGACGGATAGATGGCGAGGGATGTACAAATGACATCTCTTTATATTTATACCGAAAATATGGTTTTTGTAAAATGGCATATTTTCGATTTCGCGTGGGGGTGGTTTTACGCATTTTCTCACCAGCCATACGTAATATGTTTCTTTTCTGTGTTCTCATTCCTGTTTGTTTTCCATTATGTGGCGTACCTACCGATGTTTGACCAATAATGGTGCGGTGGAGTTGAAGGACGGGCGAATTTTTGTGAGTTTTGTTCGAATAAATATATTTTTATCAAATATATAAAAAAAAAACCTTGATTTTCACAAAACCTTTTAGTTAAGAGTATGAAAATTTTTGTGAGACATTATCCCTGTTTGTACTGACTGGTGTCTGTCAGACCAAAAAAATTTTTTTTTATAATATTTTCCGTGTCTAACTAATTTTATTTTATTTCCCTTTGGACGTTTCCATGAAAAAAATTTTGCGCCCAATTACTGCAATGCTACAGAAATTTGCTGCGTCAAATTTTATTTTAAATCATAAACGCAAACTACATTATACGTGAACTTTGTTAGTGACCCCCGATGTACCTTTTATGTATATTTTTTTTTATAATTATGTCGTAAGTATGTAATTTTTGTTTCTGGTGCATAGTTAAGTCAGAAAACTTTTCCCACCAAAAACCCATGTCCAAAACTCCAAAATAAACTTTAAAAAAAAATGAAAAAAAATGAATTAAAAAGAAAAAACCAGTTATTGTGTGGATACAGACTGGACAACCCTCGACTAAGAAGCCACGTCGCTACCTCTATGCCACAGTGCTGTAGCAGTAGTGAAATAAGTGACAAAAAACTTGAATGGAAAAAAATCACCTTTGTAAAGGATATCTGATGAGAACCAAACTCGATTTTACCGCTCTCAGATGTTAGTTCAGGAATTACGTCACATTTTATGACACATTTCATCGTGTTAGTAACTGCAATAATAGTGTATTATAAATGAAGATGATAATGATGATGATGATGATGATGATGATGATGATGATGATGATGATGATGATGATGGGAAGGAGGAGGAAGGAGTCAGCGAAACTTGATATATATGAACGTTTCTCCTGGAGGAGGTGCAAAAATAAAATTCATCCTCTAGCTCATCCAGGGCTTTTTGCGCTACTGCATTGGTGTGACATGACGTCAGTGGAAGAAGTCTGTCACTAATGTTGGAACTTATTGCTCTAGAAAGAGAAAAACTGCGCCTTTGGATTTAAAACGCTGACCAAAATGATGAAGTTATCGCAATTTTGATTCTTATTTCTCATTTTGCAAGAATATATTGACTACCACTGGCACCAGCCTTTATTTTGGAGGAGATTTTTCATAATATCGTTCTCCCTCAGGATTACACGTTTGTTGCAGTCTGCGTGAAGAATATTCTCTCGGACGTGAAGTTCGGGTGGGTTTTGTGCGGAAACGTTGGCAAAAAATTCGAAGACGAGGTCGACGATACTTTGGAGTGGATTATAAAGGGGACAAAGAGATGGTTAGGTACCGATGTTCGCAAAAATAATGAAAACGTCGTTGTTGGAGGATTTGGCGGCAGTAATCTGACAAACCGGCAGAAAATTACCAAATTTACCGAGAATGAGTTTTTTCTACGCCACGCTGTTTCTGTTTCTCTCCCTCTCTGTTTCTCCCCCCAACTATCCCTATCACTGTCTCTCTGTTTCTCTGTTTCTCTGTTTCTCTGTTTCTCTGTTTCTCTTCTCCATAAACCCTACCAATTGAGTTTCGAATTACGGTTGTCGCTGTTATTGGCTAAAGAAATAAGAGGAAAAAAAAATGGTATAACAGGTGGTGCGTTATGCGTTGTATTGTTGTTGTCGTAAGGCCAAACCACAAGAAAAAAGCTTAGAAAGTTGATGGTAAAAAGAAACCGCACGCTTTTATTTGGAACAATATTAATGATGTTCGCAATGCTGGTCCGCGGTATTCATGGTGTCTTTTTTGCGTTAGATTTTCCGGCGACCGTTTTGTTTTTTGCGGCCCGAAAAATTGACAGATAGGCTGTTTCGTGTGCCAAAATGGAAATCTACACAAAACGTAATTTCTCGGAATCATGTTGGAGTGTTTTAAGCTCACTGAGCTGTGCGGTACTGCATACGAATAATTCATTTTTGAAAATTGAGATTTGAGAGGAACGCGAGATTTTTATTGTGTTGGTAATGATTAACGAGTGAAGGTTCAACGTCGATTATTGGAATGGCGCGAGATTCTTTCGATTGTGTGGAAAATGAAAAAAGAAAATTCGTTGCTGGTAGCCAACGCTCAAACATACCCGCGGATAAAGAAAAATCGAACGTTTCCACGAACGTTCATTCGATTCAGCAAAAAAATTTGTTATTGTCCAAGAGAAGGGTGTACTCTGATCTTCTGATTTTTTTTTAACGTAGTTCGTAAATACGACATTGGATCAAATGCAAGGTTTAGGTACTTGATTTACACATATTTTCAATCCGCCGTCAAAGTAGCCATTCCCTGGGATTTATCCTCAATTTTAGGATTTATGATAGTTTCGAAAATTTTGTTTTTTAATTTTGATGGGTAAACATCCTAGACCTTGGCCTATGGTAAAGGAGAACTATATTGCGCACGCACACAACTGCACTATTATGTTGACACATCAATCCTTCATGAGTATTTAGCCTCAGCAGAACTCGCGCTTTTTCTTCCGTTTCTTAGAGATTTTTCTCGCATTTACTGTTTTTTCGTTTAATTCGCAATTCTTGTTGGCTGAAGTAATTTTTCTATATTTTTCTAGAATTTTTTATAATATTTAATTAGTGGAGAGGTACGTTCTTAATTAATTATTTTTTGGTTGTTAATATCAAAGTTCATGTATTTTGGTAATCTACGGATTTTTGCCAGCGCTCAGGATTTTTTGTTTTTCAACATTTAGATATCTAGGGATTTCTATTCAAATAGGTTTACAACCCTGTCCGCAGTTAATAACTTTATATAAACTGGATGTAGGTACCTATTATATGAAACTAGAGAGCACCAAATGCCTCTACTCAACAATAAGTCAAGTAGATCTACACATATCTACATAAATGTGTCGGAATTATCAATTAACCAAGTGCATTGATATGATATTACAAAGAATAAATGATTTTAAGTTACCCTGGAATATACACATAGCTCACATGATAATGTTACGGAAGTGGTTTTTATATATTGGCAATTTGGGATGACCAGTGGTGGTGGAGCGCTAGTACTTATCAAGTGTTATCATATCTGAAAGGGCGTTCATGGAAATTGTTTACATCTTTTTACATGCTATTCCCCATGGGGAAAAAAGTAACCATATCTTCTGTGGAATACCTACCTTATTGTGAAGTATTCTCAGTGTGGAAGACCAAGATCAAAAACTATAATGTGTAAAATGTTCACCATCTTGAGATACCGAGATAATTTGCAATATATTGTATCTGCTTAATTATTTTATTTCTTCGTGTTTTATCCATTGTTGCTGGTGTTTGTATCGAGTTGAAATTCTTGTCCATAAAATACAATTGTTGAGCCTAATTTAGATAGCAGCAACAGCAGCAGAAACAACAACAACAACAAAATAATAATAATAATAATTAATAATTAATAATAATAATAATAATAATAATAATAATAATAATAATAATAATAATAATAATAATAATCATAATAATCATAATAATCATAATAATCAATCATAATAATGATAATGATAATGATAATGATAATAATAATAATGATAATAATAATAATGATAATTTTTGGTGTTCAGGTGGTACGGGGATTCGAACCTGTACCGGCCAAACACATAAAAGCCCCCTCGTTCACAGCCACCAAAAGCCAGCACCGTATACACTCGGCCACAATGCCGGGTGACGGTGTCTGAGGGAGAAACGGTAATTAGCTGATATAGTGTGGTTGCTGCCACACCACTCCCCCTCAGTATAGAGGAGCGTAATACAACAACCAGTACGGAGGCGCCTTGTGGGTAGGGATGTACACCGGTGCGTGGTGATGCCCCCTCTCATCACCGCACTGTGGCGCACACACTACAGCGCCATCACATACCGGCATCGGTGGTGTGACGTACCACCACGGCTACTAGTTTTATACTTGTCCGAGAGATATAATGATAATAATAATAATGA
Organism: Ericerus pela; assembly: GCA_011428145.1. Lineage (NCBI taxonomy): Eukaryota > Metazoa > Arthropoda > Insecta > Hemiptera > Coccidae > Ericerus > Ericerus pela. The sequence continues at coordinate 80,875 of WOFM01001451.1, read as the reverse complement.
TAATAATAATAATGATAATGATAATGATAATGATAATGATAATGATAATGATAATGATAATGATAATAATAATGATAATGATAATAATAATAATTATGATAATAATAATAATAATAATAATAATAATAATAATAATAAAATAATAATAATAATAATAAATCAATTTTATCTAAACATGCTCACTCCTGGTTCTTTGGAGAGGCCGAATATGTTCTAATAACAGCTTCCTAGAGAACTTGACACCTAATAATATTACATTAGGGGTTAAATTCAGACAATTTCCTAATAATATACTTTTGTAACAAATGTTTATACATTGGCCCCTTGGCCATGCATTAAAATATTTTTATATGAAACTTGAACATGTATTATAAACATAACTGAGGTCAGCAATCTTGTGAAATTCTGTAAAACATTCCTGCCATTTATATTCAGTTCTCAAAATTCTTATACACTGATACACAAGTTCTGTCTGAAATCATTCAGTTTAATCTATATAAAATTCTAAATTTCTCGGATTGATAACTTAAGTTATATTTATTACAGAATTTTTTTATACCTTTATAAAATATTATTTTTAACAAATAATAATTATAAATAATAAATAATTAATAATTATAATAATAATAATAATAATAATAATAATAATAATAATAATTAATAATAATTAATAATAATAATTAATAATAATAAAAATCTTATTAGCAAAACCAAAACTATGATCAAGACTGGACTGACCAATATCAAGAGTAAATCCAACTGTGCAAGTCAAAGACCAAGGGTTTTTATGCGAGATCAAGTCTACTATGGTCGATCTTGGTTCTTGGTTTAGGAATGAACTTCTTTGTTGCTGTAGACGGACTGAATTTGATGACCACGCGTAATTTTGTTTTCCGTTGTCTTCTAAATTTTAACACTATTAATTACATTTTATTCTCAATAGTGATTCTATTCTTCATGCCCTAAAATCGATTGAAACTGACCGTCTCATTTTGCTTTTGAAATGCTGCGAGAGAATACATTCTTTTTTTACGTGTTTATGTATATGTATAAAATAGCCTATGCATTAATTTATTCATTTAAATTACATCATTTAAAATCTATATCTCCGGTCAATCGAAAAAATCACGAATATTTTGTTTTGCCTCGTTACTTACTATAAAAATGTCGTTCAAGTTTGTCATTTTTTTAAATGTATTGATGATTGATATCTTGCGAGATCTTGACCGTTAAGAAAATACTTTGGTGACATGGAAAGAGGCGAATTTTACCCATGTTACTTAAAATGCTTACCAGAGGTTTGTTCAAATTTCCTATTGGATTCTATACAAGGCTTCTCGGCAACATCGTCAATCCTTTTGTCTATTTATAATCGATTACAAATTTATGTTTCGTGCCCTATGAAAACAACTTCAGTCCTAATTTTCGTGTTGCTCAGAATGCAAGATCACAGGAGACTTATTCAACTTTGCGTTTTGAAATTTGATTTTTTGTACAGCTAAAAGTTTGATCTCAATTTCTCAACGGGGTGATTACGCGGCGATTCCTTCGCCAAGTTTTTGCAGTGTCCTTCTGTAATCGATCGATTTCGTTGAAATTCGTCCTGTCAAAGGTCGTCGGGTGTATACGTTACTGGAATTCCTACGCACGAATCGACCACAATTCGTCAAATATTTTTGTCAAGTTTGGCCCTTCATCTTCTTCACTTTGATTTCACGTTTTCCTTACTTCTTTTTTCTTTCTTTCCTTCCTTCCTTCCTTCCTTCCTTCCTTCTTTCTTTCTTCCTCTCTTCCTTTTTTCCTTTCTTTTATCTTGATTTCTTCATCTCCGTTTCGTCAGAAATATGTCGTCGTGTATCACCCTTTAAGAAATACTGCGGAGTGAAGTTTTTCGATAAAACTTGTGACACATGTCTTCTTCGAACACCTAATTAAATTAGGTCTTTCGCGTTAAAACTTATTTTGTCTCCATCGATCATTTCATTAATCGGTGCCGTGCGTTTTACTCGGCATCGCAGGGTGTGCGTCGTCGTCGTCGTTGTTGGCTTGTCAATTTTAATACAGCCGAATAGAATAAAATTGCATAATGAAACGAGATTCGATTAAACCCCATCGTATTTATCTCGTGTTTTCGCAACTCACGATTCCAACAGTTTCTCACAAAGTTCAGTTTCTACGACGCTTCGCTAACTTCGATCGTTGCTTTACAGTCCTGCATCTTGATTCTTGAAATTCTTCCAACTTTTATTGTCGGTTGGAAAAAAAAGTTCGACCTTTCGGCTCGAATCTCACTTACAATTCGCGTTAAAAAATGAGTGGATGCCAATAAAATTGCGTGTTGCCCGAAGCAAAGAGAAAGACAGATTGCCGGCAATCAACGACTTTTGACTGGTTATGTATCCATTTAAAATTAACCTTTGACTTTGTGAGAGGGCGTCCGAAGCTAGAGAAGAGGATTAGTCATGGTTACTGATCCTTCGTATAGGTACGCTCGGTGAGGTCATGTAACATCTCATTTTTTTGAGCTTTTTTTTCATCATTTAAATTGGCCTATATGGCGTCATTTTCAAATAACTTAATTCTGCTCCTTTCCTGAATGTAATTCTGATTCAATATTCGGAGTATATTGGGGCACGGCCTTGTGTTGACAGACGGGGTCACGGACCTAGTCCCCTACGCAATTAGTTTACACCACTTGAAACTCTTATTCATCGTCTGTATGCACTCATACAGACGATGCGCGGCCATGCCTATTTTTCAAAAATCATTTTCTTCGGATCTAATGGTGGTAGTGAAATGATTCAAAAACGCGAAATTGTATGTAATATTATGCAGAATTAAAGTATTTTTTATGGTTTATCGTTTGAGTATCAATGCGTTTTTTTCAAAAAAAAAGTTTTTTTATGATTTTTTTAACTTCCTCTAATATGACCATTTTAGAAAAAATTCTCATAAGTATACGTAGGTGGTGATATAGTAGTAAAAGTTTCATTAAAATCAGTCTGCTGCAGCATAAAAAAAATTTTTTTAAATGAGTCAAAAAATACCTGTTTCAGGTAATATTATGTAAGCTGCTCTATTTGAAATCTTTTTTCTGAGATACGGATTGCAGTTTCCATTGTATAACAATGAGAATTGACACTGATGTTCATTTCCCTAACTTGATCAATGAAATTTTGAGAAATTAATTTAAAAAATGCTGATGGTAAGCCAGTTGAAAAGGTAGATTTCGTTTAGAGTCGAGATGAAATTTCAAATTATTTGTATTTCGGTTTGCGTTCATATATGGAGGTTTCAAGAATCTTGTATTGCAATGAAAATTTCAAAAAACCATAGTTCAAAAATTAATGGACAAATGTGATCCATCTTTGAACTTGACCAAGACATGAACCAAAGTACGCACATCCCGAATTTTGTCCCGATCTGTGGAGAATTACGCGCTGTCTCTATTGTCTAAAAATTTCAAATTCAAACAGCCGCCATTTTGAAACTAATGAGTGGATTCCGTCCATCTTCGTACTTGACCGAGATATTGACCCAAATACACACCCCGCTTTTTTAAAACATTTTTTTATATCCCTATGTATGTGTAAACTTAAGAGGGAAGGGTGTCTTTGAAGTCTGGGGACCCTAATCGTAAAAATTGTGAAATTTTCCCGCAGTCGTAACCGTGCCACCCTCCGAAATTGGTGGGTTTTACGAAATCTATCTTATAAAGAAAGTTTAAGTATTTTACCTGCAGTTTAGGTATCCTGCCAGTGCTGAGACTCGATCGTCACCATCAGCATACAGCACCGTATACACTCAGTCACGGCGCTGATTGGTGGTGACAAGAGTATTTTCGGCCAATGTGTGCGCCACCGAAAGTAAAACATTTTGTAGGGATGCCTTTTTTCTGATCAATATCAAAAATTCTTGATCAAGTCAATCACTCATTTGATGAGAAAGTAACTTTTAAACCTGCGAGCATTGAGAATAATTACAGTTGAACAACACGGTGCATGTAAACGTATGGGACTCCTTGAAGAAATTCTTGGTTTGAATCCTATTCGAAACCCAAGTGCACAGTAGCTTCCAACATTTATCTTAAATGGACTTCATGGTTGCAGTTTGAGCTGAGACCTTGATGGTTCTCATTTTCACATCAGAAGAAACTCATTACAGCCCTAAATTTCAAACCCCTATTGTCGCCTATTGAATTCGTATTCAGAATCTCTTTTAACGGGTCCCATAAAGGTTTGTAAGTTACTTTCTTATCAAATGACCAAACGAGTGATCGACTCGATCAGTATGTGCTGCTGATCGGATAAAAGGCTCATAAAATGTTTTTTGTTTTCTGTACTTTATTTAAAGTTTCATCGATCAAGTTTTGAAAAGGAAAAACAGTTTATAACCGAACGAACGATGCGTCTTTTGAATTGAACCATTTGGCCCATGTTTGCCCGAATCTTTCTGTTGGTACGCACGTTTCACGTTTGTGCGACGTCGATGCGACGGAGTCACGTTTTCTCGCAACTTTCTCTGCCACTCTCGTAAGCAGCATTTTAAAACTTCTGACGAACAAACAAACTGTGTAATTTGATATTTACTCGTTTCCTCCGCGCAAGCATAACCGCTAATTTATAAATTCTGTGTAGCACACCTCGTTCGTAGTTTGTATGCGCCCCTTCTTAAATACCAATCTAAATCTCTTCGGAATTTTAATATCTCGTTCTCCGTACGTTAAAACATTTACATTCTCTCTTTTGGAAAGAGCGCGAAAACAAATAATTGCTTAAAAGTTGGAGTTGCCGAACAACAAACAAATCGTCGTTCGTCTCCGCCGGCGGCGTCCAAGTTCGTATCGTGAAAATAGAATAATGTTAAACTTGGCCGAATATTGTACTGTAAGGGTACTGTTCGTGCAATCGTTGGAACTCGGCGAAGAATAATCACATTCGCTGTGGCTGGGTGTCGATCGTGCGAAATGGAATCGATACTTAAATTCGTGTGAAATCGATATCCCCAGCTTTTCTTCGTCCCTCTCTGCTCGTACTTACTTAACGCCATCAGTGTCTCTGTCTCTGGCTTTCGGTACTCAAGAATTTAATCTACTGTGCCCGTGAGTGAGAGTAAGTCAGAAATGACCATTTTGAGTATATAGCCGATGAGGTGTTTTGTTGAAGACTCCTCTGTTCGATGGAATTGAAAAAATAAGTTAAATAAATAACTTTTGGAAATGAACAATATTTATTTGATATTATATACTTCTGATACAATGGGATGGTTAAGTCCGATTAGAACACCGTCAGCGTAATTTGCTGTAACCTTAAAATAATTTTTGACTCATAATCTTACTCCTGGACTAGATACTATACTTTTTGAATATTGTCGCTCTCTGGCATTTCTAGATAAGTTACAAGGAACCTTTATCTGCCTCTTTTGAATTTAACAAGAATACGGTCGTTTAATGGCGTTTATAACAAATTTTTATCTCATATTGCTTAGTTAGTCTAATAATGGTCTTTGAAATTAACATTAAAGAAATTCTAGGTCTGCCGACCTGGACAGTAAAGAAAGTTTTCAAAAATTATTAAAATTTTTATAAAAAATATAGGTAGATAACTAAAAGAGTTTACGTTAAAAACGCGTTTTTAAAAAATGAGCTTTTATTTATTTGGCGAAATAAATATTATTTTGTTGCGGAAGATTGGCTGCAGTAATGGTATATGTTAAAGTTGCTGTAGTAAGTAGAATAAAAGCTTATAAAAGAAAGAAAAAATGAAATTTGACAAATAATCTAAAATAAAAAAGAAGAAGAATTATTGGAATTTTTCTTTACAATATTTCAAAGCAGCCATTCAGTTCAATCACTTATTTGATATGAAATCTGCTTGATTGTCTCAGAATATTATGAATCATTTCTGGTCAACATTTATGTATTGTGTGGCAATTTGTAGTGTATTTGCGACTTACTGACAGTTAACCAGAAATTCTGGGCTTAAATCAGACATCAAAACATATAAGACATTTAAATTTTTTGATAAAGTTGGTTTTTTTTGACATGGAATAAAAAATTGAAAATTTTTAGTTTAGATGGTTGTTTTTCCTGCATTTTGCCGATAATTTTTTGTATATCATTGATAATTTGCTATGCTGTTGAGAAGAACTCTAATACTCTGTAAAATAAAAATACAGAATTTCACATCGAAAAAATTTGATATTTTTTGGTTCGGAAATTTTGAAGGAGGTGGACAATTGTTCTCGAAGCGAAAATCAGAAGTAATTCAAGAATAAATGCTCCCATTAAATCAAAATCAAAATATGTTTTTCTTATCATATTATGTTCAACTACCACCTGGTTCATCAATCTTTGCTCGGGTGCGATCATGCGGTGAATAAAATACTTATGACCGCATTTAAAAAATAAAATAAAAATGAAAATTTTAAAAGAAAACTGAAGAGATAGCCGATCGCCGATCGATATCCACAGGAAAAAAGCCATTGTGTCCATCAATGCCCCATAAACGAGTAGCCGATGACTACCAAACCTAAAGTCATTGAAATTCACGTATTAAATGATACGTAGAAGCCTATTTCAAATTATCAACTGTCGAGATTCAAGATTCGATATAAGACATTTATGTTCAGCTGTAATCACAAAATTTAATGATAGGCTTATTGCATGTTTAAAAAAAAACTGGTTCCTGACGAATTTTTCATCGTTTGCTATTATCACTACTGAATAGACTAAAATGCTCTTATTTATGTTCAATGAATTTTCTTAGACTTGGGATCTATCTAGATCATTTTCCCCATTTTTCGCGAATTTCAGTAGCATTGTTGGTGTAGTTATTGAAAACGCATTCATATACATACAACATACATATCCACACACATTCGTACATAAACACACACACACGCAATATATATATATATATATATAAGTACAAACTAATTATTGCTCGTATTGTAGTATTGGCAAATTTCATGACAATTTTTTACAACGAATTGGCGGAATGCAAGTAAAATGTAGAAAATCAGTCGTAAAGCAAGAAATAATTTTTCGATCGACCAAAAATCCGTTGAGTATTTGTTTAGGTTGATTTTGACGTGGGTTTAAATAGTCGTTGAATAATTTAAATGTAAATTTCTTGTATTATGCTATTAGTATACCTGGCTCTATAACTGTTGAGAACAGGACGTCCGTTATTAAACATTTTTAATTTGTTTTAAGGGACACTATTTACTGTTACAACTTGATGGGAATAGGAAAATGGGGGTTTCTTAGAAAACACCCTGTATGGTGTAATACTGAGTTTTCTTTGGACATGAAACGAAAAACCATGACTAGATTCAGCGAAATTTTCTTCTGTGTGGTTAGTTTTAAATAGCGAGTCTTCTTGATCTTCCTTTCTTTTTGACTTTCGTTCTAATTATTTTTCTAGTTGATTTATCAATTCTGCGGCCTCTCCTTCGAACGTTGATTGTTGAAATATTGAATGTACTGCCTCACTTCAACGAGCAATTTACTGCAACTATTTTCACAACTCTGTAAATTTTTAAATTAAAATTTTTCAAAACACCATCCCAACTTACCGCGTAAATTTCGATTTTCAAATAACAGTTTCGTTTGAAATCGTCGTAAAGTATGATCGCTGGCATAATCGTAATTTTAGCGGAGCGTACAGTTTAGAAATTTGAAAATCTTTCGCTGCTACAACCAATTAAGTTGACATTTGATTGAAATAGTGACGAGAGAATTATGGCCTCCAAGGATGAATGGTTCGAATTCGAACTCTCCTCCATCAGTTTCGATCCTGAAATATAATGTTCTTAATTTTTCAAACTTCTGTACTTTAGTTTTAACCCACTCGCGAGTATTCCCCCCATTTAACGAGTAGCTAGAGTTTCTAACTCTAATAAGGTACCGTCGAAATGGCTAATTTGTGGCAATAATGTGAACCATAGGCTTATTTATATTCAGTCCTTTGGGACGCGATTACTGCTTCGGATAAATAAACTGTTCCTCTGCACCTGCCGACCTTCTCCGCGCTGTAATCGACCTTCTAGTTATTCAAAAGAGAACTCAAGTAAGTACATATTTCGAAACAAATGAATAAAATGGCAGATACGAATACGGTTGGTTCCGTTGGTAGATACCTACGTTAATTCATGAACGTGTGAACGCACCCCCTACACTTCTCAACACCCTCTTATAGTAGTTTTCGATTCGATTAATTTTAGTCAAATAACGGTTCTAAATTCTGTGCGTCGCGGCGCGACGACTCGAAAATTGATGTTTGACTTTGTCGTGGATACCTTCTCGCCGGATGCTCCTCTTTCTCCCTCTATTCTTGCCACATCGCATCGTGACCCTCCGCTGCAGTGGATGATCTGCTTCATTATACCACGTGCCATTTAAATTTTCAAAGATTAAACGCGGCGGCAGCGGCGACAGCGGCGACGCCGACGCCTGTTCTGGTTTAATTTACCTGCCAGCGTTTCTCCTTACATTACATTATACTTTCGACTATTTGATTTTGCATACCGAAACACGTTTGAAATTAATTAATGCAAATCTCAATTCGATATTCGTTGTCTTCTTGTCGCTGCCGTGTCTTCATTGGCTCATAAATCGACATGTACGTAATTGCCATTTGCGGATATTAAGCCGATTGTGTGCATTGGTGAGCGGGTGAGGGTGGAGAAAGATGGCTCAAATATACTCTGTATGGCTTTACATCCAATTATGTAGTAGAAATTAATGCCGCGACGTTGGTGTTTATGTTTGCAAATTCCAAATTCCTTGAGGGAATGTAGCGAAAACCTGAATCGAAAAAATATACCGATATCTGATAATCGTCATCTGAGGGAGATTTGCGATGTATGAAAGTGTTTAGTTTCAAACTGAGTAAAATGGGAATTGTTGGTGTTTTCGAGTGAACTTATAAAATTCAAGCCTTATTCTCGCCTCGAGTTTTTTGTAACAATCTCAACTCAAACTTCAGACTACCTTTCGGTTCTGAACGCACCAGTCTTTTGTGTTTCACTATCGACTGATGTGCTAGTCCACCTTGTATGTTATGCTTTTGTACACACTTTTGGAACGTCGACAGAATGAACATAACATGTACCCTCGAATTAAATTATTATATTTTATTTATCTACAATTTATTTTTTATTATTATCTCTTCTTTATTATACAAATGTCTGTTTTATTATATGTAGAATCAGAAAAATACTAGCCTTTGTTAAGCAGTTGCCTTATTCGGTATTTTCTCCCTTTAATCGTAGAATGTAATTTTGTTCTATTTTATTATTTGAACTGAATTTCATTTCAGTATTTTTCAAAGCTCAGCAGAAGGCACTGGAATTTTGTAGCTCGTGGAGCAAACATCTCTATTCACACCTTTGCAGCGTTGCATTTAGGCATGGGCAGAGAGGGCAGTAGCCCATGGCGGCAAAATTTCAGAGGCGGCAAATTTTTCGACGATCCATTAAAAAAAAATTAAGTAGGCAACAGCTGAGCGAATCTATATAGCCACGCACACGCGCCTGTATAGATGCGCACATGGCAACGCACCGGCATACCAACACGCGCATAGACTAAAGTCCTCTCTTCATTTCAAAATCCAGTATATGAGAAAGATCGTACTCGCAAAAAAAAAAATTGCTGGCTGACGAAACTAGATAGAATGAATCTGAACTGAATGGCAGAGATCATTTTAAAATTTCCATATTTCTTGTTGGTATTGATGCCTTGCTCTCCGAATTGAGAAAGCGACGATCAAACTACGGAGATTATTCAAAAAAAATTTCATTTTTAAGAAAGAATTTCCAGCAAAGTTCGAAACTTCAGCATGAAATAACCTTGAATGAAATGCGAGAAAAAGCTGTTTTTCTAAAACAATGCTACCCCGAAGATTTGGATGAAAACATGGATAAAGAACTTTTCCATTTTATGTCACATATATCAGAGAAAAAATAAGAATTTCAAGGCATTTCAATTTTGGAATTATACTAAGGGTTTTCAGATATAAAACTCGAAAGTGTGTACCCTTATGTGGACCTAATTTTTAGATTGGCATTATGTACACCTGTAACAAATTGCTCTGCAGAAAGAAGTTTCTCTGTGCTGAAAAGACTTCGGTTTTGCAGGATAGGCTGCAACATATCTCCATCCTACACATCGAGTCTACAATATTAAAAAATACTGCATTGGACGATGTAATCAATAAATTTTGCGAAATAAAAGCAAGAAAACGATTATTCAAAATTTAAAATTGTAATGAAAGTTAGAATGTTATTTTTTTTTTTTTAATTTTTAATCAAACTTACAAGTTTGGATTTGTATAAAAGTAAACGTTTTTTAACAAAAATATACTGTATGAAAATTTTTCATAACTTTTTTTTTGGGGAGGGGGCGCACAAAAATTGATTGCCCACAGGCGGCAAAATCCTAAATGCGCCTCTGCACCTTTAACCATTTAGTACTGGATCAGTATAAAACAATGATTTTTGGTTAGACATACCGGCGCTAAATAGGAAACCACGACCTACCATTTGATATAGTACTTCGCATTTACGTTTATTTACTCTATCCTTGTGAATTTGAGGGATGACTTTATCGCGTGTATTCTAAATTGGTGAACACAAGCGAAACGTCAAAAATAATCAGAAGGTAGGTATTCTTGGATTGCCTACTTTTTTGCTGGCATGTCGACATTAAAAAGTACATTGGTCTTATGGAGCTTTACTGGTCCAGTACTATACATATAGTCAATGATTCACGAAAGTCAGTATTTTGCACAACCTGTGTATTTTTAAATAACTTACCTACATGAAATTTGTATAACGATGTGATGTGTCTATTTGTTATGGCAGTGGGACACATTGTGGTGTAATTCTTTTGTATTTGTAGGTATTTATTCAACCCATTAATTTCTTCCTTACAATATAGTCTACTAGGCTTATAAGTTATACCTAGTGTAAATTAGATGAAGAACCAACATCTGAAGTAGATTATCCTAGTCTCCAGTTTTTGATTTTGTGATACTCTCATTATAAGTAGTTGTAGACGCCTTCTAGGATAATTCAGCCTGTGGAATATTGTATTCGATGTGTTTTTGATTCGAATGTGGCCAGCCCAGGTGACATACGATATTTGAGACATTTTCTCCATTTCTTCAGTATCAGTGTAATTTATAATATGAGTTGTAAGCATAATTTCTAAGAGTTCTCCATGTTTGATTTTTTGTAAATTTAAAGAGAAAAAGAAGCAAAAAACAAGAATTACATTTAAAGTGCCAAGCAGTACCTCATTCTTGACCCAATTTCTGCCAATAATATAAACAGCGCAAAAAATCACTTTGTACAACGCTCTCAACGCTCTCTAAATAATTTAATCAATCTGTTCGAATAGAATGTGTGAAGAGCTGCAGTTTACGCCTGCACACATCTACAATAACTTTGTAATGTGTGTGAGCTTAGCTCAGTATTAAAATTGGCTACACGTGGTGAACCATGTAGCCCATGGACCAAAAGTGTGTTTGCCATACTGTACGTAGGGACCAGCCACAAATCCTACCAAAAAGTGTACAAGTACACCCATCACCACTGGTAGGAAGTCGCTATACTACTTCAACCTAGTATGTTTTTGGGTGAAACAGATGATGTGAAATGCATGCAAGATGCGAGTATAGTGACTAGAAGGTTCTTACAGGCTTAGTGCTGGAGGTATCTCTTCATCCTCATCATTGTGAGAGGGTTGATTCTTCCTGGCAGGATGACGTTGCCATTGTCTGTGGAAGGTTGATCAATGCCAGCCTCAACCAAAGGAGAAGGAGTGGAGTCTGGTGGACTTAATGCTTGGGGAGTGGAACCTTGCTAGCTCGACATTAAGGAAGTGGAACTGTGTGGGTTTAATGATGGTGTCGGTTGAATGGAACTTGTAAGCTTCAATGATGGAGAAGGTGGTGCTGGCAGCATCTGTTCTGTCATGTGGGATAGTCTGAGAGTAGTAGTTCATTGCTAATCCCTAGTCAAAACTGTAACCATGTATGTGTATTAAATACAGTACAGGGTAATATAGGATAGCCTATCCTAGTTGTGTCATGTGAAGCATGAGAAGGTAGGTGGAGATCAAACAGTGCCAGTTAAAAGCAACAGGGTCTGAGTAAGTCATTGATGACTGTTCAACCAAGATTCAGCCAGACACAGGGATTGTCTAGGTTTGGTACAAGAGAAGGGTTACCCTGACCTCAGTGGCTATCAACTTGTATAAGATGTGCCATAGATGGAAGGAGCACTAGCAACTGCTTCAACAAAGATGTGATCTCTGATGGTTTAGAAGATGCACTGGTTGAAGGAGTGGAGGCTGCCAGAGCAGTGAGAGTTGCAATGGTAGTTGATGCTGGGATCACAATATCTGAGAACTGCAATATGAAAGGCTGATTTAGGGTGAATGCTTCATCAGCAGCAATAGCAGCCAGTTATGAACTTTCCAGCTGTTGTATCAACAAAAGTTGTCAGATCATTGATGCCAAACTATGATAGAGCAGACCAAGGATGATGATATTGTCAATGTGACCATTAGTGAGTTGAACCAGTCTTCTCCAGGCGCACCAAATATCTATTCTAGCAGTTGCCATACCCACATATTTTTCAAGAGTGAAAACTCCTCATAAATGAACTGGTGGAGGTGGTTACTCCAGGTCTGTACAATAAGTCAAAGACCACATTAGCTACTAATGATGGGAGTAAACCCAAGATGGCAAAACACATCTGGTGCTCCGAGACATTGCCATGAGTTTGTACCATGTTCTTGGCCTGTTGCAGCCATAGCCACATGTTCCTTGCATTGAACTAGAGTAGAGCAGTCAATGTGCAAGGAGGAGCTTGGGCCACCACCAAGATATTCAGTGATGCTGTTATGGTTGATTGTTGACATTATCCTGCCTGGTATGTATGCCAGTGTCCTCCACCCTTTGATCTCCTACTCTCCTGTGTTGTGGAGGACCCAACAACATTGAAAAGAGGAGAGATTAGACTGTTGAAGGTCTGCTGGTTGTGTTCCCATCGATCCATTTCTAGAGAGGCAAAGCAACTAGGGTGTAGGAGAATTTGAGGATGTTTGTCTAAGTCTCTCCAGATCAAGTAGGTACTCGATGGGTGTCTTGAAAAAGACAGTTTTACCAGAAGGGAGCAGAAGTATAACCTCCTTGATTAGCTGCTGACTTATGAATGAAAGGGAGTTTAAAAAACTACAACCTACTCAATCCGTGGTCAGGCCAATAACTGAACACAGTTTGCACATCAGGGTAACCAGTTGTAGGGTGCAGTGTTTAGCACATGCGCACGTCTACAGTAACCTTTTAGTGTGTGTGAACCTAACTCAGTATTAAAATTGGACCACATGTGGTGAGCCATGTAGCCTGTGAACCAAAAAGTGTGGTCACCCTACTATACACAGGGATTGGCCACACAACCTACCAGCGAGTGTACAAGTACACCTATCATCCATCACTGGTTGGAAGTTGCCACAGAATGTGTAACTCATTCTATTCCACTTCAGGTTTTCCCATGAGTGATGTTTCATGTAGTGCTCGTGTGCCAAAGCACCTCACGAATAAGTTAAAATAATTCATTTTTAAATCATTTCAGGAAAACTAGTCAAAATTAATTCAAAACAATAATTTACAAATAATTTTTTCATTTCCAATAAAGATTTTTTTTTAAATTTTCTCATCCCCCCAAAAACGTTTTAACTACATTGTAAAACATTTTTACCATCAGATGGCCAAAAAATTAAACGCAATTCATTGGTTTTAATATCATTTTACTTCTCTCTTTTTCGCAATTTTTTTTTTGTTTGCAACTATGAAAATTAATTTTTGTCAAAAGTCACGGCCAGCACAAAGTTTTGCGTGCCAAAAAAAAAATAAAAAACACAACACGTCTCATTGATTTATTCAACATTTTTTGTAGTTCTTATACGAATAAAATTATGATGATATTCAAAGATATTATAATGCGTCAGATGAGCTCATTCGATTTACTATTATTCGGTTGCTTATAAAACGCAGTAAACCAATATCGTATTATAATTCTCTACGGTTTCTGGAGAAAACATTTGTTTTTATCGACTTTTTTCCCGGATTTTTAAAGCTGAAATTTGATAGAAAGGGCAAATTGAAAATTGGAAAAAATACAAAAAGTTATTTTGGTTCGGTATAATTTTGAGAATGATACTCTATCAGTCATGTTATAAAACTTTTAAAAGATTGAAAAAGTTTAATTCTACCGAAAACACTCTTTGCTTCGGATATGTTCAGTAATTTTTGTCACCGATTACAAAGAAACGCGGCTTATTATTGCAAGGAAATCGCCAAACGGAACGAAACGATTCTGCAGTCTTGAAAATCTGTTTGCGCCTACGAGTTGTGAGAATACTATTTGTAATACAACTGTCTTATCGTTTCATGCATTTCGAAGGAAATATCCCGTTCTCTGCTTGCACACTTCATAGCATTTTTACTATTTCCTATTTTCAAATAAATCTTAAATGTAGTGGTAGTTCCCCACTTTGATGTCTTCAGATGGAAATTCTTCCAAAAATTTATCTTTGTTTCCGACATAAAATATCAATGTTTGAAATTTCGGTATCGTGTTTAATTTATACGTAGATCTGTGAAACAGTATATCAGGTACACAGAATCTAACGTGGAATTGACGATCCACCCCTGTTATATTTTATCGTAAAAGGGGTGTGAAAAATTGTGTAAATACAAAAGATCTGCCAGAAATTCGAACATCGCCCCTCTAAATCGTGCGATGTTTATCGACATTTTATTTGCGAATTCGGGCGGAAGGGAAGGTGGTAACATTTTATGAGCTGAAATTTAATCCGGAATTGAATTGAATCGTTTTATGGCGGCTGAGCGAGCGACTTCGGCTCGTCAAGATCCTTTTCGTGAAAAGAATTCTACGTATAGCCTGTATGGGTAATCCAGTGTCATAAATATGCTGTCGAGATTCTTGCAATATGGCTGTTCGGCAACGGTGAAAATATCTCCGTTTATTGAGCTCGAATTTGCATTTATTTTTTTTATCTGAAAATATGTTTACGTGAAAATGAATTTTTTAAAATAGCTTCTATAATGTAAAACGTTTTGCGAAACCTAGCGCTCCTCTACAAACACTCATACCTACGTGTGTATTTCGCTTCTCGCTGTATAACGACCGAAACGCTAAACAAACGCGGTGCGTCGAACCAGAACTGTCGCGTTAGTAATTAACTAAGCTACAATAAATCCGTACAAAAAATGTCTAAAACTTCAAACTATTTCTCCTTTCCTTAGCCATTGATTTTACTTATGTAACGATGATTACGATTACCGTAATTTTTTTCGAGTAAGTAAGCTATTTTAATCGTCGGAATAGCTAATTACGCGTGAGGTCGCCGCTGCTTAGCTGTATTTTAGTCGATTTTTATGTCTTCTATCATTCGAGCTTTTGCCTTTCATCAAATCATGTTATGACGTACGCATTTCAGCGGAAGGTAAACATTTGTGTGACGAATGAGTTCATATTTTTCTTCATTCAGTCGCACCAACTGCAAACGTGGCAACGGTTATTCTGCGCACCACAAAACAGTTGAGATTTTTCCCCATTTCTTTCGAACCACAAAGACCTTTGAGATTGAATATTGCGTGTGAAAGAATCGTAAATGACTTATGAAATTGCGATTATGTCTTTTTTAAATATTGTGCATGTGTGCGTACGTATTCTCAACTATAGTTCAAGCTTAAACTTTTTTTTTCTTCTTTTATTTATTGTTATTGTTGTAGTACAGACATGCTATCCTGCCCTAGGCCAAACATCAGCAGTTTATAATAATGATGTATACAAATTTTCCGAGTATTCTTGTACTAAAGCCAGGTATGAAATGTTACGGACTGATACGATGACCTGGTTACGTGAATTTTAAAAATTTGTTTTCATTTCAGAACGTATTTTTTGGATTTCTATTTTTCCATCGTATTTGTTTTTATTTCGCTGCGATGCGCTATCACTGTAGGCTTCCTATTTTTTTCCCGTTTGCGTTTCGTACCGCTAATATAACATCACGCAAAATTTTGAAGGAAGGAACTATCTAAATTTACGGTTATTGTTCGAACGATGAGATTTCTTGTAGATGACACGTAGGTTCCATCGGTGATTGGTAACACACGAATTTGTAAATTTCGATGGTAATTTAAAATGGCTCATGTTGTTTAATGCTGGCGTGGGTTGTTCAGTGAAGACACAATTATGCAAATAATTTAATATTATTGGCTCGTTGTAGAAACGCTATCAACCTGATATCCATTAACGAGAACAACATTTTGTCAATTCTCAAAATTTTAGAAACTGTTAGATTGAATAATATTGAATTCGATCCTCTAATATGAAATCATCCTTTTTGTAAACCGACCATTTTAGATTAGTATTTACTCGCGACCCTTGAAAGATTGAGAAACGATGATTTAGAGCTAGAGGTCGTGAAAGAATAACTATGCGATGGTACACAAAATTAGAGGATAAGATTAGTGTCAAGTAGCCTTAGTCGCCAGTGAGGAGAAATAATTTAGCGTGGGTACATAACTTATGGGATGGTGAAAGTGTCATCGAGTGCGTGTAATGCATCAAATATTTCTGTTCTTATTGAGCGAGACATGTCCCAGTACAAATGTTTGAGCCGTTTGATCCTGTGCACCGAGAGTCTAAACGTTACGTTTCAGTCAGTTGGGATAGCGTACGTTCAGTATCGTAGGCTACTGTTTTCAATGAAATGCTGTTAAAGTTTTAGTGAACCAAGAAAAAAATTAAAATTGGCGTATAAAACATGAACTAAAAATTTTTATGAATTGAAAGGATTTTTTTTTTGATAACCCGAGCATCTTTCTGGGTCTCATGAAAATTTGGTCAACATTGATAAATTCTTGATTTACATTGAACTCGATTCTTACCTGCATAGTATAAACGTAAATATGAGTATGTCCACGTAGGTACTGGTATAAACTTTGAATTATGGTCAGTTCTACGTATCACATGATAATTCAGTTGTCTTACATCTCTTATATTTTGTTTATGATTTCTTGAAAATTAATTTTTTGGTTTTGGTCAATTTTTACCGATTCGTTAGCAACCTGTTTATGGGCCGTATCAGAAAACGTGCCTAACTTGGGGGCTTAATTCTTCGTCGGCAGTACTTGCACTAATTAGTTTGACTACAGTAACCAACTTCTAATTGTAAAAGTACGCTATCTCGGAGTTATGCGTGGAACAATCGAAAACGATTTTGTTTGTGGCGTTAACTTTTTATTTTTAATGGAAAAACTTCAATGTGTCGTTGGCGAATGAGAAATAATCTCCCAAGAATTTTGCGCATCCTCGCCTAGAAAATTCAAGACAGTGCCAAAGCATACAGCGACCAATGCATAGACCGAAACACTTTGCGGACAGAAAGTTGTTCTCGATTATTATGAATGGGAATTCAGTTTTAAAGGTTCATCCTTTTGCAATCGCACGATAAATTTTATCGCATTCGCTTCGGTGGAATGCGAGAAATTTTCCAAATCACCGAACTGGAAGTTAATACTCGCCTTTTTGATTTTGTTTTTGCCACTGCGGCGATAGTTTTAGCCGAATTCACGAACGTTTTTGTGAGAGAAAGATGCAATCGCTGAATTGGTTTGGCGAGTTCATTTTACATTGTATTAAAGTTTCGTTTTTATGTTTCGCCATATTCGCATTTTGTGTCCCAAATGGTGCGTAATACTGTGTGTAGATGAAAAAGAGTAATCGAATTTTTGGCTTCATTTTAGGCTTTTTGCTGGAAATGTATACCTACCTCGATACGTATTTGGACCATTCGCTGTGGACAATGAATGAATGGCTCGGGTGTGCAACGGCGCACTTTTCCTTTGTAAAATTCCGTGAAAGTTTTTATTCGCTCGCAATTCTTTCCGGATACTAATGGGTTCGCTCACGAACAATCAGCACTTTGATAACCGGTGTCCAATAGAGTTCGTTTTGTTGATAAGTCTGCGTGTCGCCTTGCCCCTTTGAGAAACAACCTCCGCTTCTATATCGATTGGGTTAAAATAAAAATTTCCGGTAAATTAGACCGAGTTGATGCGATAGTCATACTAACAACCATTCATTCTTCCTACGATAAAATATTAAGACGGTAGCTATGGGAAAAGGATCGAGTCCTAATGTTGGTGCTTTCATCGCGTCGTGTCCTTCAACAACTCTCTTCGAATATTCTATCCTAAAAATATTTTTCATACTCTTGATCAACGTTTTTGAAATTGAAACACCCCCTTGTAAGAAGAAAATTCTTGTTACAGTATACGATTGGAAATTGGCCCTCAATGAAGCATGTACTTTATATCAGTCATCTTAGGATTATTTCTACCTACACTTGCTAAAATTTAAATTGACAATTTAGTGTTTTATTGTCTAAAAATATTTATAAAACGAGAATAAGTTGGTATATTTCTCACTCGAATGGTACGACTATTGGGTGGGTCTGTGTTCCTGCTTGAAGATTCGAAAAACAGCTGCCAAATAATTAAAACTATTAATAACTAGGGAAAATATTGATTCTGATCATTATGAACATTTTTCAGACTCCGTCGAAAATTGAGAATGTCCTAGTAATTATTTCTTAAAGAAGTAAAAAATTAAGTTTCGTTAGTCATTACGACAGTTCAAGTCAAACCTTAGCCTTTAATAAAATTTATAACTGAATCATATAGAAATTCAGTCCTCTCCATACAATATGATAACAAAATTCTTAGCATACCTGCCCTAATTATGACAGGGTGTAACTTTTGGATTGTTTCTTTTTAGCTTGTTTTCAAAAAAAAATCTGCAATTTGAAATTTAATTGTTGTTCTCCAGGTTTTTCAGTTAAAAAAATATTCTTTCACGATCCGTTCAAGAAAACGTAAAAAGAAAAAAAAAGAAGTTTTTTCTGTCTTATTGCAAACCAAATTTTTTGTCGCAAAAATTTTTTGGATCGTTTAAATTTTTCTCAAAATTAATAAGGGTTAAGCGTAAAACCGGCCATTATTTGAAAAACTATACTGTGACAACGTTCTAATTTTCTCCCGTTTTAGTCGTAAAATAATTTTGACTAGAAATGCTTTTTTAATATAGTAATGTCAAATTTAATTAAGGATCATTTTCGTTTTCTCTGTATAGTTTTCCTTGCCGTATAAGTCAAAATTATTTTTATTCTCCTTATTATTTTTTCTTCTATGAAAGAAAAATTTTTCAATATTTAGAAAGAAAAAGTTATTATTCTAGTCTACAGAAAGTGAACGACTGTTCTCGAATTGATGTTTCGTGATATTTTCAAATAATTTGTTGCTCAGTCAACGTTGGATTAAAAATTGTAACAGATTGTTAGCTCAATGAATATGTATCACTTCATATCTCGAAATAATTGAGATTTTAAATTATTGTTTGTGAAAGGAAATAATTCCGATATTTTGATAAAGTGAAGCTGGATAATGCGGGCTAGTCTTCGAAACAACATTTTAAATATGAAAACTATCTTCGACTTTAATTTATGGATTTTTTGTTTCTTTGTTGCAGGGTCTAGAAATTGATGTTGCTGTGTCACCTGTAACTGGCAATTCCAATTCAGGAACCACCGAAAAACGCAAACTTAACGATGAAAATGAGCTTAATAAAGAATTGAAGAAGGTAAGTAAAACATTTTTGTTTTGTAATGCAAATATGTCGCAACTCTTTTGTTTCAGTTGACATGAAGAATGTGTCATAACATACCTTATGTGAAATACGTCTTCTTTCTATTTTGGGGGAGTGGGAATTTGGTGGCTTTGTATAGAGTTTCCTGGCTTTCATCTGAAGAATTAAGGACAGAGGAAATGGGTGAATCTGTTCTCTGTGGTGAAGCAGAGTTACTACGTCGAGCCTAAAGCTGGGTTTATACAAAACAAATATGCAAACTACGAAAGTTTTTTTTCGCATGTTTGGTATAAACGGCCATCAAACAGATCAATGAGAATGAACAAAATTAGCTATATTTAAGCAAACAGAAACGAATTTCCTGTAATCTCGTGAATATTGGAAAAAATCGAACAAACAGAATATGTTCATTCGGTGTAAACGCCCCTCAAAACAGATACTTTCAGCCATTTAGGAGAAGTAGAAAAGTCACTCATTTATTTACAGCGCAGAGTAAAATGCAAAATAAATTTTTTATATTACATGATTAGAAAGGCAATGTTTGCGCTGCTATATTTTGAGCAAAAAGTAGCCCTTATCATTTATGAATCAACTGCAAGTGTAACCTTGATGTAAGGTGAACATACCTGCTTGGAAACAAATGCATCGCATTTTTACATGGAGGCATATATTTGCGAGGCCTATATTCGATTGAGCGATTTTTTAGCCTTGATATGGCCATATGAGAATGAAAAGTGTAAAAGCTTAGAAACGAATGTATTATTTGTGCGCGTTTATTTTGCCTGATTTTGGGTTCAAATATTGACGATATTTGCGTTCATTCTGAATAATTGTAGGCTACGACAGCGAATAACATTGGACATTCTGATCATTAATTATAAAAATTATCTTCCAAAACAAGACCCTAAAGTGAGTTTACTTGACTCGGGAATGGCTTACTCGCCGGGCTCGTTTTGCAAACTTGTCTTCGCATGTAAAGCTCACTTTTGAACCTTGGTGTGTAATATACTGTTCATCAGTTCTGACTCAGTATTGTTTATTGTCTTTGAAAATCTCAGCACCCCTAATTTTTTTTTTAATCTACCTACCCTATCGGCTTTCAGGGAGTCAGCGTTGACTTTTCAAATTAACCTCTATTTGTACATGATAACAAATATACCATCGTGCTTATGAATTTTTCTTGACTCCTTCCGTCGACCTTCCTAAACCTCTCGCCATAATTATTTAACTAGCTTCGTGTTAAACAAGCCCTCCCATCATATTCGTCTGATGATCTCGAACGGTGACTTGACACGACATATTACGCAGTGTTCTGTCGAAAAAAATTTGTTTCTTTTGGTTTAGGGCTCCGCCTTTTTGAAGTATGTTGTGGCCGGCACATCAGACCGTCGACTCATAAATAACAAAATAGATCCGATAAAATATGTTGAATAAAACTGTTTAAAAAACTCGACTCAATTAAAACTTAGGCGTCCTGTAATGGTTGTGATATAGACCTATAAAAAATAATATTTTGATATGCAAAAAGCACACGAGCTATTTGTGAATTTTGGTGTCTTCTATCAACGAATTAATTTAAAACCAATGAAAAAGTTTCTGCCGCATAAATGCGAGAGTAAAAGGCTATTTATGTTATATTTTACGTGATTCATTTTATTTTTAATCGGCTGCGGAGAACCAGTAATTAGTTATACGGTAGATGAAATTTGATGGCAACCATGTTTTGAGAAATTTATTCGTCCGGCTTTCAACCCGAAAATATTTTTGCCATTCTAATTTATTTTCGAACAAATACGAGCTTACCCCGAAAATAAATGTAAATTGAACAAGTCTTGTTGATTGTCCTGCATAAATGATATTGCTGTTCGAATGCGTGATGGTATTTTTATTAACAGGTTTTCGAAAAACCTGCTATTGTTATTTTTTTCTTCCGAATAGTCGGCCGTCCTCATTAATTTTCAACGTTCCAGGAAATTTTTATAAATAGAATTAAGATATATCCGTATCTTAAGCTTACCCTCCTTCCCCTCAACATCGGATAAATTAAAAACATTATTTGTTAGCTATGAATATTGTAATCATGCTCACGAGGTTTTCAGAATTTCGGGTCGGATTGTATTCTTTTGTTTTATCGTAAGTGCAGCAATTTCTCACTGTTTTTAAAAATTGTTTCCACATTAATGACTCCATGCAAAAGCAGAAAATGCACCCATAGTCTCGGTAGTGTAATGCAAAAACTCCAGCGCAACAAAAGTTCGCTAGAAAACCAAGTCTGCCAATTTACAACTACAGTTAATTCAAAAACCTGAATTCCAGTCACGTGAAAAAGTTGCAAAAAACAATCGATTGTAAGTTATCGATATAACAAAATTTCGTTGTTACACTTTTAAGTAAATAAAATAAAATAATCCCTTGCGCCGTAAATAGAAAAAAGACTGAAAAGATACTTTAAACCACACGGGTGATTTGATTTTCCCCTGCAATTTTTTCTTGTTTTACATTTTTCGTAGAAACTACTGAATCAATAAGGACAAAATTCATATCAGACCTGATCCTACGTAAGAACTATATTTCATAGAAATTTCAGCTTTATCCCTTTTGCAGTTTTCTCAAAATCGTGAACTCGAATTTTGGGTTATATATGGGGTATTTATACCTATATATTTATATTTTGCAGAATTATTCATTTTATCACACACCCTGTAGGAAATTATCATTGTGGTGCGTGATAAAACGAATAAGTTAGGTAAATGTCATATGGTTTGTCAGTTACACTGGACCAAAATTCAAATGTAAAATACACTAATAAAATAACAAAATACACAATTAAGGAATCAAAATAGTGTAATTAATAAGAAAAATGAACATTTTCAAAGAAATCATTTAAAATTACTGCCATCCACCAGTAGCCATGACACAATACCATTGGCGATCATTAAACTCAGCTTGAAAATGCTCTAATTGAGCATAGGCAATTTTGGCCCAACAATCATTTATCGCATTTCAGAGTCCTCTTATTGTGGAATATGGTCCATATTTGTAAATTACTGATGACACGTGACACCACAAAATAACATCTAACGGATTGAGATTAGGGGTCAAAATTACTTGTGATCAATTAGAGCATGTTCAAGCGGAGTTTATTGATGGCTTAGGGAATTGAGTCATAGCTACTGGTGGTCATTTTGAATTATTTACTTCAAAAACTTAATTTTACTGATTGATTACATCATCTAGATTCTTTACTCGTGTATTTTGTCTTTTATTTGTGTATTTTACTTTTGAATTTTGGTGCAATGTAAATGACGAATCATATGATACTTACCTACCTTACTTATTTATTTTATCACGCACCACAATGTTAATTTCCTATGATTCGTGATAACATGAATAACCCTGTATATTATACCATAGTGAAGATAATTACTGTTGCTGCGGTGGAATACATTCATCTTGCACGGGCACTAATTGATGGCATATGTAATACCTATGTAAATACAAATTCTCACCTTCCTACCAATCGGTATATGTTAAAGATTGGTACAGTAGAATGCCTGCTTTTTAATTCAGGAATAAAGTGATAGTCGCAGGTTCGAATCCCCAAGCAAGAAACTTCACTGCATATATTTATTTACCTAATTCAAGAGTGTGTCTTTGAGTATATTCATGTTATTTTTATAGTAGAACTGATCAAAAACGGTCATAAAAAATTCAGGAAAAATATTCATTTTATTTCGGTTTTGCTAAAATCTAATTTTACTTGCGAGACAATTGGAAACACTTGGTAAGTTCGACAACAAAAAACTTGTCTCTGATACTTTTTACGGTTGCCTTGGTAAAACTCGAACACCTGATGAATTTTCTGCGTGCAGAGCTTCCACGAGAGTGTCGATGGTATGAAATTGTAAATTATTCGCTGCTTGTAACAAAAGTTCCATTTCTGTTGGATTTTCTAAACAGTTCAGCGAGATTGTTGTTCCAGTCGTTCCTATTTATTGGCCATCAAATTGAAGCACGTTAGCAAATTGAATGCCGAATGGTGTATGTATGCTATACGAATATAATTATGTGTATTATTCGTATTACGATTGAACAAGGCGCGCGTCATCGGTGTGCACTTTTTACAATAATCAAATAATCATCGAACCGTGAAGAGGTGAATTGAAATCGAATAAAAAATTTCATTTGGGTATGACGTTTTCTCTCTGATCGTAAAAAGAACAATACCTACCGTATATTGTGCTTTCAGTTTCGCAGTCTACTTTTTTCCCGTTTATATGTATTCTCCTTTAACCTCTCGAATAATATTGAAGCTAGTTTTCCAATTTTACCCCCTATTCTTCTCGGCGGCATAATTTACGGAAAACTATCGAATGTAAATTACGTTTGCGCGTCTTCTTCGAAAGGGGAAAATCTGTTCAAGCGGCGAGTGGATACGGCATTGGCTTTGAGAGATCAGTTATAGCTGTAAAGTGGTTTCTTCGAGATTGCACTGACAATGAAAAACCTCATCAAATGTTAGCCACTATAACGTTTTTCCCATCTAAATCTCAGTTATTATTAAATACTTGGTATCGTCGATCTCAGCTGGTTTTTGTTTTCGACATTGACTATGTGTTATCATCCTTACAAAATTATAATTTAAGATAAATAGTCGGAGGAGAGAGAAAAAGAAAGATTTATCCAAAATTAGTTGCTGCCTCACTTCCGCTTATTTCAGTTCTCATTTAACGCTTTTGGGTATGAGACTATGAGTTTTTTGAAAGTTGGCGCGAAAATCGATTTTATTTCATCAGAATTACAAAACACTCGTACGATTTATTATCTTAACACGGTTTGGTCCACTTCCGCCTGCTTTATGGATTAAATCTTTTTTTACATACCATTCAATGCCCATAATCTTTACCTCGGTGTTCTTAAATATCAATCAGTTAGTCGAATTATGGATAGAAGAACAGAATCACGTACCCCTTATTGTAGGCGCATGTCAGTGATCCATAAGCCATGAGCACCCTGTAGGGGTGGTTAGAAATCGGGAAATTATCAAATTCATTCGAAGAAGCGAGTATAAATCGTATAATCCAACATTGGTGTCATGAAAATAATTCTTTTGGTGAGCCCCGAACAACTGAAGAACCAGTACTGTAACACTAATCTTGACAGAGCTGATACCAGTTACGTGGACCCACTGTTGATTACTGGGAGTATCGCAGGAAAAGCGTTGAAGGCCCGCTATCAAATTCAGGGGACACTTTGAGAACTCCTTCTAATCAAAAATATTTTCTATTTGAAAGTGGATTCGTACTCTTCTTGAGAATCGTCACACTCCGATCCAACTGCTGAAAAGACCATTTCACTTTGAAAGTATCAAATCTCATTTAGTGCTTTATCGTCGCCTGTTTTGAAACATAAGATTGCTCATGTTTATACTTGCGTATGCAATTTTCTTTCTTTTTTTTTTCATGGTTGGAAAAGGAGTGGAATGTCATCAGTCTGTAAAAAAATTCTGCATTCTGTATCTGAAACTTTTCGCTATTTTTTTCGTGAAGTAAAACTGATACAGATTGTTGATTCGTTCTCGAGGCTATCCATTATTTTGATTTTACCGTCGAAACTGTGAATTGCTGAAAACTATTCAAAGTTTTCATCCGTGTAGTCAAAGTTTCGTTCGCAGAACTAAAGTTATTTTACATCCTACTATTCGCATTTATTATTTTTTGGAGCAATTGTGAACAATAGTTGGGACAGTTTCTGAGATAACACACGTATTTTATCGTACCAGTTAAACTGTTACAAGGGATTTTGAAACGAAGTTATTCGCCTCAAGCGCTGTTACTGCCTTTTTTTTCGAAAAAGTGACCTTTTAAATATTTTAACTCAGCGTCATTTGCAAGCGCATACCAAAATGGACGAAAATGGTGTTTTAGCTGATTAAAATTCATTAGTACAGCTGTACAAAGAAATTAAATGTACAAGTATCGCATTAACTTTTTCACTAGACCTCTCTATCGTGCCCTTAAGTCACAAAAGGGGGTGTGTTCATGTGTCAGAAAATATGTTTTTGAGTCACTGATTTCAAATCTGGAACTTTTTTTATTATCTGACCACTTTTCAGCTTCGTGCGACTTGGTGCCATTCGTTCGTTCATCAGTTCTTTGTGATGCCGACTTCAGATCTTGCATCACTTCCATTATTTTGCCGCTTTTCAGCCTCTTGCTGCTGCTCAAAGTGAGGATTATCGTAATATCCATTCACATTGTAGGAAATAAAATTTGAAATTATTCTACATCCGACCATTAGAGGATAAAAAATAAGTGATCAGAAATATTTTCCACAATTCTATAGGTAATCTTTCAGATTTTTTTCGTAGATACCTGTTCTTTGAGAGATAGTTGTTTGCTGGCAACCCATTACCAATAAAGAAACCCATGTTTTGCTACTCATCACAACTTCGTTATTGTGGTCGCCCATGAAGTATCATTTTTCTCCAAGCAAAAGAAAATTCTTTATTTCTGCATACTTCTAGCTCGACCTTTTGTTCGATTGCTTCTTTTTGGTTGGTGAAATTTTTTTCTCCTTTTTTCGCCTCCCGCTTACCCTGGCTTGTCAAATTTTCTAAGTTCGAGAGAAAATTCTCGTCAGACAATTTAATTTTATCCTTGTTTTCGCAGTAAATTGTAACAATCTGTCGCGAACGATAAAACATTGAAATTGTGCCCCATTGTATCGTTGCGCGCATTTCTCCCCCTGCATCCTTCCCCCTATGGCTCATGATCGTTTACCGTATTATCGCAACGGCTGAAATTTCAATTTGCTTTTTTTCTTCTGTGGCGAGGTGAGGCGCATTTAAATGCGCCTCGTTTTCGCATTGCTGAGCGCTTTTCGAGTATCGAATTACGGCGCTGCGACAATACATCGCGTTTTGCAGCGCAATTGTCTAATTTTCACTTTGGATATGAATTGGAGGAGAAAAGAAGCGGAAAGAAAAGAAAAGCAAGAAAATAAAAATAAAATTCAATCTTACATGTGCTTAATATTCATTTTCCGCCTTGGTTTTTCTCCCGTTTCGACGACGATTATTATTATTATATACCCATCATTAAGTGGTAGTGCTTTTCTCCTTTTGCCATCATCATCATCATCATCATCACCGTTGTTATTTCTGAGAGAGCGAGTAAAATTTCTTCCTCTGTATCTTCCGTGCATTTATCGAATTTAACGGTGAAATGCGAATCGTTTAATGTTCGCCGTTATTTTTTGAGTGATTATATTACGCCCTCCGGGGATACACGGAGTAGTCCGAAATGAAAAATGTGAAAAACTTTCAGTACGAACCCTTTGAGACCTCGCAGCAACATCTGCCCTGTTGATTGGAAAAGTTGATTGCTCAGAGAAAGAAAAAGAAAAAAAAAGTTTAAAATTTTGGAATACTGAAATGAATATTCCCCCTCCACTTGATGATTGACTCTCGTATGAAATGGCCGCCGTCACTCGAAACATTGATGTTAGTAAACTTTTCTTTCGGAAAGGAAAACAAATATCTCGGTCAATTTCAAATTTGTTACTTGGTAAAAAAGCGAACAAAAAATAAAATAAACAGTGGGTGGAAGTTTTTTGTAGGGGAAATAAGAAAAAACGAAAATAGTTCCATATTAAATGAACGTAGGATGTCAGAAAGTATTGGAGCCTACTAAAGTCATTTTTCTGAACTTTGTGAAGCAGAAATTCATCGTTTTAAATTCCTTTTAGGTATTATAAGAACATTTAACAATACCTACTGTATTCAAATATTTTCACCAATTTATGAGATGGTACACGTTTGACCAGTTTTATTCAATTTTTGACAAATGCGTGTGTAACATCTCTCTCCTGTAAGTAAGCGTTTTTCTTGCAATTTTCATTTTATCAGTATCGAGGTCATTTATTATAGGTTTATTGGTTATTTTGATTTCTACATTATGAGAAGTTCGAGATCTGGACCTTCAAATAAAAATTATTTTTTGACAAATTCTGACAAAATAATGACGTTACAATTTAAGACAATTTTTCGAGAGACAAAATTCGAATTCGGACATTATATTATCTGAATTCGAACTCGTATTCAGATCAAGACGTGAAGACAGAAATAAAATCTGATTCTCTTTCAGGCAATTATAATGCATTTTATTTCAGTAACGACTCTTTCAAATTCAGACAATTTTAGACAATAATTTGGTTCGATCCGATAGACTGGCGCCATGAGACATATATTAAATGAAGACGAATTGAATGAAAGTAAAAACCCATCGACGGACATGAATGTAGCCAACCTTTTTGCTTTATCTCCGGTCTTTCCACACTTTGCTTGCGGTTTGCAGTCATTAATATATTTTTATTATATTTTATTTTATCAGTCATCCACGTGTGTTTTTAGCCTATTGTATGTCGACGTATATATTTATGGTTTCTGTAATCTCATTGGCTGTAGAAATTTTATATTTCCTCTCACTTTTTATGTTATCGACATCGCATGTTTGAAGGAAATTAGCAGACAATAAGTGGGGAAATTTCCTCAACAAGAAGAGCTGATTTGTGAAGACGAATTCTAATTTTAAAATCACTCTCTCTCTTTGCACTGGCAATACCCGGTATTGGGTTTGTCTTTGCAAATAAGTCCTTCTTGTGTAGGCGGATAGCAGCAGGTCCAAGTCACAAGTCGTACGTTTAAGTCCTCACCTTAGGCAATTTAATATGTGTACCATTTTCGAGATGCAGAATACGATTCAATCTGATCTACCTTGAAGACAACTAGGATGGTAGTTGGTATTCCAGATAGGTTCAGTTGAAGACAAAGGCAAACTGGGAATGTTCTTTCTCATGAAGGATTAGTAGTGACGACACACAAGTCATTTCTAGTTTTGCCAGTTGTACATCGCACTTCAAGGCAATCTTTTGAAAACACCTGCGAGGTGAAGCATCAGTCAACAATGCGATCAGATGGAGTTCCTGGCATTTGTTAGGAGGGAAATTTGGTGTGTTGAAGACAACTTTAAGACAAGCTTGGTTCAAGATGACTGCCTTGCTCTGTCATTTAAAGGCCGCGTCGAGCCTTCTCTTTGCGCATAGTGGATTTGACTCCATCTATGTTAGTAATTTTCTCACCTCATCCTCACTTTCAACCAAAAGCTCCGAGACCTAAAGTTTCATATTAGGAGTCTTTTAAACAACAAAACTATCACTCATGAAGACACACAATTAGGTGAAGACACAACACCTTTCTGATGGTTTCCCCTACTTGTTGTCTGCAATAGCTTTTTTTTTTAACTTTTTATTTTTCCGCTACACACTTTGCTTTGTTCCGCTTTGTTGACACTATAGTTCTTTTGTAATTATAGTCTTTGACAAAATAATTCTGCTGTTTGTTTTTGTAGGTTTTGAACCTTATATGGATCGAAACTTTGTTAGGCTCTTCTATCCGCACAACTTAGCTTATTGCTGATTCGTCATATTAATTTGCTGAGGTATGAAGATAAATGTAAGCTGCGTTTTGCCGTGTCTGAAGAAGTTTAATTAAAGTCAAGAGGAATTCAGCCATAGGACATAGTCAAAGTCAAAAAAAAAAAATGTCTTGAAAACACAATTCAAGACCCCTTGATTCAGTGTTTCGGCTGCATGATGCCCTAACTTTAGGACATTGTGACGTCATTAGCATTTAAACATCACTATGCATTAAAGGTTGACTTTATGACACGTGACAGGAATCGATTTCGTATGCCTCATAAAATATGGCGACTGTGGCAGGAATCGATTTTGGACGCCTCAATTATTATATCTTGGACATCATTTGATCATTAACTATTTATTGTGTGAAGTTAAAATCGTATTGGTATTTACATTTATTATTTCACTAAGTTCACGCAGTCTGGTGTCCCGCATGCTTATGGAGAAGGTAAAAACGTAAAAGAAAAGGAAAAAAGAATGAACGTGGGCGGATCAATTGTCATCAATATTATACGGGCGAAGTGCAAAATATACGCTCAGGCACTGCTATTTCTTGTATGTTTTGGAAACGCGTGAAATATGGTCATCAATGATGGTGAAAATTATGTAAGCGAAGCCGAGACGAAGACTTAAATTTTAGCTTGTCTAACCAAGAACGAGGTCAAGACTACCATGGACTCGACGGTCTTTTCGTTACTGGCATCAGGATCCGGTGACCGCAGCATAAATTTTGCAATCATACTTGAGAGCACCAAGTGAACCGAACCGATCACACCGCCATTTGGAGTCTGCAATATAATGGTAAATGATCTCAAACCACAGACACAATCGATTTTGTATTACGTTTGTGGCTCCATAAATTTGAATTGGCCAATTACAATGAAATTTTTGATAGATTGAGAATTTGCCCATCTATGGTGGTACCAAAAATTCGTCTAAATGTAGTCTAATTTAAATTAGTGCAATAAATAAACAATAAAGAAGGAGATAGAGACTCATTTGTCACGTAGGTTGTATTTTTGTTGATATCGAAGTTGACCGACCTATAGTGATTTTAAAAGACATTGATGACTAATGAGTGTGTGACGCTTATCTCCAAATCAAAAATATTTCTGGACCATATGCAGAAAAACGATACTTAAGTAACCACCAGAACTGAGTACTCATTTTCAAAAAAGGGGTCATGTAAAACAGGAGAAAAAACATTAGCAATAGTGGTCCGATTTTGTTCAGTTGCAATTTTGCCCACAGTTTGAGCACCCAAAAAATGTTGATTTTTTTTTAAAAAATCTGTCTCCAAAAAATATTCTTGCTTGTATATGTTTATTTGTTTTACGTGCCTTTTTTTTTGACAACTTTGAGAACTAATTGCCTACCTAAGCTCTAGTAAACTTAGTAAATAGGAATATTTCCACGCTGATATTTTGAAAAATGGAATGGTTGCCTATAAGTAACGTTTTGAAAGAAAAAAAAAAGCAATTTAGCTCGCAGTCCAATTTTGCTTACTTACTCGGCTGTAGTCTTTCAAGATGTGATGACTTTTAGAAAAAGGAAAATTTTTATTCTAAAAATATTTATAAGTACATTTGGTGAGGTTTGGGAGAATTCTATCGATATGAATCAAAAGTTAGCCTTAATTCAATAAGCCTATCACTCCCAAGCCATGACTAAAATATGTCAATATTACTGTGTTCGCGTAGGCGAAGAAAGGATTGTGTTCGATTGATCGAAGGGAGAATGGTACAAGATTTTGATAGACAAAAAAAGGTTGACGAAGGCAGTTGACAAAAAATGAGACACTTGCCATAGCGTGAGCATTTACCGAGTCTAGTAGGATCGTGGTGCCGGTGGGTGGAGGGCTGAGGTGTGAGGAGGACACAACTTTCGGCTTTTGACGAGGCGCGAACTGTGGAATAGATGGCTGGATGGGGCGGAGGGGCTGCCTAATTAAGCGGTATGTTATTATTTCAACTTTATTTCGTTTCATAGTTGCATAATGCGTACGTTTCTACGAAATCTATTTGTGGAATAATTTGCATTCGTTTCTGAATAGCGCTGGGCCTTCTCATGTCGATGTCAAACATGCGTTAAATCCCAGAACAGCGGAAGTGTAGCTCGGGTTTGTTTTGTACTCCTCTTCGCAAAATCTGTAGAAAATGCGATTGCCGTCACCATTTGGAAAGATTACAATTCGTGTGCGGGACAAAGGGCGGAGGATTAAGGTGAAGTAATTTCTGGTCCGAAATATTTCGAAATCGTTTGTATTCAGCGCACGTGAATACAACTTGAGCAATCTTTAAACAAGCGGATCAGAGCGAGAAAGGGCACAGAAAACGGAATCGAAGAAGCTAATGCAGGAAATAAGTCCACGAATATCGATACCCGGAGTCTCTTAATAGCATTTTGCTCCGAATGAAATACGGATTACTTCTTTTTGCGATAGTATAGTAGACCAAAGAATGCTTCGCTGCGCAAGTTTTTTTTTTCTCGCCAGAAGATGAGCCAGCAAATCAAAAAAAATAATAAGTGAAAAGAAAGGAATGTCACAGTACGAAATACTGCACATTATCAGCTATTCGTGAAGGCCTGCAGATAACGTGGTGTAAAAATATACGAGCTATGAAAAATAGTTTCTCTGCAGAAAATGGAATTCTAATCGTTGATGCTTAGTAGAAACATTTAATTTAAAGTTTTCATTTGATCCTATTACTGCAGCATAAGTCTTGTATTTTTTTTCTCTCAAAATTATGTTGCAATGATGAGCATTAATTAGAAAAAAAGTCTGTGATAACAAAAAAATAGAGGCATAAGTACAATTTACATATCTGTGCCTTTGATAAGTTTAAGGGTTCAGAAAAATATAGTTAGATACGTAAAGTTGGTTTTGAAGAAGTATTTTACAATTTTTAAATTTTGTTGTTTTTTGTGTATGTTTTTCAAGTAGTAGACTTTAATTCAAATTTTGAATATTATTTAATCGCACTCTTGCTCGGTCGTTGAACGAGTCAAAATCCTGTTGATGTGTAACGTTACTTTGTTTCGCGGTTGCTTGTAATTTTTCAATGCGTTCAAATTTTTATCAAAATTTTTCGATGAGTTTATTCCCAAACTACGAGCTGCCCTGAATTAAAACGGGTAATTACTTTTGACTGGTCGTCAGTCTTACAGCAAGCCGACATAACCAACAACAAGCACTTGTTGAGACTGCATACGGTAGGTGAACTTGTGAAAAGAAGAAAAGTATTCTTAATTCAAAATGAAGTTGTTCCATAGAAAACAGCATATTTGCTGTTCAAAGCACTTTGCTGTAGAGTTTATGGGCACATACGTGTGGTTGCACTGGTTTTAAGTTTCTGTTGCTGTCTGCTGTTCCTTATACAATATATAAGCTACTTATCCTTAGGCTATGTCTACACAATTAAAGGGATGGGCTGCTTCGGAGCAGTCTAGTTTGAAGAACCAGATTTTTTTAAAAGAGCTGGTTCCTAAAACTGCTAGGGTGTGATAAAGTGTGCTCCCTGTTCCTTTCTGCTCTGAAGCTCCAAAGACCAAAACAAATTTTTCTCAGTTTTTTCTGACGCTGGTTTTTGTTATCAACAGCTATATTGAGTTCAGTTCATACCATTTGCTATTGACATAAGATAACTAGGGGAATCGCAAGAGAAATGTTGGATGTGGAGAGCTGAAATTTTTATGAGTTGTTGTAGTATCCTGGTGAAAATTTTAGCTCAGTCGCACGTTTCATTTTCGAAATATTGCTGAAATTTCGCCAACTCCTCAATTAGATTGAATCCTTATCATTTTAATCACCCAGTCTGAATAGAATTTTATCGATATCTCAGCAAACGAAAATAACATCGAGCTGCAATTTTTCAGAGATACCGAAATTATGTTAACTAAGTATCCGGTGAAAATTTGGTTAAAATCATACCCTTAGTTCTCAAAATATCGCTGATGGAATTCTGCAACTAGATTTAGGTCATATTATTTGCATAGGTATTCCATATAATTAAAGATATCGAGAGGAATTATGAGGGAACTGCTAGTTGTAGAGAGCTGAAATTTTCACAGAATTTTCGGCTAACATACTACAATATCCCGTAAAAATATTTCAGCTTTCTGCAATGAACAGTTCTCTCATAATTTCTCTCGATAATTTTCATTGCATGGAATGGAAAATGATGAAATTTCTGCCATATTTTGAAAACAAAACGTACGAATTAAGCCAAATTTTCATGGAATCGTTTGTCAACATACTGCATACTTCAATGTCTCTATTCTCACCCAATTTCTCTTAATAACTTTGATTGTATTGAATAGAATAAGGGATCTTCATCTTAGTATGAATATTAATGACAGATACTGCTCATTGTAACATGGTTAAGGTTACACTCATTCTTGGTTCAATGATTTTTATTTTAACTGTGATCGGAGCAGTTTCCGAGTAGGAAGTGGATTAAAAAACCAGGAGCAGGTGAACTAGATTCCACAAATGAACAATTTTGCCCATCACTACATAACTGACTGAAAACAAAAGAGCACTTTCTGAGAGAGCGAATATAGTTTTGGTGATTTCAACTAAAATACAACTTATAAAAATGTAAACAATACTTCTTCTCCGAAAGAAATTACTTGTTTTCATATTACACAGCAAACAGTAAAAACAGAAATATTTTGTTTCTCCTGTATGATGCTCACAGCAAGTTTGCTGCTAAGCAGCATTCTTTTGTAGATTACATTGGCATTTAAATTTAGTTAACCCTGGCTTGAAGTTGCTGTAGCTGCTTGTTGTTGGTTATGTAGGCATAATCATAAAATACATAGATGCGTGTATGAGTTCAAATTTTCTTGTTCATTTTCCATTCTGGCTTATAATGAAGTAAATAGGTCAGTCATTATGAACGGATGAGATAGTCCATATTTTTTCTGTTTTCTCACCTGACCCTCCGCTGTCTTAAAACCGCCACCATTGACAAATCTACCTTATTGTTAACAGATACGGCCTTACCAATAAAAATAAAAAAAATTGAAAATTTTTTGAATCAAACGAAATGTTTTTATTCAAAACTGAATTTAGAACAGACAGCTCAAAATCGCTGATTGCCAAGAAAACATTTATGTTCTGGATCAGAAGGGAAGAAAATTTGAAACAAGCTAGCCTACATACCAATTAGAACCATGAGGTCTTGTCCCATGCTATCCTACACAATTCTCCCATAAGTTACTAGAATCCTAACATTTCAGGATGATGATCTTCTTTCATATATTAAACAGATTAAATAAAGTTTGAAACATAGTAATTACCAGTTGTTGACCAAAGCTTATATTAAAGATGAGGATCGACAGCCGTTGAACACATTGTGTGTATATCAGTTACCACATATGATGGAGAAGCTGATTTATGTAGCCTTCTTCCCACTTGCACTTCAAGATGCGAGATTCCAAGTTGTACCTGATCAAAGATGAGAAAAACCATTACTGGAAATGTTCGAACTTCTTTTGGTTCTAATTATTTTTCATATAAAAAAAACAAAACACATCACGAATGAAAAGTGATGATAGCTCACAGCCAGTGAAAATGACTGTGTTTTCTTGTTTGTGGTAGTTTCTCATCACACCAATAATTACTTATGTCTTTGATCTTTGTTAATTTCTCCACGTCGATCAGATTACTTTAATCTTTGAATTCGGTCTGTAATTGTAACACTTTATAACTGTATCTTCATTTGTACCCTTTGATCAGCTGTAAGGCAAAGGGGATTTTAATTTAGGAGTCGAGTTTAATTTCATTTGATGGAATTCACTATCAGCTTATTTGAATACATGAACAAACTTTTTGCGTAAGATTCATTCATTTTGAGTGTGGGTTGCAACAGTTATACCTCTGTGAAAGAAGTGTATTTATTCTGAACACGGCGAGTGCTCAACTGGAGTAAAAAATCAACTTATTCTGAACGATTGTGTGTGCTCTGGTTGTTTGGGTTGTTAGCCAAGCGTTAATTCTAAATGCAACCCCGAAGAATAACGTTGTAAACTGAGTTTCGAAACTCTTGTTCTATTTCTTTATTATTTTAAGGCGATCAAAAATTGTGGGATGAAAAACTTGTTTTTTGTTGTTTGTTTGTTTGATACTTTTTAAAAAGTTCGCATTTTCTCGTTCGCCAGTTTCAATTTTTGTTTTTCTTTTAATTTTCTTTCTGACTGCATTCGTTTGAAGCTATCTAAAATATTTTAAATATTTTGTTGAATGTTTTTGTTATTTTAAATTTTACTGGTTGAAGTGTTCAGCTAGAAGCAGATTTAAAAAAAAAAAAAAATGTTCGTACAAACGAAGTAGAAAGTGAAAAATTAACATAGTTCATTAGAATCAAATTTATTTTAAATTTTGAAAAAACTATCGGCAATTGGCACAAGTGATTTTAACTAATTATGAGAAATTATTATTGGTCTTACGTTCCGATTATAGAATCGATTAAAATCGTCCCAAAATTAATTAACTGTTCGTTGATGTATTGGAAATTTTTTCGACTCTAAAAAGTCACGCTTTATACAACTAATACTGAAGTTTCGCTCAAAAAGTGTGAATATCAGCGTGATTAGTAAATTATATCCCGCAAGGATGATTTTTGTCGGGGTTTCAGAAAGTTGATATGTAAATTCTTACCTTTTGTAATTCGGACATAAGTCTGACAAACTTTCCAGGTTTTAACGAATTATTCGACTCTGAGCGAACCCTGTGTGAAAGGAAATCGGATTGACGACTACTCAGCCAATAAGCTATGCACTCTCACCGATTAAATTTTACGTGTTATCTACTCGTGGTAATTTATACAACCCAATCGAGTTGGATGTACCCTTCAAATTTTTTCTCCTCGCCGCAGAGGCGCAGTCTGCTCCAGAAACTAATGTTGCTTCATCAACTCGTGTGCAACAATCGGACTTCATATTGAGATTTTTCGGTCATTGCGTCGGATGCATTTCGCATTACGCGGGCGCTGAACATCTGGTATTTTGACGCCGTCTTTTTCTCGTCCCGCCAACGCACTAGCCCTCTCGTACGTATATTCGAAAATATTTAGACACCATGAGTGCAACTGAAAATGAAATTCCGCACTTTTTTTTTTTTGGAAGAAATGAAGATTAAGAAAAAAAGAGGGGGAAAGAAGAAGAAAGGAGACAATGGCACCGAGAGAAAACGCTGAGTGAGAAAAGGATTCGCGTGATAAAGAAACGTCATTAACCGACGTCGCACGGCGAGAATTTCATTAAAAATATTTTCGAACTGGCAAACTGAAGGAAAAAAAAAAACCAACGGCGAAATTAACGTCGTGTATGAGTAGCCGAAGTTTTATTTTTCTTGTTCTCTCGCGAGTCGTATTTTTTCAGGATATTTGAACAACGAAGTGTTGTGATAGAAAAGGGAGAAAAATACTGAAAAAAAAAAAGTGAAAAACATGTTTAAAAAAAAAATTAATGATAAGGTGGGTTAGGTGGAGAAAAACTGATTACGGAATCCTGCAGTACCAACATCGAGATGGACGAGAGATAGCACACGAGACAAAGAGATCGAGAATTTTCCCCTATTTTAGAAATTGGGCGATGTTGGTGCTGCGACGAAAATTGTTTTTGTCTTCGAATGTGAAAATGGATGAAAAGCGCCGTCAAGACACGCTCGTGACATTGGAAATTTTTCCAAAATGTTTCGGAAAATTTTCGTGATACTCGTGCGGAAGAGAGCAGCCAAAATTGCCAGGAACTTGTTTGGAAATCCATTACGAGGCTCGAAGGTCCCAT
Source organism: Ericerus pela (assembly GCA_011428145.1). Taxonomy (NCBI): domain Eukaryota; kingdom Metazoa; phylum Arthropoda; class Insecta; order Hemiptera; family Coccidae; genus Ericerus; species Ericerus pela. The sequence goes on along the minus strand of WOFM01001451.1, from coordinate 43,852 downwards.
ACGACAGTGATGGAAATTTTTCGTGGAACTAATCGAACGAGTAAATTTTTTTCGTCCCTTCAGAATCGATGGTAAACGTGTTTTATCTCGATAAAAGTAATTTATATCGTTCTCTCACCATTTTTGTATTCAGTTAGGAAATCAGTTTTTTTTCTTTTTCGAGGTAAATGCCAGTAGCGATACAAGACTTTTAGTGCATCGGTGGCTCAGTTTTGTTTTATGAACCTTCCCTAGAGGAAAAAGAAAGAAGAAAAATAAATTTACAAACGTTATACTTTGAAATTTCTGACTTCCTCTCTCCTCACCAGTAACAATCGCATTATCAACGCACGCAAATGTTACCTTTTTATGCTGTATATAAAAGTAGTATTTTGATGCTACAAATTCACGAAAAAAGAAAATAAAAAAATTACTATCATGAAAAAAAAAATTGCATTCGGAAATTTGGAAATTTTGAAATATCCGATGTGAAAAATAATTACAATTTGCCATAAATATATTTTAGAGGTAGGAACCCGAATAATCTTTTAAAATTTCAGGTGATTAAAACTGAAATCAAAAATAATACTGTTGCTTTTTATTTTTCTGTTGTGTCTGTGTGTCTTCAGTGTTATTTGAAGCTAGCTGCGCACACTGACCAGTATTTAAGAGAAGATTAACCATAGTATCAAAATCAGTTTTCAGAAAAATAAAATTTCAAATATTCGGAATTCTAGGATCGTAAAAAAAAGAGTCAATACATGTGTTTCAAATAAAATTAATTAGGGATCCAATAACGTTTATTTAATGTACGCAATATTACATGGAGAAAATTGCGGGGAAGGAAAATTTGGAAGAAACAAGTTTAACATCTTGAAAGTGAGGATAGGAGACATCATTCCTAAGCGTAGAGACATCCCCACAGAATATTCTGTATGTTGTATATCTCAGTTTGACTTAGGAGATTCTTCGAGACTTGTAGTTTATGGATTATTGTATAGTGATTTTTCCACGAGATCCTAAATCATAAGATCACATATCCGGATTGATATTATTTTTCTCAATAATTGATGTTATTTTCCAATACTACTCTTCAAAGCTACATAAAGGTTTCTCCTGGTCATTTTCAATAAAATTTGGACTCTACATATGGTAATTATTCTTTTGGAACATTGGCTTATTTTGTATTTATTTCATTTTTCATCTTCTTTACATATCAACATTTTCAAGAATTCTATTTTTGGCCTGGGATCTTGATTGTAAATAGTTTTACATTTGTCATCTTTTTTTTTATAAGGAAATACAATTTTCATTTTCTCAATAATTTTCCCACTTTTTTTTTCTGACCGTTTTTTTGTTTCGATCATTTTATTATAAGGTTTTATTCTACTCACTACTACGATTTTAAAATATACCAATACTGCAACAGCCGCAACAAAATAGTGTTTATTTCGTATAAAGATAAAGGCAAACATCCGCGTTTTTTGCAACATTTACAATATTTTGAAAAAAACTGCTCTTCTCTCACTTCACGATTTCTCAGCTATTATTTAAGCTACAAAGCGGGGGTTTATGCTGTTGAAAAGCGGAGAAAATTTGCTTGAGTTCCCTAACAAAATTAATTTTTTTATCACCATGAGTTTTTCACAAATTGGCCGGAAAAAACTGCAAATTAATGAGAAATATTCTGTTTTTCAATTTCTCATTTATTTCAAAAACTAATGATGGCAGAAAAAAATTTTCGGTGACGACCTCCCTTTTCTTTAACGACAAATTCATTTCCACCATTAGATTTCACCTAAAACGAATTAATCACGAGTTAACAGCGAGAGAAAATACAAGAACAAAACTGGGAGTTCTGCATATATACATATATATATTGTATACAAAGGGCTTTATGCATAATCTGTCGGACATTGAATGTACACGCACATGTATGTGATTTTGTGATTTTGGTCATCTAGGATTTGTAACTGAAGTGGTTGAAGACGGGGCGTAGACTCTTCCTCCCAAGCTAGTAAATAAATAAAAACTTAATTTTTTTTTAATTTGATTTTAATGTAAACTTATTTTTCCTTCTTTTGCACCTTTTTGTGGGTTTAAGTACCCTTTTTTGTGATATTTTCTCTATAAACTGTGGCTTGCGTCATAGTGCTAGAGCCTAGTTCCGCTTAAAAAAACAAAATTGTGTGTAGGCTAGAGTGTGTTAATAATTGAGATGTGAAATAGTTATTTTTGCAGGACATGTTTGATGATTGATACTCGTGTGATTTGCATCACTCACTTTTGGCTCATGGTGCAAAAATCACACTCATAAAAATCACTTACTTTATACACTTATATTAAAAATAACTATTATGATAAAAATGTGTAAAGTAGGTAATTTTGATTAGAGTATGATTTTTTCAGCATGAGCCGAAGACGAGTGATGCAAATCACCCAAGTAACAATCGAATACTACATACACGTCTTTCACTCGCTATTTTTTGCTACACCCCCTTAGGACAAAAAAAAAGTTGAAACAAGAAAACATTATGTGGGGACTCTCCCGTATGAGGTATAGGGGCTTGGACCCCTTGACAGCATTCGCCGCCCCAAAGGGCAGGCAAATAATCGTCCTTGCAACGTTAAACACACAAAATACGTTCGATCGTGATTACCTGTACATACTTGCAGGTATTGTACAAGTACCGAATCGTGACACAATAAGATGATGTCACAATTTGTACACGAACCGGCCAGCCATCTCTTATCTCAATAGGGGATGATGTGACCTGGCTGTTCTCACCAACGTACGTATTATCTTACGTACGTGTGTTTGTGTGCGTGCAAATAAGCCGTATATAAACCACCCGAACCGGTTCTAAAATCGCCAGTGTTCGCCTTGGTTTCGGCTTTCCCGTAATTATGTACGAAGTGGTTGAACACGTTTAAATTCTGTTGAATTTCCTTCTTGTGAGAATATCTCTCACAAAAGGTATTCCACAGTGGTGACTCCGACGTGATATTTGCCTACGTTGTGAGGTGTCCTTAGGCGCGTTGCGCTTTTACAAAAACTTGGCACGTTGTGCTGGCAAGAAACTTGCTTGCTCGGCAAATTCCAAATTTTTTTTTGCAGACTAAGACACCTTTTAGGTCGTTGAAGTAGAGTCTGCTGAAGTGGGAATTTATACCCCTCTCCTTAAAATATATAAACAAGGAGAAACCAGACAGTAGACCTGGAGGAAGAAGGTTGGACTCATCCCCCAACTCCCCCGACTTTGACTTGACACTCTAAGAATTTACCAAATCTGGAAGAAGGCCCTCAACACCCAGAATTAGCACGACTGGGAGCTGCAATAAATAAAGATCAATTAGCAGTAAAAACGTTGAGAAGTGGTCAAACTTTAAGCCAAATTTCAGACCCGAAAACACCTATCCTACAAACACAGGAGCCAGTGTTTTTGACAAGCAAGGAAGGAAGTAGTTCTGTGGAATACGCTTGTCATCAGAAAGACATACCAATGGTCCCACCACCAAATGGAAATGAAAACCCACAACCATCGCAGGGAGGTAGTGCTCAGCCACAGCTGACGCCCGAAGTCTTGGCGCAAATTATGCAGCTCTTGCAATTACAGCCAGGACAGAACCCCAACTTCTACAGACGAAGAATAGAGATCCCAGAATTTCTGCCTAATGAGGTAGATATATGGTTGACCCTATTAGAAGGCAGGTTCAAGACGGAGAACATAACCCTGAACCAGTGGTATCTACACATCTGTGGAGGCATGCCCCCACAGATAATCTGCCACATTCCAGATATCATGGAATGCCCTTCGACAGAAGAATACAAATATGCCTGGTTCGTCAAGAAGATAAGGAATTTGTTTGGTAAAACTAAAAACCAAATCATTGACGATGTGATGGGTGGTATGAAGATGGGGGATGACAAACCCTCAATCTTCATGGCAAAATTGAGGCAGAAGGCGGATAACATCGTAGCCCCTTCTGTCATAGGCAATCAATTTTGCAAACAACTTCCTCAAAGTGTTGTGCAATGCCTAGCCGCTGTAGGTTCAACCGTGATAAACACATCCGCAGAATTGGACTTCTTTGCAAAATCAGCAGATAATGCGCTCGAATACACCAGGTCAAAGCCCGTGGTCAGTGCAGTATCTGCATAGACTGGAGAGATCGCTCAACTTCGAGCTCAAGTAGCTCAGTTGACTGATAAAGTAAAGAGGAACAAAGGCCAAAGCTCCATGAAATCCAATAGTAGCTGGCAACAAAGATCTAAAAGTAGAAGCAACAACAACAGTGGCAATAGCAGAGGATGACAGTCGCGGTCCAGAGACCGCAGATCTAGTTCCAGTAACAGGGGTCAGAGTTCAACTCCCCAAAGAACATCATCTCCCAAAAACCAGTCTCGAAATTGGGATGATAAATGTTTCTTTTTCCATAACAGGTTTGGCGCAGAGGCCACCAAAAGTAACAACAGATGCAAATGGTGGGGCAAATCCTATACCAAGGAGGCGTCAAACTAGAACAAGGGGCCATCTGTGTGGCTAAAGACCCTTGGAAAAATACTCATGCTGCCTGTTCATTAAGGACAGGACAAACAGGAGAAGGTATTTAATCGACTCGGGAGCAGACCTGAGCATATTGCCAGGTAAGAAAACCCAAAAAGTACTTGCTCCGAAATACTATCTCTGTACTGTGAATGGTCAAAACCTTCCAGCTTATGGACTTGAAACCAGCAAAGTTGACATCGGACTCAAGAAAATCATGACGTGGTCCTTCAGGGTTGCAGATGTTCCAAACCTGATCCTGGGTGCAGATTTCCTTGCACATTTTGGCCTGATCCTTGACCTCAAAAACGGCAAATTGATCGATAGCGAATCTGAACATTGTGTGGATGGCAAAACATTAGCTTACAGACTGGACACAAATATATCCAGCTGTACCAAAGTCGATGGACAACTCTTACGGATCCTGTCTAATTATCCTGGAGTCACCCAACCATCAATTCGCAGGCATCCTACTAATAAACATGACACAGTTCATTATATAGAGACTAAAAGACCGCCTTGCCATGCTAGAGCACGAAGGTTACTGCCTGACAAACTCAAAGCGGCACGAGAGTACTTCCATCACATCATCGAGGAGGCCATATGTCGCCCCTCGAAAAGCTCATTTAGCTCCCCTATCCACATGACCAAAAAAGCAAGTGGAGAGTGGCAAATTGTTGGAGACTACAGGGCCTTAAATGCCAAAACAGTTCCTGATCGCTACCCAGTCCCCAATATAATGGACTTCAATGCGAATATGAAGGGTAAAACGATGTTCACCAAAATAGACATCAACTGGGCATTCCACCAAATTCCTATGGCTGACCAGGATGTACCAAAGACAGGGGTTTTGACCCCCTTTGGACTATTCGAATACCTTCGAATGCCGTTTGGACTTCGCAACTCAGCACAAACTTTCCAAAGATTTATCAATAGACTGTTTAGGGGATTGCCATTTGCATATGCATAGTTGGATGATATCTGCATTTGCTATGAAGGCGGTGAGCAACAGCACGAGGAGAATGTAAGAGCCGTCGTACAGCGTATACACGATGCTGGGCTTACTATCAACGTAGATAAAAGCTTATATGCACAGACTGAAATTGACTTCCTCGGCTACAAAGTCTCGACCGAAGGCATTTCCCCATTGAAGACCAAAAGTAGAGTCAATATTGAACTTCCCAAAGCCCTCAAATGTCGCTGAACTCAGGCGTTTCTTGGGGATGGTGAACTTCTATAGACGTTGCATGAAGAATGCAGCAGCCGAACAAAGTAAGCTGTTTGCACTAATTAAGACAAGTAAAAAGAAACATAAGACTCCACTCGAATGGAATGAAGAAGCCAAATAGGCCTTTGAGAAAATCAAAGATATACTGGAAAATGCAACTCTATTGGCTCATCCAGACGAAAGTCTGTCATTATGGGTGAGTACCGATGCATCTGATTTTGCTATTGGTGCAACCCTGTACCAACTTGACAAAGACAACAAAAAATTACCGCTAGCTTTCTTCTCGAGGAAGCTCTCAAAAACAGAAAAGAACTATAGCACATACGATAGGGAATTGCTTGGAATTTTTGCTGCGTTGAAGCATTTCAGGCACCAATTAGAGGGTAGATGTTTTTCTGTGTATACTGACCATAAACCCTTAACATATGCCTTCACACAAAAAGCAGAACCGGCATCGCCGAGAAGAGCACGACAATTAGACTACATTGGTCAATTGACTACCAACATTCAGTATATAAGTGGAGAACTTAACACTCCAGCTGATGCCTTGAGTAGAATCGAAGCTATCTTGGCTCCTGTCCAATTACCTTATGCTGAAATAGCTAAAGCACAGCTTAAGGATGCAGAATTGCAAGAGTTGTTATCGAACGATGATACTACTCTCAAATTGAGACAGCGAAAAATTCCCGGTACTGATGTTTTATTAACATGTGACGTCAGTACAGGTAAGAATTGGCCATTTCTACCGGTAAAATATTGCAGATTGGCTTTCAACAGTGTACATAATCTGTCGCATGCTGGGCCAAAATGTAGTACTAATTTAATTTTGGCAAGGTTTGTATGGCCACGAATGAAGTCTGACTGCAACAAATGGGTTCGCAGTTGCCTGAACTGTCAAGAATCCAAAGTAGGAAGACACACTCGCTCGCCCCTCAAATCCTTCAAACAAACAGAGTGGTTTAAAACAGTACATATGGATTTGGTAGGCCCTTTGCCACCATCTCAAGGACACAGATACCTGTTGACAATAATAGACAGGGCAACACAATGGCCAGAAGCAATCCGTCTACACGAAATGACAGCTCCTACAGTAGCTGCAAGGTTATATGATACCTGGATTGCAAGGTATGGCGTACCAGAAGTCATAATTACGGACCAAGGTCGCCAATTCGAAAGCTCGCTTTTTAAAGAGCTGTCTAATAAGCTTGGTGTTCAACACAGTCATACCACATCTTACCATCCTCAAGCCAATAGCAAAATCGAGAAATGGCATAGAGCTCTCAAAGCCTCTATTATGTCACATGATACAAAGAGATGGGTAGACGTACTCCCTACCATCCTCTTAGGCCTTCGATCTGCCCTACAAACAGATACATGTCACTCTGCAGCGCAATTAGTGTTCGGTGAAGAGCTACACCTTCCAAGGGACTTCTTCACAAAATCGAAGGAAGTTAGCCCTGAAATTATGGTACAAAATATAAGAAATGATGCCAACAATTTTCTAGAAGAGGCAGCTCGCCATGGCCAGCCCAAGATTTACGTCTCAAAACACTTGGCCAATACCTCACATGTATTTGTTAGAGAAAAAAAGATGAGATATGCGCTGGAGAAACCATACGCCAGTCCTTACAAAGTAATATCACGAGATGAGAAAAACTTTGTGATACTGATTGCAGGCGAACCTCGAATAATTTCAGTCGACAGATTGAAGCCTGCATACATGGTAAGTGACGATAAAAGAATAAAAAGGTTGCAGAAAGAGAACATCAAAAATATACAGACAGATTCACCAACAAACATAGAAGAATCCGTCAAAAAATGTGAAATAAAAAATTCACAATTAGAGAAAACACCAAAAATAAAAAAGTCTGTGATATTTTCGGACAATGTTATTACCAAAACATTCGATCCTGAGGCCCCCATATGCCCACAAAAAAGAGGCAGGCCCCTAGGCAGTAAAAAACGCAAAAATTTCTACCCTTCTTGCAAGTCTGAGAGGTTGATGCGAAGAAAATAAAATTTACTCCCGAAAAAGTAATATCGGCTACATAAGTTAAAACCCGCTAAAAATATGCAACAGAAATCGGAACTCCGTGAGACAAAAGAAACTCTGGAGATAAGCAAACGAGGAATGCCAACAAAAAGAAAATGACAGGAATAAACAAATCCGCGTGCTATGCGGAAATAAACATCGCAACGTGCGTTTACCGTTAAATACAAAGATAATCTCGACGTCGTGACGTCACAAACGGAGATTCCTTTGTAATAAAATTCGAATAAAATATTCTATGAGTTTATTTCAGGCATAACTTTGATTAAACTGATCAGAATTTTTCTGGAAAACTTGCATACGGCCGAGAATTTTAAGCGCTATCCCCTCTACATGCTGATAAGAAGTTGTGAAAATAATGAAACGGAACTGTAATGGTAAATCAAAAACAGCAGTAAATTCACCCGTTTCAGAGCTGTCTTAGCTCTCAGACGTATTTTCTGAATGATATTTTTGGCTCCCGGTTTTCCTTTACATCTATTCCAATGTTGCTACCAACCCGATTCTTCCTCAACACGACCAAGAACCCAAAAGTTCCGGAAGTTGCCAAGAATATTTGGCAAATTCCGGAACAGAAGTTGGAACTTGATCAAATTGAGGAGGAACTCCTGATGGACACGGGACCAGCCGTGGAGAATTTTCTCACGGAGATGACAACTCCCCTTCCACCCATCATCTCTCCTCCCTGGACTCCACCGGAACCGACTCCAACAACGGAACCCCCGATGCCGGAGCCAAAGCCAACGGGGACCAGGAAATGGATGAGGTTCCTATTTACGGCGAAGAGAGCAGCCAACAAAAAGGCGAAGATGGCCACCTTGGCAGCGGGGAATTCAAACTCTCCGATGCTTAGGCAGCCTCAGTTTAAACGTCCGCTGCCCTCTCACTCCCATCATCACCCATACGCCTACACCAAAAACCGACCACCAAGGGGTAGGAGAGAGGACAGCTGGGCAAACTACTTGGCCCGAGCACAGGCTCGTAAAGAATCTTACGAGTGGTTCAGGGCTGCAGTAGGTAGCGCCCTGGCGAAGTGGGAGGCCGATCAAAAACGGCATTAAACCCGCATGTCACCCAGGCCTTGTGCACTTCGATCATTTTTGTGGCGCAAAAACTGGGGGGAGTAGCTGTGGGGACTCTCCCATATGAGGTATAGGGGCTTGGACCTCTCGACAACAGTTGCCGCCCCAAAGGGCAGGCAAACAATCGTCCTTGTGATGTTAAACACACAAAATACGTTCGATTGTAATTACCTGTACGTACTTGCAGGTAATGTACAAGTACCGAATCGTGACACAATAAGATGATGTCACAATTTGTACACGAACCGGCCAGCCATCTGTTATCTCAATAGGGGATGATGTGACCTGGCTGTTCTCACCAACGTACGTATTATCTTACGTACGTGTGTTTGTGTGCGTGCAAATAAGCCGTATATAAACCACCCAAACCGGTTATAAAATCGCCAGTGTTCGCCTTGGTTTCGGCTTTCCCGTAATTATGTACGAAGTGGTTGAACACGTTTAAATTCTGTTGAATTTCCTTCTGGTGAGAATATCTCTCACGACAAGATATTCCATACATTATAATACTGTTTTTATTGCCTTGTTCAAGTGTCATAGTGGCACTCTCCTTTAATTTGCAAAGTAATCTATATTTTGTAAGCCCCTGTTTGAAACCTATCAGTGATACTATGGTTTTTTTTTTTTTACTCTGTCGAAAACCATGGTGTATAAAATAACGCATGCACACAAGACTGTGCACAAGATGGTGTATAATGTAAAAAACAATGCACAAAGAATTTAAATTATGTATTGTTCAGAAATCGTCCACTTTATACACCATCTAGAGACACATAATCGTTTATTTAATTGATAGGTGGTGTAAAAAAATTTTTGTCGCACCTTTCGATAAAGTAGAGTCGAAGATTTCAAAATAATGCCAAATGTAAATTTTTTATGCTTCATTTTTTACTTTATGAACCGTTTTGGGTGCATGCGTTACTTTATTCATTGTCTATAAATTATTTATGCATCGGTTTTTATTTTATGCACTGGCGTGTCCGCGTGCGGTACTTAATACATTTGTCTTTGTACATTTTTCCCTCTTCTTTCGTCGTTATCAAATTTCCTTCCGTTTTTTTGCGAGTTAGGCTATTGAAAAAAAATAGTGTGACACGCGTGTATATTGTAGGTGATTGATACAAGTGTGATTTTTACAGCACGAGCAGAATGCGATTAATGCAAATCACACTTGTATCAAAATCACCTACTTCATACACTGAACCTATTGTATAGGTTTTGAGTGAAGTAAAATCAATTTTTGGGGTCTGATAGACCCCAGTGAACCCACGAAAAAAGATAGAATACCGTGGAAGTCTCTTTTTTTGAAAACGCAAATTCATTAAAAATTAATAAGTTTCTTATCGAATAATCTTTCGTTACGTGTAAAAAATCATAATGAAGGTTGCTGACAAAAGACGGCAGTGAACTTTTTGTTGTGTCAACTTAATTTAAATTGAATTATTCTTTTGAGAATAAGTCAACCGTAACGTGATTTTGCTAATTTTCATCGTTAATATTTTATTCGTCCCCTAAAATAACCAAGTTTCGCAGGTGCGGATGCATCAAAAAAATTTGACTATATTTTAATCTTCGCGTCTTTTTTTTTCTCCCGTAAATTTTTGTGGCTGGACTTTCTTGTTAGAATTCGTTGACAATCACGAGAAATTGGGTATTTTTTCTTCATTTTTTATTTTTCAGAAGATTCGAACTCAAAAAAAAAAGGTCCCATTTGCGTCCATGTCTGAGAAATTATGTTTATCATGTTATAACCTTCGTAACCGATAATGAAACGAAGACGAATGACCTTCAGAAGCGTGAAAATCTTGAATAAAAATTTTACCGTTTTTTAAATGGACGAGCCGGCGATAAAAATCTCGAATCATACTCGTGTCGCACTTAATATCGCATTAATTAATATTTAAAGTGATAAAACGTCGACATTTGAAGGGACATCCTGAAAAGCGAACTCGGAGTAGAGAAAGAGAGAGAGAAAAAATTAAAGGTGTATAATAAGAGTTTTAAACATAGACGTAGCAATATTGAGATAGTGCCAGATATTCGTATTATACATTCTGAGGTGCCATTAATTTAACCTTTCTGCGAGTGATTCGCGTAATTTCTTTTTCAAAAGATGTAACCGTGCGTCGCCGCGCTGTAGTAGAAATCGTTCTCGTGAAACGAGCGAGCAGAAAAAGAGAAAAATGGTCCAACAGAAAAAAAAAGAAAAAGATGAAGGCAGAATTCTCGCGCTTTTTGTTCTCCGTCATTTCCTTAAACGATGATAAATTACAGTCTGCGCCTCGAGGCAGTGAGCATTTCGTGATTAAGGATTTGCAGTTTATGTTTTTTTTAACGTTTGGCCGTCATTCAGCGCTAACTTCTTTAACTTTATGATGTTTGGAACGCCAGTCGAAACAAATTTGTTCGACTTGTAATGTTGCGGGGGGGAGAGGGAAGATGCCAAAGAATTTTCCGAGTGCGGCAGAGATGAGACGGAATGAGAAAGAAATACGCTTGTGCAGCAAAGAAGAAGAAAATATCAATTTCCATACCCGAGTAAGTTTTGCCCCGTGTGTTTGAGTGAAACAATAACCTAAACTTGTTTGTTTTGCAAGGAACAATTTTTAAAGTGAAACTTTTTTATGTGTATGCTATGTTTGGGGTGAATTTTGGATGAAATGGTTGCGAAAAATGTTCGAAAACATGCTCGTGAACCGACACCAACGAAGAACAAACAAAAACGAAGCTGTGAAGATTAATAAAACGAAAAGAAGAAAAGAGAGACTACGTTACAACAAGAAATACCCTCATTTATGTAGTATGCAGTGAATAAGCTTTTTTTTTATTTGTACCTAATTCATTTTTGTTTTATAGCCAACGTTTCATTTAATCAGGTTTTCAAAAAAAAAAACATTGTCATTTATTATTTTATAGTACTTGACATTTGTTATCTATTGGGCCTGTTTGATATAAAAAAAGGCGTGACTTTCAATGGGGAATTATGAAGGATTTATGTGTAGACATAATAGTGTGGTTGTGAGCATGCGCACCTAATCACACACCTACATATTAAAAGTTATATTGTAAGACGTACGAGTTACGATCGAGTTACGATCGTAATTTTTGTTTTAGCCCCCACCAGAGTACTAGACCGAGTGTTAAGATGTTTATATATCAAAAAGTGCAGAAGTTTTAGAATTTCTTAATAATAGATTGTTCAGTTTAGAAATGTGAGGAACTAGTTCTATGAATCTGTTCAATTTTAAAGGAAAGAACCTGAAAAAAACTTTTTCATAAAATATATGGAATTTTCTATCCCAACTGACCAACTTGGTGAGTATATTCTGAATAAAAGTCTCTTAATGTATAGATGTGATTGTATGTGTAAATATCGGTTATAATTTCCCTTATTAAAAATGTTCTATTTGAGATATCGTGCTTTATGGAACCAACAGTGAACAAAAATAACAGGGTTGAAGTCAAAAACCAACATTTAATATGATGTTGCCGAACTAAAACTTTCAAACTATGGTCAGCCATAATTTGCTGTTGATCCAGGTTACTCTTCTGGTGTAAATACTGTCCCACACTCGGCTTTTTTTTTGCATTGTTCGATAGAATTTGTTTGTTTTGTGTGCTATCATACTCTTTTCAATCGCATGTATTACCAACTGGGCATTTGTATCTTTGCTTTTGGAAATTTTTTTCGAAAATATAAATTAATTTTTATTTTAGTATTGTTTGTCTGATTGGAAAGTGACAATTTATTCGCCTAGATTGTTGTAACGAATATAGACGAACATTTTCTAAATGTCCGCCTATATTTTTACACAAACGAAATAATTCGTTTTATTTTCTAATTCTCTACACTTCTATGACTCTTCTTCTTCTTGATATAAATCTAACAAGAAATGGTATCGTCAGAATTCGATGGAAAATTGTCTTCCATACAAAAAACAATTGTAGTTGACCTCAGTTAATGTCACACACGTGTACCTTAATTGAAATATCTGCCTAATACTAGAAAAACGTCAACTCTCCTTCTTTTTGGTAACAACCAATCATAATAAACTAATCCCACTATTTCTTACCATTTCATCTTTTTTACTATGTAAAAACTAAATTATAACAACTCTAACTCTGAAGAACAAAATGTTCAATTCATTATTTTCCAATGTTCAATTCAATTATTTTGTTCAATTTTAATAATTTCTAATGTTCCACTCTAAGTTCAGTACAATTTAATTATTTCATGTGTTGTAAATGAAGAATATTATATTTTTATGAAAAGTATCCTGTTGGAATTTAATTGAAGTCTAATTCATCCAAACAAAGTTAAGGTCCACCATAGTGTGTGGATACCTAGGAAACTCTATTTTAATTATAAAGTTTATTTTTATTGTTCGTAAATATTTATTTGTGGTTTTCCATAAATAAATATTTAGTAAAGTGTCAACGTTGAAAATAGGAAACAAATTCAAAACCAACACCTATTTTTTGGCGTTACAATTGTATTCTTGGTTTTTACTTGAACCTGTATATTACTGTTCTTTCAACTTTGATTGTGCTCGCATGTACGTATTTCCTGTACTTACCAGCTCAGTAGTCAAGTGGGCTGATAGATTCTCACTTGGAGGGTAGCGGGTTTGATCAGCTTGGAAAGAAAATTTGCGTCTGTCTTCTGACAGATAAGACATGAAAAATGTCGTTCGCTAGCTTTGGAGACCTTTTATAAATTTTAAATTGGGTATAGAACCATCTACCAGACTTTCTATTAATCAATAAATTAGAAGAAAATTTTAATAAGACAGACTTTGAAATGCTGCAGTTGACAGTTTGAATGGTAGTGTCATATTCGCGACGAAAGAAAGAAATAGGCTATGGTGCGTTGAGTTGTATAGTTGGAACTGTTAATTGTGAAAACTAAAAATATGTTTACTATCTGTAGAAGAAAAAAATTCACTGTATTACAGATGGTTTCATAATACATGTACGTTGATTTTTATTTTTGAAAAAATTTTCGAATTTGTGTGCATGTAAGTGCATGTTATTTTATTACATAATTGATGGTTTAAAAATGTTTTGCCAGTTTCTCGGGACATTTCGGCTGGTGGCATTGTGGTATGAGAGAGATGAAAAATTCTCAAATAGCATTATGGGCGTTCTTATAGTATAAGTATAAAATTTTTGATCAAATTAAAGATGTGGTGTAAATGAAATTATTTGGGTGGACAGAAGTACTCCCTGTGAGAACTGTTCTGGTCTCTCTAGGTAGGTTGAGGAGTTCACATGGCATAAATATTGGCAGTGAGGTTATGCTTATGTTTCCCCTTACCTGGATTACCACATTTGGCGTTGCATGTTCCGTTTCAACTGGAAATGAATTTAGATGAAGCCGATTAGCAATGTTTGGACTCTCAGTTTATTGGTTTATAGATTCTTCGTCTTCTTATAAAAATTCTTCCAGAAATATTAGCGGGCTCAGCCCCCTCTGCCCGTCTATTTTGTTACAATGCTTGGTTGTGGGATAGATGCAGCACAATCCTTACATGTAAATAAAAGTATGAAGAATGAAAAAGATGAAATGAACACCCTAAACAGCATTCATGCGTGAGTTGTGCATAGTATAATAAAAGTGATTAGTATTTAGTACAAGTCTGTGTACAAAAACGTTTGTTTTCCAATACAAGTACCGGCTGGCCATACATCCAATCAGCATGTGCGTAACACACATCATCGGTCAGATATACGTAATGAATTATATACTGTCCTTGTTATTGTTCCTACAACACTTGGAATGAAAAAAAACATCATTATCATCGGTATCTTATATATTACAAAAGGTACTTTTGAAACGCTACCACGTTACCATAATTACAGATATAGTTGGCTGTGTGTATAAATTTCAGTTTCAGTCTAACTCTGTGTCATTTTTCTCTTCTTTTTGCACATGTTTAATTGATAATTTCGCACACTTGTGGTTTATGAAGGTCTATGAATTATTGCTGTGTAGCAGCATTGGCTCTCCAGTCTCTAATCTTGGCAAATTTAGTCGAAAAAAAAAAGTTTTTGTATCGCATGATTATATTTTTAGACCACATATATTATTGAAGTATAGTATCTGAAGGAGTCTTGTGGTACGAAAAATTTTGATTGTACCTAAATCCGGATGGAAAATTTTGAGTGTAGGCTCGCGGAAACTTTGCGTTCTAAATTAAAAAAATTGAAAAATTCAACCAATTTCATTTACAAACTGTGAAATTGGTATTCTCTTGGCAGCAGGCTGCGCTTACCAAGCCTACCCTACTAGCTCGTTACTGCATACATCATCTAATTATTAATGCCTATGTAGCCAAACTGAATTACTAAATGAGCAGTATTATTACAGAAATATTTATTTTTATGTTACACTGTTTGAAAGAGGGAACCGACTTGATCCATTTAGTTTGGTAGAGTGGCCACACACAGTGCTCAGTGAAGTTTCAAAAGAAATGTTGGTGACGTAGCGTTAGGGTGAATTCGAAGGGGTTTGATGAAGCCTATTTTATCTCCTCTTTTATCAGTGTAGAGTTCAAATAAAAGAATGTAGGTACCTACTTGTATTTGTGGGTTCAAAAATGTTTTCCTTTTCTATTTTAATCGTCAAATTGTTGTATAAACTGTTTTACTTTTATAGTATTTGAAATTTAATTTTCCACATTTCTGGCTGAATAAATCGTTTTTGCCTCTGATCTAATGAAATTAACCTTGTATCGAAAATTGAACTCTCTGCGAGATTAGGGAATAAGTTTTTTCCTCTTTATTTATCGACCAAATCCATTTGGATAGCCTCTGTTTTTCTGGGGTTTTAAATTTTAGCGTAATATCTACGTAAAAACTAATCCAGTTAAAATTATTACTTTTTGGCAACGAACATCTGCTCGATGCATTTCATCGGTCATTGAATGTATTTGAAAGAGTGAAGGAGAGCAAAGAGCGAAAGAGAACGAGTGATATACAGCGATGGAGGTAGATAAAGGACGTTTTAACGTTCATTTTGTCAACTCGATTACACTTTTTGTCGCTGGTTCGTGTCTCAAAGGAAATAGGTACGCCTACTTTTTTTTCAGTTGAAAGTTTCTATCGCAAAAGAGTTAATGAGTATACGCGGAACAATTTTTTGACGATGAAGTTTTGATTATACAATCCATTGTTGTTGCGTTTTGCGTCGAGCGCAGGTCGAGATATATGGCTGAAAAAGGAGGCAACTGTGAATTTTATGTATAAATTCGTTCTTAGATTGTGCTACAGCTGCTGTAAAGTTTCGCTTTGGAAGCGTAAGAAAGAAAATTTTATCCCATAAATCACGCAACGCGGCCCTCAAATAATGTTCATTCAATTCGGCTGAGGGTTGTAATGGCGACGAAAATACAGTTACAGCGAGTTAACATGCCCCAGGTAATTGAAAAACGTTACTTATACGTATTTACTATTTAGTACCTACCAATTATCGTGACTACAGATTAAATTACAGAAACCACTGAAAATTTGACCAACTCATAAACGAGAAATTCGTAGGGTATAATTTCAAGTTGAATTCTTTCCTATGAATGTACAGTTAAAACATCTAATGCCAAAATAAAAGTTGAAAGCTCTGTCCAGTTGGTGAAAATAAGTAAAAAATTTCTTTTTGAAGCACTCGAATTTTTCTTTTACAAAAAAAAAACTGAAAAATTGGTCTGGGCTCAAAATAAAAAATAGCTGGAAAACAAGGGGAATGGGAATGTGAATTTGAAAAACCGATATTCATTCTGCCATTCTGTAGTAATAGTTACGCGATCCTTTTTGTAAATTTTCTAAAATTTGAATATTGCTACTAGAAAAATTAACTTTCATGAAGTTACGAACAAAAAATGTGAAATTTTGTCATTATCCAGTTTGGTCTAATGAAAATTTTGACGCATTTGTAGTCAAGACTGGTATTTATATTTTCAAAAATCATAAACACATTTTCTATTAATGATTCCATCAATAAGACAATCATAAAATAATAAATGATATTGTCCATATTGTTCAGATCTTAACATTTATATCAGTATGTGGCCATTATTTTGAGTTTCCACATTTTATTTTGTGATACATCAAAGCATACGTTTTTGATATGCCTTTTTGTTATATCATTATTACTATCACTATTAATATAGTCCAATATAATAGATTTCACAGTCTTTAAAATCGGTTTTAAACTTCGAATTTGTTTTCCTTACATCTGATTGGAATTTGGTTGTTGAACAATAAATAAATTTGAATTGCTGTAATTGAGAAAAACACAATAGGCTGAAAATAAAATTCAGTTTTGTCCAATTATTACAATGTCAACAATTATCTGTCACTTCTAAAGTAAATTCTTTTTATTGTGAAAAATTGCTAGAGATTTTCATTTTACACTTTGTAAAAAATTATTCAAATAATTACATTTTTGTAAAAAAATGAAACCGGACCACGTGTAGGGACATGAAACATAATACAACTAAAATGTTGAAAATAAGTTTTCCAGTTTTATAATAGTAATTTTTTTACAAAGTGGAACTAAAACTAAAGCAATTGGTAGAAATACTTTTCGATATTAATTTGTGTGGGGACCATGTCCTCCCTTCTTTCGGGGCTCGGCCCCAGTTGACAGACCGCGGACTTGGTCCATCACCAAGTCCGCATAATAAAGTCTACGGACGTTAAATAAATTAGGCGCTCGTAGCACTTAGGCTAAACAGACGAAATTCGTTCTCTGTTTAGCCGACGTGTTACAAACGTAGCCTAGCGCGAACGTGCATACGAATATGCATGTGCCGCAGTCTAGGCTAAACACGAAACGCGCGCCTATCTCCCGATACTCGCGGATGACGTGCGTGTTTAGCCTAGCTTATACACCGGCGATGTCTTTTGTTAGTCGCCGGTTCAGGAAAGTTGTAAAAGGTTGGCTGCCTTACCAAATTGGTAACATCCGAACACGCAAGTCCAAATCAATTCGCCTGTGGGTTTTAGAGGTGAACCCACAGCCTGGTGACCTCGACGTGATCTCTTACGTTGGGAATTTTTTTAGGAAGCAGGCGTGAAAACGCTAGCTGGCGGAATACCGCTGGCCTGCTAGTGCGAGCAATCGCGCTTGTCCAACGGAAATCTTCGCTGGACTCTTCACTTGGAGACTGACTGTGGGAAATCGACCCCCCTTTCCAAAATAAACGTTGTCCACTTGGAAGGGTAACGGAACACGCCTAAAAATAAGGAAACGTCTCACCAATCGTGGTAACCCATGATTTGTACATCTAGGATCCTCTAACGAGTTGAATCTATTCGCAATGGTAGATGAAAATGTTGTTGAAACTGCTGATCAACCAGCTCAAAATATAGCTAGGCAAGCAGCTGTTCGAACCATCGCTTCCAAAGAAGCTGAAAATCAAGAAAAACTCATTCAAGACTTAATTAAAGCTAGTGTAGAAGAAGCCTTGGACAAACAACAGAAATTGTTTGGCAACCTCCAAAATAAGAAAAGGAGAGTTGAACTTCCTACGTTCTTACCCAAAGACGTAGAAACATGGCTCATGCAACTGACAGGCTGCTTCAGGGTTGAGCAAATTCCCCGTGAAGAACGCTACCAACAACTTTGCGGTAGTATGCCAGCCAAAATAATTCGGGCCTGCCCAGACATAATGGACTGTCTGAAAGATGAAGAAGACCCATACGAATGGTTCATTCAGAAAATAAGAAGAACCTTTGGTACCACTCAACGCCAGGAAATAAGGCAATTATTGAGTGGGATGTCAATTGGAGACAACAAACCAACCGTCTTTATGACGAAACTGGTTAAAAAAGGTGATAACCATGTTTCTCCAATGGTAATTGCACATAGATTCTGTGAGCAGCTACCAGCTTCGGTAGTACAATCGCTGGGTGCTCTAAATCTGACCAATGCAAGGACCGATGACGACCTTCTAGCACTAGCCAAAGCTGCAGAAACTGCAATGGAGTATACAGGGAAACCTGCCATCCAAGCAACAGCAGCTCCAGCAGACGAACTGAGTAAGCTCCGAGCCGAAATAGCTGAGTTAAAAATGGAAACTCGCAAGGCTAGAGACTATACATCTGCTGGGAGTAACTTCAACAACAGATCTAAGAGCCGGGGACGTAACCCCAATAGAAATAAAAGCTATAATAACAGGCAGTCACGCTCTCGAGGACGGAGAGATGATAAAAATAGGAGTCCAACACCTCCGAGGAGATCCAAATCTCCCAAGAAACTAGATCCGAACTGGTCAGCAGCTCTTTGCTTCTACCACAACCGATATGGAGAAAAAGCAAAGGCTTGCAACACCCGCTGTAAACGATGGGCGGAGAGAATGGTCCAAGACGCGCAGGAGAAGAAAACTCTCCTTGCAGAGATCGAAAAGAGAGAACAGACTAGTAAGTCAAACTAGACCGAGGGGTGATATCGGTGGCTACCGATCCCTCGCCCAAATTCTCTCGCCGCCTGTTCATCACAGACAGGACAAAAAGGAGAAAATTCCTCATAGATTCTGGTGCTGATCTCAGCATTTTACCAGCTAAAAATAAACATAAGAAATTTTCTCCGAAATCCAAACTAAATGCAGTTGACGAACATACATTCGCTGCATATGGCAAAAAACATTGCAAAATAGACATTGGTCTCCATAGGGACATGTCATGGGATTTCACAATAGCTGATATATCACAACCAATACTTGGAGCAGATTTTCTTGCTCACTATGAGTTGGTAGTCGATTTAAAAAATAAACGTTTAATCGACTTAACCACTGGCAAATATGTGGAAGGTATAACAAAAAATTACAAATTACTAGATACTTCCATTGGAAGTTGTGCAACTGTAGATAAAAATTTCCTAAAAATACTGAATGAATATCCAGGTATTTTATTACCATCAATAAGGAAACATCCGACATATAAACATGATACAGTGCACGTAATAGAAACAAGGGGTCAGCCTTGCTCAGCAAGGGCACGTAGATTGCCACCCAACAAACTTGCTGAAGCCAAAAAGCAATTTTCTAAAATGATAGAAGAAGGTATTTGTCGACCTTCTAACAGCTCATGGTCTACACCAATACATATGACCAAAAAGGCTAATGGAACATGGAGAATCGTCGGGGACTATAGAGCCCTGAACGCTAAAACCATTCCAGACAAATACCCCGTACCCAATATAATGGATTTCAATAACAATATGAAAGGTAAAACAATGTTTACTAAAATAGACATTAATTGGGGCTTCCACCACATACCAATGGCCAAAAAAGATATCTGCAAGACAGCACTCATCACTCCATTTGGCTTATTCGAATACTTGCGAATGCCATTTGGACTTAGAAATGCTGCTCAAACTTTCCAACGTTTTATGAATCAGCTATTGAGGGACTTACCATTCGCACATGCTTATCTAGACGACATATGCATATGCTCAGAAGGTGGAATTGATGAACACGAGAAAAACGTAAGAGCTGTATTACAGCGTATACACACTGCCGGCCTTACGGTCAATTTACCTAAAAGCGAATTTGCTAGAAACAGAATTGACTTTCTCGGGTACCAAATAACACCCGAAGGTATAGCCCCCCTGAAAACAAAGGTGGAGCCTATATTGAAATTTCCTAAACCCAAGAACGTTGCAGAACTTCGAAGGTTCCTAGGAATGATCAATTTTTACAGACGTTGCATAAAAAACGCTGCTTCAGAACAAGGCAAACTGTTCGCCCTTATTAAAAATAATAAAAAGCGCGACAAAACGCCCATTGAATGGACTGAAGAGGCAGAACTAGCATTTGAAAATACAAAAAACATGCTAGCCAACGCAACGTTACTGGCTCACCCGGATGACAGTCTTCCACTCTGTATCTCAACAGACGCATCCGATTTTGCAATAGGTGCAACCTTATACCAAATAAAGGATAACACCAATCAACCACTTGCCTTTTTCTCGAGGAAACTTTCCAAAACTGAGAAAAATTATAGTACTTACGACCGGGAGTTATTGGCAATAAATATAGCAATAAGGCATTTTAGACACCATGTAGAGGGTAGATGTTTTGCCGTGTATACGGACCATAAACCCATAACACATGCCTTTGAGCAAAGAAGTGAGCATGCCTCACCTCGCCAAATAAGACAGCTTGAATTCATTAGTCAATTCACGACTGACATAAGGTACATCAAAGGAGAGCTGAATGAACCAGCTGACGCCTTAAGTCGAATTGAAGCTATCACAACTCCATCTCAGTTACCATATGCTGAAATAGCAAAAGATCAACTGGAAGACGAAGAATTGCAAAAATTGCTATCTTCCAACACCACTGGTCTCAAACTAAAACTGAGAAAACTCCCTGACACAAAATTACTACTAATATGTGATGTGTCAACTGGTAAAGAACGCCCATTTATTCCATTAAAATACAGAAAAATGGCGTTTAACAGTGTGCATAACCTATCACACACTGGACCTCGTAGTACTACAAAACTCATGACCTCGAGATTTGTATGGCCCAAAATAAATTCACATTGTAACAACTGGGCCCGTGCCTGTCTGAATTGTCAGACAGCCAAAATTGGCAGACATACGAAATCTGCATTTAAAAGGTTCAGACCAACCGATCGGTTTAAACACCTTCACATAGATTTAGTGGGTCCATTACCCCCATCACAAGGACATAAATACCTCCTTACGATGATTGACCGTGCAACTAGATGGCCAGAAGCAATTCCATTAATTGAGATGTCAGCACAAACAGTAGCTACTCAATTATATACAACCTGGATTGCTAGATTTGGAGTACCCCAAAGCATTACAACCGACCAAGGTAGGCAATTTGAAAGCCAATTATTTAGTGAACTAACAAAAACCTTGGGTGCTAAACATTGGGCTACTACAACCTACCACCCCCAATCAAACGGGAAGGTAGAAAGGTGGCATAGAGCTCTTAAAGCTTCTATAATGGCTGCCGACACAAAAAGATGGGTAGAGATCTTACCTACCATCTTGTTAGGCCTAAGATCAGCCTTACAAACCGACACTGGCCACTCCGCCGCTCAACTAGCATTAGGCGAAGAACTACGCTTGCCAGGGGATTTCTTTATCGAATCAAAAGAAATAAACCCCGAAACCTTAGTGCAAAACATAAAAGATGATGCAAATCAATTCCTTAAGCAAGCACCTACTCACGGTAAACAAAAACCTTATGTCTCAAGACACTTAGCTACAACATCGCATGTGTTCTTACCAGAGGAAGGAATGAAACGAGCTTTACAAAAACCCTATTCTGGACCATACAAAGTAATTGATCGAACAGAAAAAACGTTCACAATACTTGTATCAGGACAGGAAAAGAAGGTGTCGATAGATCGGGTCAAACCAGCATTCCTAATTAGTGAAAATGCAGAATTGGACAAAATGATAAATGAAAATAAAAATAAAAATTCACAAAATTCAGATAATAAAGACGAAAAAACAAATATAAAATCTGACTCACAAACAAATAAAACACGAAAAACATATAGTGAAGTGGTAAAATCAAACACCAAAAATAAGAAAAAAGTCAGATTTAATGAGGAAATAGTCACTCATACATATAATCCTAAAAGCCCAATTAAGCCTAAACAAAGAGGCAGGCCAAAAGGAACATATAAAAAACGCAATCAGAAACCAACAAGAACATCACCTTGATTTTGCAGAGAGTAAAAATATATAGATATAATAAAAATCCAATACATAGAAATCTTATATATAGATATAATAAAAATCTCATACTCTTATCTCACGTGCCTTTTCTAACACACTAGCACGTCGACCTCAAAATCGAAGGTTAGATAAAAACACATAAAACACACTATAGACTGACGTCACAAACAGCTGATTGCAAAAGGAAAATCGAACCAAATTGTCGCAACAACTGACAAACACATTTCACTCGCCTGTCGACTGTTGCTCAAAGCACCACTCTTTTAGTTCAATTAGAACTGTTCGCTTTGATTCCACTTTCGAATTTCCTTGTATATTTTTATCTTGTTTTTTCATTATGTCCTCAACTACCTCCATGGAAGTTGACCAACTTCTCGATTACGAGGAGGAAATGTTGCTTTCCAACGCAACTCAACCTCCTCCACCTGCCAAAAATAATTCTCAATCCTCAGAGAACGTTGCTAACATTGAGTCAATTCTCAATGAGATGACGCAACAAACCCCGAAAATTATTCCGTTCCCTGCGGACCAATCGGCGGCTTGTTCCTCTGTGGCTAACACCACAGAGCCACCTGACGCTAGGAAGGCGAGCATTTTCCTCACCTCTGAAAATCAGGCTCTTTCGATAATTCCGAAACCAGAGCCGAAATTTTCAAATTTCAAATTTTCTAACTCTGTCGTCCGTAACAACTTTCAGAACACTGGCATTTCCAAATTGCCACTTCTCCAAGGTTACACTCCTTTCCGTAAAAATACTCAGGCGGACGAACATGGACACCATCCTCGTAGAAATAGAAAACGTGGTATCCAATCCAGAGCTAACTATCAGCAACGCCGTAGACTATCCTACTACGACGGGACTATTGCGGGACATACCCTCAGCGTGGCCCTCCAAGACTTAATCTTCGGAGGAAATGCCAACCCTCGCAACAATGCGAGGCCACCCACTGGACACAAATGAGTCGTCCACGGGTTCCCCCAGACTTTGGAATATAAGTCGTTCCACCGACAGTGAAACTGGGGGGGAGTAGCTGTGGGGACCATGTCCTCCCTTCTTTCGGGGCTCGGCCCCAGTCGACAGACTGCGGACTTGGTCCATCACCAAGTCCACATAATAAAGTCTACGGACGTTAAATAAATTTGGCGCTCGTAGCACTTAGGCTAAACAGATGAAATTTGTTCTCTGTTTAGCCGACGTGTTACAAACGTAGCCTAGCGCGAACGTGCATACGAATATGCACGTGCCGCGGTCTAGGCTAAACACAAAACACGCGCCTATCTCCCGATACTCGCGGATGACGTGAGTGTTTAGCCTAGCTTATACACCGGCGATGTCTTTCGTTAGTCGCCGGTTCAGGAAAGTTGTAAAAGGTTGGCTGCCTTACCAAATTGGTAACATCCGAACACGCAAGTCCAAATCAATTCGCCTGTGGGTTTTAGAGGTGAACCCACAATTTGAAAATCAATATTGTTTTGTTTTCACTAATTAAATTGCGCAATAAATGATATTTAAATGAATTTTTATTTCATAAGTACTTATCATTAAGCCTAATGAAATTGATTGAAATTAAATGGAAGGTGGAGAGTTTTCGACGGCATATCTAAGGAATTTGAACATTCTTAACAAATAAAACCGCCTAATGTTTCGAATAAATGTAATAATGCTATGTATTTCAAGGTTGTCAAATCCATGTCAAATTTATCAAAAATTGCTTCAGGGAAATATTTAATATGAAGGGATCTACATTGCTTCATTCAAGAATCTTGCATTATATATAATTTTATTACATGTGATTTGGAAGGCATTTCTGCCAGCGACTGTGTTAGTTGTAATTCCACTTTGTTAAAAAATTACTATTATAAAACCTGCAAAACTTATTTTCAACATTTTAGTTCTATTACGTTTTATGTTCCTACACGCAATCGGTTTCATTTTTTTCAGAAATTTAATTATTGACTTGTCCTATACCAATTTAGACAATTCAAGAAAAGGAAACAGTTCTAAATGGTCTACCTCGGAATGAATAATATTTTCCCATATTCATATTTCTCTTTTTAAAGTTCTTCAACAATTGTTTGTTTTGAGCCCCGATTGGTTTTTCAGTTATTTTATTGGAGAAAAATTCGGGAGTGCTTCTTCAAAAATCTATTAATTATTTTTATCATGAATGGACAGAGTTTTTAACATAATTTGGACATTAGATTTTCAATACCCATACATTCATCGGCAATAGGTCAATTTAAAACTGCAAATTTTTTGATTTTCGTGTTTGTGAGCTGTCTTACTCCGTATATTTAAAATTTTTATCGGTTTCTAAAATTCTAATTGATTTTGTTGTAACAGTGATTGGTAGGTACTTTATGTGTGGAAGTTAGATTTTTCAAATTATCTTGTGGATTTTCAGACGTGGTTCCAGGGTTTAAGTTGAAAATTAGAAGTAACGCTGTGACTGGTCGATATCACCACAAAAGGATGGACCAGTGAGAGCAGACGGTAGATCATGCGACAGAGGACTTCCTTTTTTTTTTTACGAACCTATCATAATTTTTCGCTTGATAAAAAAATTTCCGTTTGACGTGGAAGTCTCATCTGTTTGTTCCATTATGGTATATTAAATCGCGCATTTTATGCCCTAGCCTCACTAATTACGAACTGGCATGAAGTTTATTTTTTGCTGTATGGCACCTGTTGCTCATGTCTATTATAGTAGGCGTTATTAATGCTATTTCCGCTTGTTTCTAACTCTTCGCATCGATTTTAATCATTGTTCGCTCAGTTACTTCGTCTCCTGTCATTTTTTCAATGACGTCTGTATTGATTATGTATAGCATTTTTGTCACCTATTTATTCTCTTTTGAAATTTCAGGGGTACAAAATTAAATTATTTCTGCGTAACAATAATAAAAAAAACCAGCGCAGCAAGCCTCGCTAGAAAAAGTAGATTTCGAGAAAAATAATTATGAATTTTGATGGTCACATTAATTGTCTGTATAAGTTTATATGCGTTAATGGTATATTATGATTGTACTAAATTTGTTAGCTGCTGACAAAATATTAGATAATATGAAATTTAAAAGCATTATTTCTTGAAATGAAAAATAAATTAAGATGATAAAGTATCGTAAATAATCATATGATTTCAAATAAAACCAAAAAAATATAATGAAGTTACGAAATAAAAAAAAAAAAGAAAACATGAACATGTAATTAATTTTTGTAAAAAGAAAATAAAAAAATAAATAAAAAGCTATACCGGAAGTACCGTCCGATCGATGCGCACCAAAATTGGTAGCAGCCTACAATAAATTATAATGAATATTTGTTTCAAATTTGGTACGTATGGTTCCAAAATTCTGCATTTTATGACCAATGTAAAAACAAAAATAGCGGTACAGGAAGTATCGTCGGGCCAATCTGCGCCAAAATTAGTAGCCTACTACAATGAATTAAAATAAATATTTATTCCGAATTTGGTGGCTATTGGTGCAAAATTGAGCATTTTTTAGCCAAAATAAAAACAAAAATACCGTCTGGCCGATCCGCACCAAAATCAATAGGTTTGGTCCTTGAATTAGTACAAATGTTCGTACCAAATTTCGTGATTATCGGACTAAAATTGTGACCTGTACCGTGGGAACAAGAAATTGACTAATAGGTATCTATATATGAATTTGAGTTATCGGTGCCAAAATTTTCCTGAGGTCATGAAACGAAAAACGTACCCACCCCCTACCCTGGGAGCTAATACCGCACCAAGCATAATTAGTAGATTTTCTAAAGAAAACCTACTCAAAAAGCTTGAACGTATAAAAATTACCCTTTTAAAAATTTATATTTATATCTTAGAGGGCAACTTCAATCCCTTCCTGGTTACGTCCATACTTCGCGATTTAATCTATTACCTATATATTTTGTACAATATTTTTGAATAATTGTATATTTTTGGTGATTGAATTTGTCATGTTGTCTTCCTTGGATTGCCATTATGTTGTCGGCTCATCTAAAAAAAAGTTTTGCAATTCATTATTATTTGTGTTTGCTTTTCATTAACTGAATTATATTAATTCTTTCTCTTGTAAGTTGATGAATTCAATGAAAATGTGAAATATTGGTTCAACAAAATAATTACGTGTGTTCGCTTGCAGTACCTACCCTTTGTTCTTGTTAGTCAGTACTACGTACTAGCCTAAATGTTCGTATCTATTTAAATTGATAACATTTAAGTAGTTGAAAACCATTCTGTATCATATTATCTAACAGTTAGTTGATAGTTTTAATTTTGCTTCGGCATTGCTCTGCTGCAGGTAGAACCTTAAGTAATTTTTAACGTGTTATTTAAACATAAATACTGAAAACTTGAGGAATTGATATTCCTAGTATGTAGGGATTGTGTAGAAAAAAAGTCAGACAGTTACTAAGAGTTAGAGGGAAGACTGATCGTAATCCTAAAAATTAGTTTGGTTGAATATAGCGATTTGTTTAAATATCAATGGTTAATTAAAAATATTAATGATGTATTAAAAGATAGTGCATAGAATTATTTTTCAAACTGACATTGTTTGAGGATTTGGAGCAGAGTATAAATGGTTGATGTCGTGATCAATGGAGATAAAAAGGAAACGAAAACCAGTCAACGTCAGTTATGAAATATAAAACAACTGGAAATCAATATCCGATAGGTTTGGAGGAAAATTGCCTTTTGCAATGTTTTAAATCCTTACGCCATGGATTGCACATTCTCTTGAATTTACGCATGAAGAAATTCTCATGTAAGCCCTTATTGAATTTGTCAGTAAAATCCGCTAATTTATTACACGACGAACAAAAAATTGCAACTTTTCAAAAATCCTCCTTGCCAATAACCGTTTTTGAAATAAGGGTTATCATATAATTTTTGTTGCTTATGTCTTAATGAGGACGAAAAAAAAAAGACTAAGTGCTTCTAAAAATGAACCATTACCTTGTTTTTATAAGTTCTAAGACTGTTCTGGACGATTCTGTGCAGAAACGTCATTAGTCTCGTTAATGAACTGTGAATTGGCTTTTTACGAAAATATTTTCTTTAACGCTACGCTGTAAAAAGAAAAAGAGTGGAACAATGCGAATGATGAAAAAAGGGAAAAAGGTTTCACTTAAGATAAGTGGATTTTAATGACGTCAACAATGAAATAATAAATTTGAAAACTATGGCTTTTAATAGAAATGGTCTGAATTCTATTGAAGGTTCTACTCTAGTAAAGTAGCAACAGAGACTACAAAATTTTTAGGAAATAGGATTTTGGAGTAAAATTATAATATTAGCCGGGCAAGTTATATTTTTTATACCTACTTATACCTACTTTTATTGAACTCCATTTGGGAACAGAATTTAGACTTTGTTTTTTGTTCGTATATGGATAGATCCGTAAAAAGTTACTCAGTTTTCGGCTAGAACTTTATTAAAGCGGTGTAAAGCTTTTTCATCACACGTTATCAAGTGTTATGCGAGACAGTATTCTGATGTCTCTTACATCCTCGAGGGTATAACATTATAATGATAGTCATCGTGAACATTTGCGAGAGAACTAATTGTTGTGGAAAGCTGAAATTTTGCGGAATCATTCACATACGTTAGCTGAATGTTCTATGAAAATTTCACTGTTATCGTAGGTTTAGTTCCCTAGATATCGATGAAGTTCTTTAACTAGACTGAATTCAGATCATATGAATTTGAAAAAGATTTCTGTAATATCTCCAGAACCGAAAGTACAGCTGAAACTTCATTAAGAGATCGTCAGATGTTAGTTGAAGATCTTGTGAACTTTGATTTCAATTGTACGTTTGGTTATTGAGATATCTCATAAATTATGTTCAGGATTGTATGATTTAATGATTAGAATTGAATCTACTTGTGAAGTTTCAGTGATATCTCGGAAACTAAATGTACGATTTCAGCCAAATTTTCTCAGTATCGTTAGTTAACGTATGTTAATTTTTTCGAAATATTTCAGCTCTCAAAAACTTTTTTTAATTTTAAACTATTGAACATACCAGGCATAAGTTAGACTACGTTTATAACAATGAAAAAGCTTTATATGATCGCAATTGCGTGTTAGGTTCAGAGACATACAGGTAAATAGATGTCCAAAACATGTCAAAGATACAACCTTGAAGAAACATTTTGAATTCGAATATTTGTTACTGATCATGTGTTATAGTTTGATAGTGTGTGTGTGTTGGTATGAAAATGTCTATTTTTACAATGAAATATGCACAGCTTTACCTGAGCAGAATATACAACTCAAATTACTTCTTTTCTGTCTTTTACGTGTTTTTAAAGTAAAACACCTTCGAAGTACTGGACATCTAAATATACACCTGAATGTAGCAGAAATATTTTGAGTAATTCTTTTTTACTGTTTCTGACATGTGTTAGTGATCATGGTACGCTCTAGCACAGTACGGCCAGAGGGATTTTATGGACAAAACATGTGCCTTAGCCAAAACATGCTACTTTGTATGTTGACAATACTTCATCCCACTCACTATTGTCACCCCAAAGTGGCATACTGTGGATCACCCCCTCGCATCTGACAAAAAGATCCCACCATATATGTAATGAGTGAATCTAGTATCTGAGTGAATCTAGTATCTGAGTGAATCTAGTATACAAACTCGTACCTAAAAACATCTAATCTAAAAATAATAATTTTGAAAAACTTTTTTTTAAATGGAGAACCTAACAAATCATTCTATGAAAAAAAATGAAAATAATTTTGCAAAATTTCAGCGTGGGTGGGATTCAAACCTAACACTACTGGCGTGGTAAGCCAGGTCAATTCTGTAATGCTGCAGCAGCTGAGCAAAAAGAGAAAACAAAAATGTAATATTATTATATCATTCGACATTTTAATTTTCCCAAAATTATTTTCCAGAAATATTTCCACTATATGCAAGTATATATTTATAGGCTCGTGTCTCTAATTAGGTTACTTGTTTCTACATAGATACAATAGAATTTGCTAGGTTTCACTTCACACATTTTTCACTATTAAGAGCATATTTTTAAAAATTCATTTCGATTGTATTATTATTCTCAGTTCTTTTCGAAAAGAATGTGTATAATTTTATTTGAAATATTTTTAAATATCATTTTCAAAGTCCACTCACAACCCCAATCTCATGCATTCCCATCTCCTTTCATTCTTCCAAAACCTCATATTTAAAAAAAAATGGCCGTCAGTGATACCAATTTTATTTATTTATTAGGTAGATTTCGAGTCACAACTTCGAGAAAATTTCACTATAATTTTCCCTATCATGGTCTCCTGATCCCAAAAACACCCTCACCTCAAAAGTTTGTGTGTTTATCATTATAATAAACGTACAAGCCAGTTCAGATTATTCGACAAAATTAATTCGTCAAAATTATTTCACAATATTATTTCGCCAATTTTATTCCCTCATATTGGATGTGCATGCGCCACTATCCATGGGGCCACACACATTATGTGAAAAAAAAAAAAAAAAAAAAAAAAAAATAATTTTCGTTGCTTCAATCGAAACAAGGAATTATAGTGTTACTGAATTTCCAGCAAAAATCCAGGTCTGGCCCAAGCTAAAGCGCCGCGAAGCTGCTCATCAGGCCTTATTTATACATATAAGTATATTTTATTTTTATATAATAAATATATGGGGTAGCGAAATTTTTGTTATGGATCGGGGCGAAATTTGGCATTTGTGTACTTTGGGTTCTTATTCCAGTTAAGTTCAAAAATGGATCAAATCCACATGTTAGTTTCCAAATTAGGGCTTTTTGGAATTTTTATTATGGTACAAAATTATTTTGAAACCTATAATGAAACATTTCGCAGTGCACATAATTTAAAATTATGTCTGTTCGAAACGAAATCTTTTTCCGAATGGCGTGCCATTGGCATTTTTTTTTTAAATACGAAATTTCACGATAAATGTTATTTGCTCTAATATACATATAGCTTCCCTCTATTTTAACGATATTCTAATTAGGTATTCACAGTTGGAGTACATGCGTAATAGTCTGGTGTCGTTTATGAAGCTCTTTTTTTTACCTCGTTAAGAAAGTTATCGAATAATATTTCAGATTTATCCAGCCTTGCCTAGAAACATTTTCCGACTTGTTAAAACGAGTTCTGGTTGATGGAAGAAATAGATTTTCAGTTAAAACTTGTAATAAATTGAATTTGAAGAAGAATTTCTCTATTTTATTTATTTATTTATTTATTTATTTTTTCTTAATTAAATGAATATTCTTACCTTACTCACCTTCTTGTCCGAAATTTATACATTACTGCGGGTACTACGAACGATACCCGCACAGAAGTTTCAGAAGTTGATACATAATATTTATATTTTTGATTTGCATGTTCGTTCTTTTTCATCAAACAAGTGGATAGCGTGTGTGGGTTGAGTGTGGGTATACAGCTGTTTATGAAAAATACTGTAATTTTCCAAGTAAATTACTTTTGTTTATAACCTGATAATTGAGCTTCGAAGTACATAAGCCACTATCTCTTAATATTGATCTATTTGATCTAATTTTATATTCCAGTTTTTCATTTTAGGTAACAAAGAAGAAAAAATTACTGATTAGGACATAGAATATTGAAATTCGTGATAATTGGATAATATTCTCTTTTTTGGAGGGAATTAGGTAGTTTTATTAGTCAATAGAAAATGTAGAAAAAGCATTTTTACACTAATCCACCATGTTTTTATTATTTTCCTCATTTTTAAGCCTTTCCATTTGTCTTATTGTTCTCTAACTCGTATTTTAAGACGATAATCTTTTTTTTCTTTTTTTCTTTAAATGTTACAAAATCTGAAAATCAACAATAACATTAATATCCTATTTTTTCTTTTTGTCTACCAGAATGAAAACATAATACTGGCTGTGTAGAAAAATGAAATTTATTGCCTAAAATTACAGTATTGTCTTATTGTTCGTCACAAATTTGTCTCATTTTACCCGTAGGTCTTTGTGGGAATGTGAACCAATAACGTATCCGCACACGTCACTTAGCTATTGGCGATGGTGTAACTGTGCGGAGAGCGTCGTTGTATTTTTGTATCTGTAGGTTGCTGGTTCAAACCGCCACACAGGCTGATTTACAGAAATGGTGATCCTGATACCAGCAAACGCATAGTGCTCCTTCACCAGTTCATACCCTCCTCTGCAGAGTGGTATTGAGCCATAGGCATAAGTTTGCATTGCGGGTTTCATCAGTTTACCATATGGTAGCGCCTACCTCCACCCTCTGTTGTGTTGTCGTTCTCCAATGGCAAGGGCAGCACTGAAGAACGAGTGGTAGTGGGGATGTGAACCAACAATATATACACGCGCCTCACTTAGCTGTTGGAAACGGTATAGCCAAGTGGATAGCGTCGCCATTTTTTCGTATCTGTATGTCGGTGGGTCGAATCCAGACCCACAGTCTTTTTGTGGGGTACCTTAATAAAAGTTTTTGAAATCTCAAGAAGCGCCCGTTAAATAGGTAATCTGATGTTATTTGCCTTTTGCTATTGTAATGGGTATGTCAATATCGTCATGTACGTACCTAAATACCTAAGGAGCCCAGTTCAATAGATAAGTCGATTACAAACATTTCTAAATGGGGTTTGAAATGTCGCGTCCCATTGTACATCTTTCCTTATTCCTTTAATTTTCATATTTCATATTAAAATTCTTACTTAAATTTTGTATAAAAAAAAATTGTAATTTTTAATTTTTTAAAGAGGGTTCATCGTTAGATTTGTTGTTCGTTAATCGTATTCGTAATCATTATCGTTTGAATTAAGTATGAATGTGTTACTAGAAGAGATTTATTATTTGTATTGTTGATAAGCTTTTGACAAAGCTTTCCATTTTTATCGCTTTTCTCCATACTTTTCAATATTTTTCCAGTACCGTTCACTTTTCATTTATTGCATTGAAATTACTCTTCCGAAAAGTGCCCATCTCTAACCGTAACATGTAGGCTAGTTGGTGTATTACTGAATATAAAATGTATTGCAGACGCTGCGCGTGCTACAGTCAGCCAAAGGTTCTCAGCTGTGGTGATCCGAAGTTTTAACATTGGGAGAAGAGCTGCGATGAAGTCAACTTCGTAAAGGCAAAAATACGGTTTTGTGTTGAGCTTGAAATTTCAAGATGTACGAAAACGTTGGGAAACATAAATAGTTTGATCGTAAAATGTTACTCGAGTTTTTCGAAAATGGTAGTCGTTCGGTTGAAGCTTTCTTCTTTCGTTCATGTCGGCCGTAATAAGGTGGCACCTACTGGCAATGGGGTTTGTTGATTGACCGAATTCGCCCGTCACTTTGGGGCCGAAGTGTTGTGCGTAAGTAGTGGTCGGTAATTGAAATCAGGTCTGCAGCTGTTGTCTTTTCGATTTCGAGTTGGACAGTTCAGCAACTCCATTCCGTCTTCGTACTCGCAATTACGATGACGCGTAAACGTGGCCGCGATTCTTCCTTCGTTTTGCCGTACCCTCCACTCGCCCCCTTCGTGCTTCTCCCCGCGCTCGCTTTCTGCGCGGTCAAACTGTTGAATAGCCTGAAATGCCCGCGCTAAGCGGCCCTGAAAGGAGAGAACTGCAAAAATAGAAAGGAAAAAGTGGAGAAGAAAAAAAAAAAATGCGGGTAGCGAGAAAACGTTGTTCGCGTTAAATAACGGTTTTTATGGGGTGCAAATGACACATGTTGCTTCTCCGTGCTTCTTCGTGCTCCTCCCCTTCCCCGTGGTTAAATGAAAAGTTGAAAAAGTGGAACGCGCTCTACCCTCTCGATCCTCGTTCGCCCTGCACCACCGTCTGCCTCCGTATTCCCGTTTGGGGAAGTTTTTCGTGCTAC
The DNA here is from genome assembly GCA_011428145.1 of Ericerus pela. Taxonomy (NCBI): domain Eukaryota; kingdom Metazoa; phylum Arthropoda; class Insecta; order Hemiptera; family Coccidae; genus Ericerus; species Ericerus pela. Next base: position 10,373 of record WOFM01001451.1, on the reverse strand, counting down.
CTACTATATGTATAGGAGGTGGTACCTACACTGTATAGGCTATGTTTTTGTTTAACCTTCGCGTTCGGGCCGAGAAGGTTTCTTTGGTGGAAATTTCGTATGAAAATTAATGAGAAGATTAAGTGGCGCGTTGTGCGAGCGTGGAACTGCAGGGAAACCCGAGAAACTCCATTTTTCAACTTTGATCCATCCTCTTAGTCGCAGTCATTGTGGTGGTGGCTCATTGTTCTGTGAAATTCGACTGATGGGAACATTAAACGGCGAAGTTTCGAAATGACTTTTCGAAAGATGGCCGCTTTGGTGCTGTTTGTATTTGCCAGCTTTCATTTCACCGCCGCCAACTATACAGAAACTACAATTAGCCGAGAGTAATAGTAATAAAAACAGAGAACGCGCTTCCAACAAGTTTGTAGTGGTCGTTCGAGACTTTTCTTCCTTTTTTTCTCACTTTTTCTTCTTCGGCTTCGCAATCGTCGTAATGAAAAGAAAAAGGAAACGAAAACGAAAACAAAAACGCAGGTGGCCGGTGCGGTGAAAAACATTACTTTTTACTTTTTGAAGCTTGCTTTAATGCGCTTTGCCAGTGAGAGTGAGCTGCAGAGAAAAAAACTGTTGTCTTTGTGAAATTCAATTTGGGAAAGTTTGTTTAGAATTCCGCCGGCTACGGATATGGTGCCATAATTGGGGTAAACTACATGAAAAAACAGCCAGTGCCGCCGGAGGCTGACGTCGATGGAAAATTATTTTCATTCGACGTAAAAACGTTCTGACCGAAATTACTTCGGGGCGCTGAGCTGAGCTTGGAAAGGAAGGTACAATGAGTGGATCTTTCGACAGATTCAAATAAATCAAAATTCAGGTATGACCTAGATACTTTCTTATGTATTTTTCGCATTATTCGAGGAGGAAGTAAAACGGAAATTTTATGCAGAACCAAGAAAATGCTACCTACGCTGTGTTGGAAACGTGTGGGTAAACATCCTGTCAATGTGGGTGAAAGGTTCAATCAATCTCTTTGTTTACCCATTGTTCTCAAACAACTTCCGGAGATCCACGAATTTATTTGAAAAATGTCTTTTCTAAGTATTCAGTACCAATGGCTCAATTATTATGATTGTTATAAATGAATTAGAAACCGCATGAAATTTTCATTCCCCTGTAGAATATCTCGCAAACAATTAGAAATTTCAAGAATTCACGATAATTTTGAGTTGATTTATTGACTATGGATACGTTCACTGCAGTAAACATCTAACCCCTAATTAATATTGAAAACAATATCGGGTTGGTGAAAATGAGTGACAAGTTTCTGAGGATACACCCAAATTTTTCTCAGCATTTGAAATTCAAAGTAAAGAGTGTTTGAAAAACCGCAGGATTGCTTATGAGAAAATGTTACTCATTCTATGTTCGACCATTAAAAATTATTAAGGCGAATTCGGGACTATTTTTTAAATTGCATTATCAGTTGTTCAGATATGAAGGCTGGATCTAAAATAGGTAACACTTTTCGAACTTACTCTCAAAGAAGAATGAATTGAGAGTATTTTACGGATGAATCTGAGAATCAAACGTCTTATGAAAATTTGTTCAAAATTAACAAAATCATGTATTACATGAAACTCGCGTCTTATCGGCACAAATTGAGTTTCCCCCTCCCTCCCATCGAAAACTGTAAATTCAATAATGTTGTGTAAGTGCAATTAACGAATTTTTCCTCATCACGTATTGTTTCCTGTAATTTCCTTCTTTAACCATCCTTTCATATATTTCTCCATCTATCCGTCAGGTTTGTTTTTTTTCTCCTGTCGTTTTTATTTTTCTTTTTTGTATTACTTCAAACATTTTTTAGCCGAGTCACTTTTTCCATATGACAAACCGTGATTTTGCTATTAAAAGTTTTCGGAAATGATTTCTTCAAAACTTTAATTGATTTTGCTGTCACAGTAATTTGTGCTTCATACGAATGGGTAACATTTTTAAAATCACTATTGGGGTATCTGGAAGTGGTTTGAGGGTCAAGTTCGATTGAATACCGTAATGAACGAAAAAAATAAATTTAAATATAGGCCTACGTAATCTTAGACTTGAGATATTCTTCAGATTTTCGCACATTTTAATGATGCTTCAGCATCAGTTGTTTTTAAAGACGATTTGTCCGGAATACTTATCTTCGTAATATTATTATTATGGAGAATGAGTTGGAATAATTTTCGATGAATCGTCGTTCGTCCTCAGAGAAAGTAAAAAAATTGAATCGCAATTTCTGAATCATTTAACCGTAGAATTATTCGATTATAAATTCAAATTACATTTGCGCCTTCGAATAACGGGCGTTCGTTTGTAATTCTGTTTTTTTCTGCGGCGCAGCGTCAGCTTGAAAATAGATGACGGTTCGAAAAAGGGACCTCATTTTCGTTCGAATGAAAAAAAGAATGGCTAGTCTATTTTATCTTAGCCAATGCTGTATAGAAGAAGAGTGGAGTGAAAAAAACAATGGGGAAGAAGATAAAGCTAAGGAAAACCTTATTCCGCCCGTCATGAAATATGGAATTGAGAAATTATCTACTTAGTTTTGTGATGGCGGCTTACACCACGCGGAGATATCGTAGGTACCAAATAAGGTTTGATCCTTGATCCCCGCAAAATTGTGTAAGTACGTTAAGTTCTTTCTCCGCCTATTAGTTTTTATTTTATTTCCGACCTCACCACTCACCCTTCGCGACTATTCATACGCATGATGCGTAACAATGATATGGGTACGGTGCGGCGGCAGCATCAAGGAGAGGAAAAATTGATTTGGTATTCATCGTTATTCCATCCGTGACCTCATATTTCCTCGCATCCAAAGTTGTTTGCTGCTGGTATCTTTTTTTATTCTTCTACCCGTACTACACAGTGCGACAGTAATCAGCATAATCCGTCGAAGAAGAAAATTTGTGCCTTCGAAAAAGAAACATGTTTCGAGCTTTTTGTTAGATATTTGGATGTACAGCTAAAAAATTCGATTTCTTCATTTAAACGTCGAAAACGTTGGCTTTTTAAAATAAACAAATTTGCGGGATGTTTATACTATAACTAGATATCTAACTCTTAACATTTTACGCACACAAAAAGTGAAACCAACCTCCGCCATCTTTGAATTGGGCTTAATTACCAGGTGAAGTAGGATTTCCTAGTTAAATTGTATTTTATATGGGGTAAATTGCATTTTTTTTTGTGATTTTATGTATATTATACATTTAAATTAAACGTAATAAAGTAGATTTATACCGAAACAATATGGTAAATAATAATTTTTTTCAAAAAATAGAACCGACTTCAAAAAAATAAAATAAAATAAAATAAAAAATGCACTAAAAAAAGAAAAATAATTCTTATAAAATTTCTCCAGCAAGATCTAAATCTAGGGACTGGAATTAATAAAGTCGGTTTTCTTTTCCTTTACCATGTAGGCTATATACGTAAATACCTTCTAATTTTATGACAAAACTTTTTAATTATCGCCGGGCGATCTTGGCCAAGGTATGCTATGAACCGGCCCTTCCCCCCGCATCAGCATAAAAGATCTCACCACGTATGCAAAAAGTGAACCACATACATGAAGACTTAATCTTTTACGAACATAGGCTACTGGCATTTTCGAAAAAAATAAATGAGTTGTATAACTTGAAGGTTATTTAAAAATCAAATTCCATGGTTCTGGTTGTAAATTAAATTAATAAATGTAAATCCTAAGTTCGTATTTATTGAAAAAACATTAAAAAAAAAAAAGTTCTGGAGCTGGGATTTGAACACACGTCGGTCGAGTGATCAGCGATCTACAGGAGGATGCGATGACAATTCATACAATATTTGGTAATAGAATTAGATGAAGAAAACCTGTCCCGTATTTATTCTGTAAAAAAAGCTTAAAAAAACAAATTTTTAAAAGATAAGCTTTTTTTTTGGTTTTAGCTTCATGCGAAATAAATATTATTTCGCTGGGGAATGTTGGCTGCAGTATTGGTATATTTTAAAATCGCAGTAGTGAGTAGAATAAAAGCTTATAAAAATGGGATAAATTTGGCAATGCGCAAATTGCACTGAAAGGTGACAAAATTTTGTTTTAACCGCCACGAATCGGTCAAAGTATTGTAAGCCCCCTTTGCGTCCTGGACATTTCTTTCCCCGCACTTCACGTGTTATCTTCACTTTCTTATCAATTTAAGTAGTCCATACGTAGTAATATGTAGTCATAAGGTTAAGCAGCGCTATTTCTACATCGGATGTTGAAAAATCTGTAAAACTACGGAAAATGATGCCAGAAATTTGATCGCCAGCTCCTCCGGCTATTGAAAAGCTCGATTTTCGTCAGATATCTGTACACGAATAGGGGTACTCGTACTTTGGTGTGACGTTTTTCGCGAGTCAACTTTCCGGTGTTTTGAAAATCGAAATTCTTTCATATGGCGTTTTATCCTCTGGAGGCGCGTAGTCAGCGTTTCAAGGGGGGGTTCCACATTGAGTCGTCTCTCGTATCGAGTCCTTTGCGTGGCCCACACCTATTAGCAGAAGAAGCTAACAACCATTCTCCTTTGAGACATTTTTCCACGCGAATACCATTCACATTCTTAATTTTCGTTGCTGCAGGCGTCGTTTAAAATGTGGAATTTTGCAAATCTGAGAACACAGAAAAAAGGTCGCCGGTAACGAGGTGTCGGCGAAAAAAAAAAAAAAAAATCGTTCCAGCGCATCGTCGCAACAACCCGCGTCAGCCCCCATATTCACTGTCTGCGCCCACCACTACCCATTTTTGAAAAGCGAAAAGAACCGCTTAAGAATTAATTTAAAACTTTTTTCCGCCAGTTCATTTATCCGGTAATTCTTAGCTGAAAGCTGGAAGCGGCGAATAACGAAATTTTGTGCTCGGTAAAGTTGGTGGCGGGGATGGTGGGTGCGACGAACAGCACGAAAGAAACCTTTTTTTTCCTCATCTTTCTGTCGGTGCCAAAATGAAGTGCTGCCCAATTAAGGGTAGTGAAAATTTTTTTGTCGTTAGCGACAGCAAATGATGTCCTTTGTGACCTCCTCTCGCACCCCTAGTCGTCACCCTGCAGCTGCTTCAAAAACCTTTTAACCACCGCAGCCACCTTGCCGTCGCCTTGATTGGCAACTCTCTTTGCGCCATTATTTAACCGCAGTGAGGAGGTGAGAGCGTATCTTTAAATTTCATTTTTTATCTAGGTTTTCGAAAAAAATTTATATTAAAATTGATTTAGTATTAAGACTCAGGGTCGAGACTAAGTTTATTTTTTGTCTCATGTCACCCGGAAACTTTTGGCTCTATTAGCCAAAATTCATACTGGTACTTATATTTATATACGTACACACATTTCGATTTAGTGCGGTACATGTCGTAATTCTTACCCGTAGTCATAAAATTTGATGCACTTATTCGAATATAGGCAAGAATAAACTCCATTGTTTTTTCTCCAGATTGGTCGAATGGCACGTCCGGTACATCCTATTATGTTGCATTTTTGAAACTTTAATTGTTCTATAATGCATAATGTTTAAGCAATAAGCACGAAATTAGGTCCAGACATTGAATATATTATATTCTAACATTCTACAAAATTTGGTTTCAATCAACTTTGCAGTTCATTCATAGAAGTGATTTGAAAAAACCTCAAAATAGTTGCTAAGAAGAGAAGATGAATTCCAGATGAATCGACGAAGCTGGTCGGAAAGCGGGCTTGATGTTATTTTATTTCCTAAGCAATCATTTTTTTACTTGGGTCATTTCTTATTATAGCGAAAAACCTGGTTGGCTGCAAAAATTTTTCAACAAGTTCTTTGAATTCATTTGTAAAGTTACAAAACTTGAATTCTGGAAACAACCTTAAATCCATTTTTATTCGAAGAATTTTCAACAGAGACAAACAAAATATAGCCTAGACAGCTTGCCAGAGTCTCTCACAGTCTTAATTTCAGTTATTTCCTGAGTATTTTGTTTGAGATGTGCGTGCATAGAATTATAGGCCAAAAACAGATTTCCCTACATTTTGTTTTCTTGAACCTAACATCCTGAGATCTAGAACATGTTAAACTTCCGCCATTTTAAAACAAAAAAATACCGCTTAGCCAGAGATGTCGGTCAAATAAATTGACGACACAATTTGAAAAAACAAAATCGGTGTAATAAACATAATTAATTATTTACGTACCAAATTTCAAATTGTAGAAAACAGTACAAAAACACCAAAATAATAAGGTACAAAGTTAAACATCAAAATAAGTGTTCATACCCACACGAATAAATGGGGAAGCTCTGACAATTTTTGCTGCTGTTAAGTTGATCGTGAAGTTTTCTGATTGGCTTGTATTTTTCTCTCCTCAATTGGAATCAGTCCAGAAAAGGGAGAAAAACAAGCTAATCGTGGAACCGGTTCAAGGTAGGTTAAAACTGGACCAGCTAAAATTATTGAATTTTACTGGTAAAGTTACACTTATACCTCATAATGACTTCATATTACAATATTTATTACGAATTTCCTTGACGCTTCATTTTAAAAGTACTTAATTTTTAGCCAGCATTCTGTCAAATACTTTTAATATTTCGATTTTTGTTTGTATTTATTTATTTTTTTCGTCTATACAACACTACTAGACCAGTAGATAACAAAGATTACTGGTTAGACACGCCGGCGCTAAATAGGCAACCACAGTGTACCACATGACCTAATTTAAACTACCTTTTTGTAAATGTTTTCTAATAAATTAGCGAACTCAATCAAAACGTGAAAAGTATACGTTGGTTGCCTACTTTTTGCCGGCATGTCTTTACATTACAAATTGAGCTTTACTGATCCAGTACTATATGTCGAGTCAAAGATTTATATATTTATTTATTCAGATTGTTTTGTTTAAGGAAACCTAAATTTTGTTCCTCGACTCGATGGGCTTGATTTTTTTTTCATTTCTTCTTCAAAGAAATTATTCGTCAGGACGGAGAGTGACGACGGAGTCGTCGATTATTTGTCGTTGGTCGGCGAAAGTACGACGGCGGCGTCCTAATTTACGAGCGTCGTTGACGCGAAAATTACGGTTTTTGTGAAACCGGCCAGCGACTTTACCGATGATAAATTAGCGGCGATTAAAAAATTTGACTGCGACGGCTATTAGGAGTGGGGATGCGGCATCTTGAGGGACGTGTTTGATGTATAAGACGATAAGAAAAAAGAATAACGAGCGAGTGCTGTACTCCGAATGTGTTGTGTCGTCCTACTGTATGTACTCTCACTCTTTCTCTGTCTCTGTCTCTCTCCGTGCACTCCCATTTGTTTTTGCATCTTTTGTTGTCCTCCATCGGTTGTGCGTGCCTTTGGAAGGCATCTCTCTTCGAAGCGACAAAAATATGGCTGTCGCCAATTCGGACTTGCGTTTTAAATTAACGACGTGTGGCATATCGGTGCCACGCAGCCGTGCGTCGTCTCGGTGTGATGTGGAAAATCCGTGATCAGCGCAATAACCATAACTCGCGAGTTGGGCGCTTTTCAAATAATTAATTTCAGCGAAATGAATAGTGAGACCTTCTGGAAAAGTCATGAAGAGCAAGGAAAAGTAGTGGAATAGCGAAGCACTCGTTTAAATCGTTCCCAGTCGTTATAAGTGTCTCACTCATACTTCTACCGGTCACATTTGTTCTTTATTCAAACGTTAGTGATTACGATTAATCTTCTTGAAAAAATAAAACATTTTAATCTACTTTTGTCTATTTGAAGGACGGCTTAAACTCGCTGTTTTATTCTCTTTGGCCGAACACCTAAATAGTTGAGTGAGGGGAAAAACTGTGCTTCGGTTTATACCGTTTCTCTTGATTTATTCTCTAAAAGTTGAAAATTCTCAGTTTCACAGATTACAGATTAGGATATGAGAATAGAGAAACTGAGTTTAATCCGTCCTCGAGGGAGTATTACAGTGTGGAGTATGATAGATAGTTAATTGAGAAGAGGAGGGTGAGGTACATTGAGATGCGAAATTTAGAATTTCTCCAAAAGTGTTTGTAATTAGCTCCCCAAGCTGGTTTTGACAGATACATGAAGATTGTGACCTATCCTTTACATCAGCCGCTGGCCAACTTTGTCATTTTATTTGACGTGTATTTTTTAAGTCTTCAAAAAATTTTTTTTCGTAGTGCCCCAGAAATAGGGGTGTGGGTGCGATGAAACAGATTCATGAGGAACAAGGAGACAATCGACGATGATTGCGAAGAATATGGCGGTGCACGCATACACAATTAGCCTCCCAGACATACCACCTCTTGCTTCCATTATGTTTTCTTTCAAGTCGGCCAAAAAATAAATGGAAAAAAATGAAATGCAATAATTAATGTCACTGTCGACTTCGTTGAATTCTTTTTTGTTTTAATTTGAAAGACTGTGATCAGAAAATACTAAATTGAAACCTGTGTAGAAAATTCTAAAACTCAAAATAATATTCAAGTAATTCAGCGAGGTCGAAGTTTGCGAAAAAATACTTTCACTAAATTTGTATTGAATAATAAAACTGCCACATTCCCTCCAAAATAATGAATATCATTCTCCTGTTAGGCTACGTACATTTTCTCTTTTTTTATACATGTTTTCTATTTTATGCCTTTATAAAAAAAAATTTGTCTCATCCTTACCCAAAATGAAAAACTTGAATAACGTAAATGCATCAAATGAACTGACTTTGGTACTCTATATGCCACAAATAACGTGTGTATAATCGGTGGTCTACGATGAAGGAAACCATTTCTTGAGAAATGCTGTTTCAAATTGTTTGACCGATGGATCGTTGTTTATTTACTCTCATTTACACCTTTATAAACAACGACAGTTGATATTCCCGACAAAACTATGCCGCCTTAACGATTAAATTTTTCAGTTTGATAGTATTGTTCACTTCTTCAGCTTTTTTTGGTATTTTATCGAGATCAATAACGACTATTGAAATTATGCTCCGAAAACAAAGAAATAAATAAAAAAATTAAAAATGAAATATTACAGTAGGTTCGATGTGTTGGCTCATGGTATTATCAGCTCACAAAAAAAAAAAAAAAAAAAAAAAAAAAAAAAAAAAAAAAATTAATTTTTTTCGTAATGTCTAGAGATTTTGACGCTTAAATTGCTTGATTTTTTTTTCTGTCGCTTCGTATGTATGCAAACACGTGTGGAAAAAAGATGACCAGATTTTTCATTTTCACTTCCACGTAAATTTACCAAAACGACGTCGCGCCGGCAACCATTCTAATTTAAATTTAATTTTCGGCTCGCCTCAATGGTCTATTATTATCATTTTAATTTTTTTCATCGCTTTTATTTTTTGGGGGATTTCGAGTCGCGTAAAACATGACTTCGGCAGACTTTCGTGAACTGCAAATTTTTCAGCTAGGTCTGGACCTATTTGTTTTTCTTAGGGGCGCCGAAATTTCGTATCGATCAGCTCTTTTTTCTTCGGCCAAAATGGCGATACATTAGTTCTTCCATTTCGTCGCATTTTTCAGACTAGGAGGCATATACCCGTATTTTTTTTTAGCCTCGATGTTTTTTCGGGACCAAACTTAGATTTAATTTTATTCGAAACCCTGCTAAAAACTCCGTATTCCTAGAACCTCCCTGTCTCAAAGTTCTGAAAATAAAACAAAATATTGAAAGAGAAAAAGAATAAAAATGCATTAAAAAGAGAAAAATAACCGTTGCAGAATTTGTCCAGCAAAATCTAATGCAATTATTGAATTATTCACTTCTTTTTTTCATCTTGTAGACTGGTGTATGTTAATTATTGCAAAAATTTTTAATTACCATCGACTACAGTAATTCTAGTAGACTTGTTAAAGAAATTTCGTCAGAGATATTTTTTGATAAAAAAATTTTTTATTCCTTTTTCGTTTCATTTACATTTACGTTTGCTGAAATTTTTCTACAAAACCAGAAGTTTTTTAAAGATAACTCAAAATCTATCTCATCGATTCCAGAAAAAGTTGAAAGCGACCACTATGGAATTGCCCTCCAACACTTGAAAAAAAGTTCATTAAATCAGTACTCAGGTTGAGAAGTTATGCCGAAAAACACGCATATATAAATTAGTTGCAGTTGACAGCTGATCAACTATGGGAGTCGCTCAATTATATCAGTGTTGCGTTTTCGGTTCTTAAATTCTACTATCTTCATTTGCATAAATATCACAGAAAATAAAAAATCCAACTGATAAAAAAATAAACCAGCGTCACTTAGCTAAAATATCCAGTTTTCCAATTCATTCATTTTACATAGTTTTGAAATCATAAAAACCTCAATGTAAGCTCAATAAAAGTTCTTCAAAAAATAATATTCAAAACCAATAAT